>JASPKZ010006080.1:400000-918922 GCA_030220185.1 Diploptera punctata
TATTGCCCGTGTGGAGTTGCAAGTCTCCCATCGGGCGCCTCCCCAGGTGCGGATAGGGAAATGCTAGCCAGATATGGCGGGTACTGGGGAAATAAAATACCCAGGGCGGACCAAAACTAGCGCTGTTGCCTTGCAGTAAGATACTGGACTATCAAAGGCTAGAGGAAGAAAACCTTGAACAAAAATTACCCGTCCCCCAGGTTGGGGGTTGATGCATCGGGCCAGCTCCTCTTTCATCATAAAAGAAAGAAGAAAAAAATGCTAAAAAACCAAACTTTTCTCAATTTTTTTTAAATAGTATGTTCAAGGTATTTTAATCTGAAGCGCATAACGAAATTAAAATTCATAAAGATGTATAATTAAAGTATTATTAATATGACAGAAAATTTGTTATTTTTACGAAGTGTAAAAAACAAAGTTTTCTATGCCACGTAATTTACATAAATACATAACAAGTAAATTATCTCGTCGACCCTGTTGCGGACTGTATTCACATTGAATTTTTTGGGAATACAAAAGTTGTATCGGCCAATGTTATATATACGTAAATAGACAACTATATTGACTTCGCTTGATGACAACGGTGTTGTATTCAACGTATGACATTTTTGTGTTACTTCATTCATAGCTTGTGTTGTATAGACTAGATAAGTATGTACACAGTACTATCTTCCGTGTTTACAAGTCTACGGTGAAGCCAGATCCAATAACTTTTAATTTGGATGTGCTATATGAATCTGAGGTCTGGAATACAAATTATATAGTTGAATCAGCCATTTTAAAAAGGCCTTTATTACAAAATTATCGAAAATTAGTTTTCACTATAAAACAGCGCCTTGCGCAGCTTTCGTTTAGTAGAATCCACTTCGTTCCAAGTATACAAGATGTATGTTCTGTACGTATATACCAACCACACTATTTTTCATAGTTCATTTTAGGAAGGAAAATAGTATTTTTTATACAGAACACTCATAGTGTTTTAAAACCTTTTCTAAAATGGTTGATTCAATCAGAATTGAAGAGCCACCCAGAACAAGATCGTAACCCTCTTTTTTTTTTCAAAGTTGATTTTTACATGAAAAAAGATTGGAGACCTCTATGCCACCATGTTACATAAATTCGAATAAAAAAAACGGAAAAGCACAAATTCGTTGTTGCAATATGTGAATAATTACTCGAGGGAATTTTATGTTGCTTTACTCCCAAAAAATTAGAGAAATTCCTTAAAATGAAGTGAGAAGTTGAGCTCAAAATAACCTAAAATTATCATATTTGCAATGTAAAAATTTATTAAAGTCCAGCTGCTGGATCTCAGGCTCTGACGTTTAGGTTGTACGAGGGGTAAAAAGAGAAAATTGCCCTCTACTGCCAATAAGGGAACAGTTGAGTGGGAGTGGACGTCTGCCACAATCAATCACTGCTCTTGACTCCGCCATAGCGCGCTAGTAAGGCTTGAAATTGCTGAGATGTCAGCTGTATTTCTGCTAACCGCATATATAAAGCGGCCCCTCCCCCCGAATATCTATATCGGTAACCCTGTCGTGAAAACGTCAGAGTCGAAAACTCGATGGCTGCACTATAGTCATTGTTTAGACACTGTAGACAACTTATCAGAAACCCGCTAACAAACATGTGAATGCTAAACTAATCTGGTGTACTAACTCGCCCATTTTCTCACCGTAACTTGCCCTCTAATGCAGGTGGACTCCTAGGATGGAATCCCCTTATATATGAGTAAATATGTTGACAATTGGCTCTAGCGGGAATATGTGTTATCACATTGGTCAACATGACACTAGCAGTCACTTTTTCTCCGATCGAACATTTACTGGTGGCACGATGGCATAGAATAGCCAAAGCTGCTTAATGGCAGGTGAGACATGCAGTAATATTGGACGTGTTCTACATAATATACCTGTTGTTTTAGGTAGATTGAAACATTTGTGTTTGTGCAATTAAAGACCTTATTGTATGTAAAAGTCGATTTTATAAGGGGGGGGAAAGTTACAATCTTGTTCTGGGCGACTATTTAATTAAGCTTTTGGCATTTGAAATGGATTGTTCAAGCTGCAGGAAAAGCTGAGTGGAAAAACACGAAAATACGGAGGGTTGTTTCCGATCTCTGATAACGATTTGCCAAGTAGATTGTGATGTTGGAGTGTGATTCATCAGGACAGGAGTGTGCGAGGTGATCAAACCAGTCAGTGTGCTGCTTCTGTTACACTCGCACGCGTGTTGCTCTCATAATTCCTAAGAAGATAGACCCGTTTAGGGTTTTGGGAAGGGTACATTACTGCCCTTTCCGACGCTAATTATAGTTATTCCGCGATTATTGAGGCTTGCAAAAACGTAAGTTTATGGTGTCAAAGTGTGGAATTAGCTCAGTGCTTAATAAAAAGAGAAGAGGGTCGCTTGGGATTAATTCCAAAAAAAAAAAAAAAAAAAAACGGGCAAATCCACGACCCGCACCCCAGATGTAATCAGAAAGGTCAAAGGTCCTTATCTCTGGTGGTAACTCTGACACGCAAAGGGTGTTTGCGAACAGATTGGGAATATCCCTTAAAACTGTAAACACCATAATAAACAAAGATTTAAACATGGAGAAGCGCCACAAAAGCAGGGTTCATAAATTGTTGCCACGTCACATTGCCGAATGCCGCACCAACAGCAAGGAACTATGAAAAGCACCTGGCACGAGAAAAATGGAATTTTTTGGTCACACTTGATGAAGCATATATTTATCTAGGAGACTGCAACAAACCCCGGGCAATTTACTATAGGGAAAGGGGTAAAAAAATTTCAAAAGTGGTCTGCCGAATGCAGAGAAAGTTTCTCCAATGGATTTATGGTCATCGCTGGATATTGCTACAATGAAAAACTGACCATTCGTAGAGTAGCTAAAAAGGCCAAAATCAACTCCTAGTACTACCAGGAAGACGTTCTCACCCCAATTTACCCGACTGAAATCCCGGCTCTCTATGGTACAGACAAAAACCAAGCCTGGTTGCACCAAGACAAGGCATCCAGTCACACTTCGGGTTCAACTCTGGCGTTCCTGGAGAAATGGAGCAGGAAACTGGAATACATGCTATTCCATTCAGCAACATCCCAGTGAAGTCTCCTGATGCATCACCGATAGACTTTGTGTCTTTGGACTCTTCAAAAGGGCACTGGGAAACAGGCGTCCTCGAACAATAGACGGTCTCTGGAAAGCATATAAAGAGGAGTGGGAACTTCTAGACATGGCTGAGCTGCGTAAGAGTCTTCTGCAGCGGAAACTCCGATACCGAACCATAGCTCGGGTGAAGAGCCAACAATTAGAGCATGCTCGATGGTGGAGACACGGCTTTTCTTAAGGTAAAACTTAAAAATCATTTGTTATCAGAGATCAGAAACAACCCTCCGTAAAGGGAGGAGACGGGAAACTAACATAAAAAAGAGAGTAATTTAAAAAAGATAATGAAAATATTACGGTGATTCGGAAACAAAATAGGATGAAGGAAAACTATTTACCACGAGAAGTCTTAGAAAGGAATCCATTGTAGAAAATAAAAAAGAGTTCTCGCAAGGGAAAAATTTGGAGAGTCATGATTCAATGCAACAAAAAAATAGAACAGAGAGACACAAATATACAATACATAGATGTGTCCACAGAGCTAACGATTTTTTTTTGTGCCTAGACGCTCAGTGTTAAACTAAAAAATTACACACTAGCTTAGTGTTAACTTAATATAGTGAAATGTATATTCATATAATTCAACGAGATTTATTTGGCGAGTTTAACATTGACTATTTCTGATAAATAATAATCAAAGCACATGGAGTACATTTAACTGAACATTTTTACCATTGGTAATTACATATTATAGAGTTCTTTAACATGCAATCTCTGCGGCAAGCTTTCAATTCCCCTTCAAATGAAGCCGCATTCTCGTATTTTCTCGCACGAAAAAATGGACCTTCCCTGAATCGAATCCGCGACTCTTGCGGTTCCCGAAACTACACCCCAAATTATCTCTGATTGGTGACATAGTTCAATACAAAAAGTTCGATTAAAATACATTTTAAAACAAAAAGTGTCAAGTTTTTTATTAGGCTGCTGGAATTTATTTTCTGTGATAAAAATAGAATACCATACAAAATTATGAAATGGAATTAAATGACTCTTATCAGTAATCAACACTTTTGAAATTCATATTAAAGCACCGTTGATGTTATGTAACAAGATGTTAATTATAAAATTGGTACCTGGTAAGTCAGTCGTCCTCAACTAAATTATTAAACTTCATCAAGTTATTACAATATGGAGACCTATCACAAACAATGTTTCATCTTCTGCATTTTAACTGGTACTAGTTTAATAATTTAGTTGAGGATGACTGACTTACCAGGTGTTAATTTTATAATTAACATCTTATCAGTAATTACTTACTAATGATACATTTATTACCATTTATTACATGGTTTTAGCTTAGACCAGATGTAATCATCTCGTTGTTCTAGGGAGCGAGATCGAATTACTCTGCTCTCATAGGGGAGAGGCACGAGATAGAAGGACCATCAGAAAAGGGTCATGAAGACAGTGACGTCCCTATAACTACAGGGAAGTAATGATGCCATTACGAATTGATCTGGATGCATTATTATAATTATTATTATTATTATTATTATTAACAGTAGTTGTAGTAGTAGTAGTAGTAGTAGTAGTAGTAGTAGTAATAGTAGTAGTATTAACAGTAATACGGTATATTTTTCGAAATTATATATATATATATATATATATATATATATATATATATATAAGATATTGTGGAAAGTAACGGGAAGCTACCATACCTGTAATTCCCTAGTAAAGCTGCAAAGCATAGCATGAAAATGCTGTGATTGCAGTGAAAGACCTGCCCTCAGGCAGAATTACTATGGATGGATGGATATAAGATATAGCAGTATTATATAATATAGTAGTAATAATATACATGGATCTCCAAAAACGGACTAAATAGAACAAGAACAATTATCATAGGAGGAAAAAAAAAAGCCATTAGTTCTATTGCATATTTTCTTAAACATATTCTCTCTATGTTACTTTTACGAATAAGAATTGAGGTGGTCCTAATGACAAAAATATCTGAAAATATTTATTAAATCATTTCATACTTTTGGGTTAATATGTTTATAATGAAGTATTATATAAAGTACTTAGGAAAATTTTTAGACCAAAGAGAGATGAACAGACAGGTGAATGGAGAAGACTACATAACAATGAACTACGTGGTCTTTATAGGAAGCCAGATATAATAAGAACAGTTAAGTCTCGTAGACTGCGATAGGCAGGACATGTTGCACGTATGGGGAATGGCAGACTTGCATGGAAGCTTCTTGTAGGAAAGCCAGAGGGAAAACGTCCAGTTGGTAGACCAAGAATGAGGCGGGAGAATAACATTAACTATGATTTGAGGGAAGTAGATTATACAGGGAATGATTGGAAAGCATTAGCTCAGGATAGGGATGCATGGAGAGCTTATGTCCGTGCGGCCATGAACCTACGGGTTCGATAGTGCCAGTGAGTAAGTAAGTAAGTAAGTAAGTAAGTAAGTAAGTATAATGAAAACGTATAAACAAAACAAAGATTTATCTTTAATAACAAAATTAAATGTAAAATTGTGTATATTACTATCAGACTACAGGGAAATAGTATGTTTACATGCTTACAAGTGCGACTTAACTGTATACTGAAACAGAGGGAGTACGGCAATTAGGTCACGACCATATTGTCCTCCTCCGACGAGTTTAGCGCACAAAGGAATGTGATATGGGGATGGATACTGAACGATAACACCAGTCAGGAAGGAAGTACAGTCATATTGAAAACATTCGCCCTATTTACGAAAGGCACATAGAAAATCGCAAACTGAAAACTGCATATTTGTGAATGAATAATACTTCCCTTCGTCTCGGCTGTCGGAAAAAAAAAAAAACTACCGGCAAGAGTAGTAAACCGAATGGCAAGAATACCCTATCTCCCAGCGCTAAACTCGTCGGAGGAGGACAGTAGTATAGTTAACATAGCAAACGAAACAATTCATTTCAGCGTTGAAAAACAGGTAAATCAATACAGTTATCAATATGTACGTTTGTACTATGAACCATGTACACAGACCATCACTAGCTTGCAGTCTATCTTGACATTGGCTGTGCCAATCGCTTGAATTTTGTAAACAAAGTTCGTTTGCTCGTAACTTTACATCTCGGTACTATTTCTCCGCTGTCTGCTTATTACAAATTAAACATATTTGCAGCATTATCTCGTTGTATAATAAAATACGTTTCTTCCATAAAGTATTAAAGCTACCTGTTGTGATGTCCTCCATGGCATCTGCCTGGTTATATTGAATGTGAAAATATGAATTACAAACAACCACTGTGCTATCTAGGGAGGGAAGGTATGTCAATATTTTACCCGAATTACTCATCTGCGTGCTCTCGCACTCCGCAACTATATATATATATATATATTATAGACATGCTGATGAGTAATTGAGGAGAAATTATATATATATATATATATATATATATATCGTAAATAACAAATATATTTTATTCTGAATGTGCAAAATAGCAGCATCTTTCATTCCCTCTCCACTTTATAATTCATATTTACTAACTCCGAAATTACAACATAATAAAAGTATTTTACATATTCAGGACATGTTCAGAATATAAATGTTATTAAAATTGGCAGTCTGAGATGGGTGGGCCATGTGAGAATGGAGGACGAGAATGCCTATAATGCTTATACTACTAAGACCAGATGGAGGAAGAAGAAGAAGAAGAAGAGGAATGCCGAAGCTGAGATGGATGGAGTAGAGGAGGACCTCCGAACGCTCGTGATCCGGGTATGAAGAAAGAGGGCGTAGGAGACAGGAATGCGTGGAAGAATGTCTTAAAAGCAGCCAAGGCCCATAAAGGGCTGTATAGCTAGAAGAAAAAAAAGGACATGTTCAGAAACAAATCAAGCACTGCATAATTGCCCTAAAATACTACCACAAATGGCTCTTCATTTCATGACTGTGTGGACTTTGTTTTCAAACAACAAACACACCAACAGTTCTAAAATCAACACCCCTGCCAGTATATCAACACAGTCGATGTACAGTACAAGACTTTCTCAAATACATCTTTTACATTCTTCAAGATTAGTAGACTACAACTTCCGCATCTTTTTTGTGTAACTTTACAGTAATTAAAAAAGCATGTACATATCTGTAAATCATCAGCAGTAGTGCTCCGCATCTTTTTTGTGTAACTTTACAGTAATTAAAAAAGCATGTACATATCTGTAAATCATCAGCAGTAGTGCTATAGCCCGATTCGAGCCTCGGTTTTCTTCAGAACCCTCTTCCAGACATGTCTGTCTCTAGCAAACAGCCACCATCCTTCGATTCTCAGCTTCCTCAGATCCTCCAAAATTCCATCCAACATCAGTCATTCCACATTCCTTTTTTCTTCATATTTACATTCCATGATTTTGTTGGGTGTCTCAAGTTCAGTCATACTTTGTATGTGCCCTGCCCATCAAAATCTTGAAACTTCAATTGAAGTAACCAATTCAGGAGACTTGTACAACTGATAGAGCTCAGAGTTATATCTTATACGTCGTTCTCCCTTATCGCATATTGGGCCATAAATTTTACTTAATGTCTTTTTCAATTGAACTCAGTCTTGACATATCGGTCTTGGACAAGGTCCATGTTTCACTGTCATATATTAATATTGATTTTATCAGAGTTTTATACAGATTACATTTTTTTTTTCTCTTGTAGGAAGTCTTGACTTAAAGAATATCAATAATCTAAAGAATTCATTGGCATTTTGAATTCTTCTTCCAATTTCTTAGCTGATGTTGTCTGTATCATTAATTAGACATGTCAAATACTCCGTGAAATATCTCCCGCTGAAACACGCCTTGTAAACTAATTTCCTTCGTCAATACTAATAAAACGCATATCAAATTCCGTTGAGGTGAATCCATCCATCCATAGTAATTCTGCCCGAGGACAGGTCTTTCACTGCAATCATAGCATTTTCATGCTATGCTTTGCAGTTTTACTACGGAATTATTTTAGGTGTGGTAGCTTCCCGTTGCTTTCCACACCGGTGATTGATGATGATAATAAGGATGATGATGATGGCCGGATGACTTTCGGGGACCATTGGGCCCTAAGCTTCCTGACATTTGTCTTACAGGTGAGGAAAAACCCCGATAAAAACCTCACCCAGGAGCCTATCCCGACCGGAATCGAACCCGGGCCTGCTACCTCGAGACCACAGCGGTCGACTTTTGAGATGAATAATCATAAGATAAAAAATTTAAAAATATATAGCTGTTGGCAAGTGCCGTCGTCCTCAATCGTGTTAAAATATTAATATTAAAAATGTTATCTGGAGGCATTTCGGAAGTTAACTTCCATCATCTGCAGGATGAGTGTCCGCTACTAATGACAATTCAAGTCTACAACGTCTTGAACATCCTGTTGATGATGGAAGTTAACTTCAGAAAGGCCTCCAAATAGCATTTCAAATTATATTATTTTAACGCGTTGGGGACGGCACCTGCCAACAGGTATATTTTTAATTTTTTATCTTATAATTTCCTTTGTTAAATAAAAATAAAACACAAAATAATTAAAGCTTATGTATTAAAATTTGTGACATATACACCGTGTCCCATTCAAACCGCCCACATTTTAATTAATCATAACTCTCAAAGTATGCGGAATAATGAAATGAGGTTGGTATTAAAAGAAAAGAAACTCAAATAATTTTTCTTTTGATTGTTGCACTTAATTCATCTGTCGCATGTTGGGCATAAAATAAAATGGGACTTCTCACTCCACTGGACTTCTTCCTCTGGGGATATGTAAAAGACAGTGAGTTTGCGACTCCAGTACAAGATCTCCATGATTTACGAACCGTATCCTTGACATAATTGCAACAGTACCAATGGACACGTTGGACAGAACGTGGCACGAAATCGAATAGACTTGATATTGTTCGTGCTACTAATGGTGCACATATAGAGGTGTTTTAGTGTGTGGCAATGAAAATTCTTTGATTTTTGTTTCGTTTAATACCGGCCTCATTTCATAATTCCGCATACTTTGTTAGTTATGATTAATTAAAATGTGGGAGGTTTGAATGGGACACCCTGTATTTTATAATGTTACAAACTTATGAAATTGGCTATATTTATCAGTCCCCCTTCCCCAATCACTTCCCTTATCGTAAATAAAGTTTCATAACGATACAGTGCTTCGTTATTATTTTTTTTAATATGATGCATTTTTTAGTTTTTTTGTACTATTTGGATCGATAAAAACCAGGACTATTTTTTTTTTGGTTATTTTAACTTACATAAACAGAGCAAAGGTTAGTTACAAAAGGAAAGTTGCTCCCGGATATTGTCAACGCTGTGTTGGTTAATACACATAGCATGTTTGGAATGAACACTGATATTTTAAATATGTTTTAAAATATGAAATTAATTTGGTTTGTTAGCAATTTTCAGCTGTAAATTTTTAAATAAGTTAATATAGAGTTTTTAACAATATCTATATTCTTCTTCTTCTTCCTTCCAAGTATTAGGCCAAGGCCTGTTACGATCCTATAGAAAATTTTCCCTCCAGCGTTTCATAGGACAGCCCAGTGATCTTCGTCCTCTTGGTATATAATTATGAACAGCTTTGGGGATCCGATTTGAACTCATTCTTTCAAGATGGTGTTTCCAATTTAGTTGGTACTGTTTAATATATTTCAAAATTGGCATAGTCTTGAATTCTTTTAAGATATCGGTGTTCCTTTCCCGATCCCATCTGGTGTAACCCGCTGTTCTGCGCATGAATCTCATTTCACAAACCGTTATTCTGCTTTCATGTTGTCTTTTTAGTTCACTACCATTTCACTACGTTTAAAGGCATCGATCGATTTATCCAATTAAAAAAATAAGTCCCCCGAGTCGATTGCAAAGATGAGATATGCAGAATATTGTAAAAAGCTGTAAGTATAAAACAAATGCAGATAAATGGAAAAATATACAACTAAGGCTGGATTTAAAATCAAATCTCCCTCTTTTCGCGCTGGTGCTCTACCCATTGAGCTTCAAAGGCACCCTAATCAACCTAAATTCCTCTATTTTTTAATCTCCTGGGATGCGCCGTAGCATAGTACTTAAGGCACTGCGCTACAAGCCTGAAGATCGAGGGTTCGAGCCCCGTGGGGTCAGAATTTTTAAGCTGACCCAAAACCCTCTGGCGGCACTATGGCCCTGGGGTCGGCTCAGCCTCTAACGGAAATGAGTACCAGACACTTGTTCTGGGGGTAAAGGCGGCCGTCACGCAGGGACGACAACCCGGTTGACATCAAGTGTCGATTGTCTACAAAAAAGTGGGAGCCTTAACCTCCTACTACCCCAAGGGCCTCCTGAGGCCTGTCGTGGGATCACTTTACTTACTTTAATCTCCTAGTCAATTATAAAGAGTGAAACTGAATTCTTAAGATACAGAAAGATTCAACTGTGTTACATAAGGTAATTGCTAAGTTGGTATGGAAGAAAGAAATTGGGCTTGTTCAATCACACTGGTCAACATGATTTTTGTCTCATGAATACCAATAGTTGTACTTAATGCACTTTTTTTTATCGTGTTTTCAAATATGTATTCGGAATCTCTCCATCACCCACAGTTTTTTTTATTTCAATTTCAATTAATGGATTTAAATAATTATTTTTTTAATAAACTTTTATCGCCCATTTGTCCAATGAGCGATGAGCACGGGGAACACTTTCATTAGGAGATTTCAGCTACGGAAAAGAGATATCAAGGCAAATGGAATCCTAATATGCTGGCCGATTATTGTTGGACCATCAAGAGGGATGCTCCACAGGCGAAATATAGCAGAAAATCGTCATTTCTTACTTTCTAGGTGAGTGCGAATGTTCGAATATTGTGTAGTTACGAATGTAGAAAATATTAAAGTGTTTGAAATTATAAAAAAAAAACTGTCTCTCGGAAACCTTGCGTGATGGAGTAAAACTGATATCATACTTGAATTCAGGAGAACAAATACTATCAGAATCACATATTTTTCTTTCTGAGACAAAAAAAAAAATGTTTTGTTGCTCAGTGTTATATAACGCCAGCACGTAAAGTGAGGGAGATCTTGAATTCAAATCCTGGGTCAGTGAAAATGTTATCTCTAGAAATTCTCTAATTGAAGCATTAATTTTTCTATACATACAAAAGTTGTGTAATAGTTAAAGTCTTGTAATTGAACCATAGTTTGGTTAAGGCAAGATGCCTTGGCGCAGAGCCACGGGACTTTTCTCATGGAATTTCGGCCATATGGGACCGGTACCCACCAGCATCGTGGAGAAGTTTGGTAGCTACAATAAGTAGCGGCTCCAGGCTGAGGAAAAACAGCTATAACGGCTGGGGACCCGACATGCTGACCACATTTCACCCCTACATTGGCTGATTAACGCATGTGGATGTGAGGCTAGCAGCCAGTTGGTAGACCAAGAGTCTTCTAGGCATGTCGCGCCATTTTTTTAAGTTTAGTTTAAAAGTAGAATTTATAATGAGATAATAATTAG
This sequence comes from Diploptera punctata, assembly GCA_030220185.1. NCBI lineage: Eukaryota > Metazoa > Arthropoda > Insecta > Blattodea > Blaberidae > Diploptera > Diploptera punctata. The sequence goes on from JASPKZ010006080.1 coordinate 411,651, forward strand.
TATGTAATTCCAACTAAAGGAGATACAATATTTTTTTTTTTGTTTAAACCATCGAAACCATTCTCTACATAATTCGACTATTTTAAAAACCGTATGAACAAAGTTCGGGTTAGTTTTGTAAATATGTTTAGATTACTACTGTTTTTTAATATCCAAAACGTATAAACCCTATTTCACCTAAGGTACATTAGGGTTATATTTTGTCATATTTGTGTCGTTATATATTTTTATCTAAAATTAGTTTTTTTATTACTTTTATTTATAAAAACATTAAAAAGTCTGTAGTTCTTTTCTGTTATAATCACTTCTGTAATTGGTAGTTTACTTAAACAGGCGATGCTATTTAGAAGACATGTAATTTCAAATCTTTCATTCCAGAACCATGGACAATCAAATATAATATGTTCTATACTTTGATTGCTAATTCCACAATTACAGCTTGCATTTTCTATGATGTTGAATCTCTGTAGGTATTGGCCAAATTTTCCGTGCCGAGTGAGGAATTGTGTTAATATGAAATTTGGAACAATGTGTTTGCATAGGTTACTACTTCGCTGGAAACGATAGGTATTTTATTTAACGACGCTCTTTAACATATCAGGTTCAGGTCATTAGCACCGCAATTCAAATCTGGCCGTAAAGGGGCAACAAATTTTGCTCAGAGGCCTATTTTTATCAGGCATGAGGTACTTTTACTTCCTTAAATCTACGGCATGGGATTCATGGATTTATTTCATTTGGGAATATTATTATAAAACATATTTCTCAGCCTTGAACCCGCGAATCTCGGAATCAGAGGCAGGCACGGTAACCACCAATCCGTTAGCGCTGACTGGAAAGAACATGCGAGCATTTATTAACCATCACAGCATAGTCAAACTTAGCCTACAGTTTCCTACAATCTAATGATTTTATCGGCTTCAAATTCAGAGTAATTTTTTTGACAAGTCTTCTGAACTTATGAGCGTTGATCAAGAAACCTCCGGGTTGATACCTATAACACTGGTCGACAAAGTTTTCTTCACAAGAAATCTGATTAGTGAATCTAGTGCATTTTTTCATACTGAATTCAGATATGTAGTCAGAATTTTTCCATCAGGCACAGCTTTTTTTGTGATAGCTACTTTTTAAAAATTGATTTTAGCATTTTCTTTGACCTGTCATAGGAACCTTTACCTTACATGAAGAGTTCCCTATACCAGTATATGCAGATATGACCTTAGTTCATAACTCTGATTCTGACCTAGCTCAAACTGAAAATGATTCAGATGGAAATAAAAATGAACTTACATAAAGCATGCCCGAAAATCACTATCTACCACTTTTAGGCAAGTCAGAATGAGTTAGAGTTGGATGGATTTTATTAAAAATTATAAAAAATGTAAATGAATATCACAGAAAACAATCAATTGAGTTGGTGTTTACTTGATGAAAATCCATATTTATTAATTAAATAAAAATAAAACGTAGTTTTATTTGATTTTCATATTTATTATATATTTATTATATAATATATTATTATATTATATAATATTTATTATATAATATAATAATGAATTGAATATTATTAAACAATTGGCTGTTAATAATGGATACGACCCTGAAATTATAGAATGTTTAATTAAGAAGATTAATTACAAAAAAGCAATTAACAAAGTTTTTCCTGTACCCAAAGAAAACAATAAGAAATATGTCGTAATGTCATACATAGGCCCACTTTCAAATAAAATATCTAAACACTTCAAAAAGTTGAACATTAATGTGGCATTTAAAACTAATAAAACTCTACAAAATATAATAAAAAACAATAAAACCAAAACAAAAACAAAAATTATCAGGTGTATATAAATTGAAGTGTGGCACATGTGACAATGTCTATATAGGACAAACTGGTAGACCTTTTATATCTCGGATAAAGTAACACATGAGAGCATATAACAGAAATTTAGAAAATTCAAACTATGCTAACCACCTATTCCAATTTAATCATTGTTTCGATCCAAATTTTGAAATTTTACATATTTGTGATAAGGGTAAGAAGTTAGATCTTTTGGAGGCTGTAGAAATTAATAAGTTTAAAAGTAGTAAAAAACTGTTAAATTCTCAACTTGATTTGAATGAATCCCCTTTGTTAAATTTAAAAATTTAAATAAATATTGTTGTATTGTTGCTTAGATCAGTTGGAACACAATTAATAATTTGTTAACATGTCTGAAGAAGGTACAGTGTACCGAAACAGCTGTCACTGAATTATATAATAAATATGAAAATCAAACAAAACTACGTTTTATTTTTATTTAATCACAGAAAACTCTTGCCTGATAGGAAAAAACTAAAATAATATTTAAATTCGGGATGAAAAATATTTCTAAAATTTCATTTTTATTCTTGTGAAAGAAAAAAGTTCATTTATGTCGACCAGTGTAATTAGACATACAGATATTTTCTCAACATGAAATACTGTCCAATTTTGTCAGGGTCTGGGTTTGAGAGATTGGCCTTATTCATGCATCCACTTATTTAAATGTCGTAAAAACTGAACATCAAAAGGTAAAACAGAATGGTAATTAAAAAGAAAAAAATTAGGGGAAAAAGTACATCTTAAGAAGTGAAAATGAGAGTACTACAAGAGGCTAAATAAATGTCGTTCGGCAGATTTTGGAGCACTCGCATGCAGCTGCAGTAACACTGAGACGTTATATACGTTCCGTTGGTATCTATATAGGATGTCATGCACCAATGTCATGTCAAACATATGCATGAAGAAAATACGCGTACTAAGGCAAAAAAATCTCGCTTCAAGAGTATTCCTAAATGTAAGCCTATGTGCAAAAACTTTATTCTGAAAAAAAAATATATATATACACATGAAAAGAAAAATAAATGCCTGAACCGGGATTTGAATCCAGACCTCTGAATTGATACTTCAGTGCGCTACCGATTACGCCATTCAGGCAATCCCTAGCACGAACATTTATCTTTCTCCATACAGGATGTTGCAAAAAAAATCGACAATGGAGGTGAGGTGGAATACTGAGATATGCAGATCATTTTTAATAAGGTACCTATGTCCGGAAATTATGCGTTTTCTCACTATGAGTAGCTAACTTCTGAAGAGTTCCATTAATTGGATTTTAAGACTCAATACTTGACAATATTGTCAAGTTACATCAAGTTTTCAAAATATCCACCTCCCATCTCATTGCAGAGCGTACATCGGCGGTGTAGGGATTGCCGCACACGTTCAAATACGCCTGGCCTCGTTTGAATTATTTCTGTAGCAGCGATCCATACGTAACTGTACTGGAGTCTGACATACACAGACTGTTTCATGTCGCCCCACAAAAAGCAGTAGAGAGGGTTAAGATCTGGTGATCTCGGAGACCATCGACCTGGATACGTGGTATCCAAATGTCTCCTCACATTGGCAAAGAAGTGAGCTGGAACTCCGTCATGGTGCAGCCACATTCCGTTGCGAAGCCACGTATCACAGGTTCCGTACCTATGACGTGTTGTCAAGTAATGCGTCTTCAAATCCTTCGAACTAACACTGAGACATAATTAACTAGTCATAGTGTGAAAACGCATCATTTCCGGACACTGGTACCTTATTAAAAAATTATTAGCATATCTCAATATACTACCTCACCTCTCTTGTCGGGTTTTTTTTTTTGCAACATCGTGTAGATATTCTGTTGTATGCCAACACGGTCTACTTTTGAATCCTTTTCCTAATATTCCTCTGGGGTGCTGGATTTTTATAAAGGTAAATTTAGTTATTACAACACATGTAATCGGTGAGAATCAAGTTTATTTTGCGCTAACTTACTACGTAGATACAATTAAAGCAGGACCAAATGTTTGAATCAAAGTCCGTTCCTAGGACTAGAGGGGTCTCGAAGTGTATTAACTTCGGAACAGGCAGCACGTGGCCCTCAATAACCACGTAAGTTTGAGAAATTCCAAAACTCACAAAGTTCAATTGTCACCTTCGATGGCGATCAACCAAAAGTAAAGATGGAGAATTCGTCAATAGCCAGTTGTAAGCTGGGGGAGATCCACCTCCCACGAATCTCTATACAATTACTTAGTAAGGACTACCGTCCATGATGAGAGAGCCTAACGCACACTGCGAGAGCCTAACACACAATGAGAGAAAGTGTTGAAGTCATCTGCCAGACCTGAGCACAATACGCAGACTTGGGAACAGTATACAACAAAAATGCTACCAACACAACTCAGCGTTACTGTATTCAGGTGCCTACAATCGGAAGTCAGATGAACTACATCATTAGCGTAATAACCGACGGCTGGTGTCTGCTATTACCGACAGAGAGAGCGACTCTTGTCGCAACATATTCTCTATCACGAGAGGTAGCGAGAACTCAGTCTCACTGCCCTCCAATGGCTACTGTAACAAGTAAGCAAATAAAGAGAATATTTACTTTATAGCAGTGACGCTTCTTTATTTAAATGTTATATATTGTTAGAAACTTAGGCCAGGTCAGTGAACAAAATCCAGAGCACTAGAAAAATATGCCACTACAGATTGCAACAAAACTTTATAGAGAAATAACACTTGGCTATCTATAACTACAATTGTATTTATAGGTTCATAGATTAATAATATAATTTGGGTTGCTTTATTTTTACAATAAAATGCTCAATATGTTATAGTAAAACTTGCTCAAAGCGGAATCGCATGGGATCAATTTTTGTTTCCACATTAGACAAAATTCCGTATTATAAAAAACTAAAACTTAAAAATCTTAGATTATAGAGTACCGTATATGTCTTTTTATGTATCTTGGATTAAATGTAGTTCCGCTACCTTTGAAAAGTGAAGTATAGGTAGTATGTAAGAGCGACTTCGTTATTCCTTAGGGCCTAGGGATTTAGCAACAGCTAGAGATTGATTTTGGAGCATCGGTCCGGAAATTTGGAGATTTATCTTCAATAATTTCCAATTTTCGTTTAATGACAATGATACATAAGTTTTATCCATCTTTATTTCGTAAATTCAGAACGCTACCTGTTAAAAGATCGATCTTAAACTAATTTAAGATTTTACAGTGCAATGGTTATTTGTAAGACAGGTATCTGTAATTCGCATAACTGGTGTGCAGTGAGGCTGAAATAAAATTTCAGGTACAGGGGGAATCTTTACTTCACCCGGCGAGAGGAATAATTCCTTACTGTTTTTTTGGCATAATGAAAATTCAATGAAATGGAAACTAATTTATTTATCTGCCTTTCCGCTTTATAAACTTTTTTTTCATGAATTGTATAGAAATATACTACCTCACTGTTTCCGAGTTGGACAAATTCCGTTTTATGAAAAATAAATACACGTAAAATTGCTATTATTTCGCCGGGACCAATACATTTGTTCACATTGGACAGATTTACGCATTATTCACGTTCCGGATTAAACAAGTTTTACTGTATTTATAATATTTACTTGGTGTAATGTTTCATTCGAATATATCTAAATGGTACAAAGATTAGGCAAACAGTTTTGGGATACTTTTACAATGGATTAAAGCAAGGAGATGCACTTTCTCCTCTACTATTCAATTTTGTACTAGAGCATGCCATCAGATCTTTAGAATGTCTAAAACTCAATGGTATTAATAAGCTGTTAGTTTCATACTCTTTCGACTAACACTAAAAAAATTGGGACTGGAAGTAAATATAAATAAAACTAAATATATGTTCACACATAGAAATACATTATATAATGGTAATTGGCAGATGATGACAAATTATGTAAATTTTGAAGAAGTGGCTGAATTCAAATACCTAGGAACAGTAAATTACAAATAGGAATGAGATGCACAAATAAACTTTTTGAACCAAAGAGAAATAAACAGACAGGCGAATGGAGAAGACTACATAACAGTGAGCTACATGATCTTTATAGGACACTAGATATAATAACAGTTAAGTCTCGTAGACTGTGATGGGTAGGCATGATGAAAGAAAGAGGAGCATGGAAGTCATACAAAAGCTAAAGGAAGAGTTAAAATAATAAATCATATATAATTCTGAAATATATTAAATATTACCAAATCATAACTAGTCTTCCTGAAGGAAAACCAGAGGGAAAACGCCCACTCTGGTGACTAAGAATGAGGTGGGAGAATAACATTAACCAAGATTTGAGGGAAGTAGATTTTACAGAAGATGATTGGAAAATATTAGCTCAGGATAAGTATGTGTGGAAAGCTTATGTCCGCGCGGCCATGAACCTACAGGATTCGATAGTGCCAGTAAGTTAGTTTAATGTTTCAAATAAGTCTAACTATCATTCTTTGATTTCTGAATCAGTGTAAGTTTTTGAATTGGGGGTAATTACCCCATGGATTTCTAGATTTGACTTTCATATTTACTCTCCTAGAAGGGAGTGATTTGGAAAACAGCTCAGGATAGGGATGTATGGAGAGCTTATGTCCGCGCTGTCATGAACCTATGGGTTTGATAGTGGGTGAGTTAGTTAGTTAGAAGGGAGAGGTACTTTGGTCCTATGCTTTGAAATGTCTAGCTGTATGGTCCTACTGGAAGCATACATTTCTGTCAGCACTGCTCTCATAGTCACCTCCACACTACGATAAGGCAGCAGCCCAATTAGAAGACTTCACTGGATATGTCACTTAATGAGAACAGAGGACATTAGAAGTATGTGGAGAAACATCATGGGTGAGATAGAGGGAAGAGGGGATAAAAGCCGAACAAGACAGAGATGATTGGATTATGTTGAAAGGACCTATAGGACTCAAAATAAGGAGTAGAAAGATAAAATACAGCTGATGAGCACTCGTTCATTTAACATGTTTAATAAATCAACAGAAAAAAGAAATTGGTATCAATGACAAAAACAACAATCTAGAACAATACTGTTCCATGATTATTTTTTTAGAATTATTGTCATGATGTGAATGTCCCATGTCCATGGACATTGCGAGAATAAAATAGAAATCTGATATTTTGATTACTGCCGTATCGGCATTAGTTACAATAATTCTAAAAAAATGGACTTAGAACAGTATGGTTCTAGACCATGGAGGTGCCAAATACAAAATAATAAGCATTAACAATATTTTTTGTATTAGTAGTTTTCACTGCTGCCAAAATAATAATTACAGTAACTGGTACGATAAAAAATTAATTTTACCAATTTAAGTTTTTTAACATAAACATTTTTAATCAATTGAGTTGGTGTTTACTTGATGAAAATCCATATTTATTAATTAAATAAAAATATTTTTATTTAATTAATAAACATTTTTATTTAAAACTCCAAGTATATATATAAATGTTTATGTTAAAAAACCTTAAAATTGGTAAAATTAATTATATATATATATATATTATATATATATATATTTATTTATATATATCATATATTTGCCTTCATTGCCAAATGTCAAAAATATAGTTATAACATCCATATATATATATATATATAATATATATATATATATATATGTTATAATTGAGCAATGCAAGCTTAATATGGTATGATAAGAAAAATAAATGCCTGGACGGGATTCGAACCCAGAACTCTGAGTCTATACCTCAGCGTGTTATCCATTATATCACCAGGCGAATCCAATTCAAACACTTATTTTAATTCGCCTGGTGGTGTAATGGATAACACGCTGAGGTACAGACTCAGAGTTCCGGGTTCGAATCCCATCCAGGCATTTATTTTTCTTATGATACCATATATATATATAACCTAAAATTTATAAAAAATGTACTTAAACACAAAAACTAAAACCTAACAATATTATAATTAGATAATCAGTTGAAGACTACAGGAGGGGAAAAAAAAAGAAGTCACTTTTTTTCTTAAAACCTAGAAAATGATGTTTTAATTGAATGAGTCATTTCGAAAAGGGATCATCTACAGCAAATTTTACAGGAGAAGGAAAAAAAAAATATTGAACTTGCTCAGCACAAAGCATTAAATCTGAAATGACTATTGAATAAAGTCAGAAAATGGTAAAGGAATAAAATAGTTTATCCTTTCTCACGCGGAAACAATGGAAGTAGGTATGTTAACATGGAATGATGAAAGAAGTGAATTTCAGAATAGTAGTAGATGATCCCTTTTCGAAATTACTCATTCAATTATACAACATAACCTGCTTCTCTAACTGTATGCCGAAAGTTTGAAAGTAAATAAACTAATGACTAAACATTTATTTTATTGTTTCGTACTTCTAAATTCTAAGATAGTATTTCAATGGAGAATGTGATGGCACCTCAAACTCCATTTCAACAAAAAAGTGACTTAACTGATTCTTTCCCTGTACCCTTCAGTTGTAAAGTGAAAGCAGTAAATCACACACTTCCAACTTAACAATTAACAATAACTCTGCCCTATTGTCATGAAACAATACACAAATATTTGTTTACTGGTGCATATGGATAAAGTCCATATTGTGAATTCAAACAAAAGAGGGGATAAGGTAGATTTATAATTTTCCATCTGATAAATTTAACAAAGAAGAACAAATTGTATGAGAAAAGCTTTTTTACATATTCCTAAGAGTGAAAATATGCCAAATATGACCATTAACTTACTAAAATATGCTCTATCGTATCCAAATGCATATCTCACATGCCAAACCAATATACATTATCAAATTCCACACTTTTGTTTATTTTTCACACGCATTTTATTTTTAAATAAACAGTTCAATGTCATAAACAGATTTACTGTTTTTGCTTTACAACTGAAGGGCTGTGTACTTTAATTCAACTTATTTTTTCCCTTTTATTCATATATAAGAATTTACATATATTTAAGAGATATATCAGTCTTACCAAAAAATACATGCTACTTTATAAAAACCCTAGCATTATATATATATATACACACACACACACACATACACCGTGTAAATGAATTATACCGCACAAATTTAACTGCTTATAGAGGGATATTATAAAAGTAATTTGAAATAGGGAAACAATAGTCTATGAGAGAAAATGGGCTACTTACAGGAAATCAAAGTAATATGCAATTAATACAGATAAATCAATATGAGAGCAACGTAGGAGAGAAAATTATACTAGAATAACTTCAGATCTTGGTAATAATTTTGAGATCCTGATTGCTAATAATTCATTAACAACGTTTATGTAATATTGGGTTATCACATTCCTTAAAATTTCGAACTTAGCAGATGATTGCATGCCACTGCAATGGTTGAAGTAACATCGGTACAATGAGAGCCTTTGCTCAGAGTGAAACAAGCAGAATCTGTGTAGTTAATGTAAGGCTTAATGGTTAAAGCGATGGATTTGAGTTTGAAAATTGATGGTTCAAATCATGGCAGGCAACTTTTTTTCTTTCCTTCTTTTTTTTCCCCCTGCGTGTGTACTGTGATTGACACTGAAATTTGTTCAGTACAGGCATTTGCAAAATACCTATTCCCATAATGGTTATTACATTAAAATCTGATTAGAAGTTACTTCAGTATCAGTCGCATTACATGAAAGCATCATGGAACATCTTTACAGTTATGCTGAACTTTCAACACTTTTAAAATTCATATTAAAGCACATTGAGGTTATGTAATAAGATATAAAATATAAAATCGGGACCTGCTAGGTCAGTCGTCCTCAACTAAACTTCATTAAGTAGTTCCAATATGGAGGCCTTTCAAAAACAGTGCTTCATTTTCTGCATTTTAATCAGTTACTCAGGGGTCCTCATCTAGGTGATATGTGGATGGCGACCACAAGGTGCCCAAGCTGTGCAAAACATTTCTTCCACTTACTTGTGTTTTGCACTCTTTTAACTTTACTATCTAACCTCTCTTGGTTAACTCTTGTTTTTTCGACCCCGACGCTATTAGGGCATCCGAGGGCTAGGGAGTCCTTCCTTTCTTCCATTTCTTCTTTCCTTTATTTTCTTTTCTTCTTCAGAAAGCCTGACCAGATGCTATAAGATGGCAGCCCCATCACTGGTCTTGCCTTCCTTTGGCCAGCAACCAATCGAAGGGACTATTATTATGCTTTCAAGTCTTATATGAGAATTTCCCATAAGGGAAAATTTTCTATAGGATCGTAACAGGCCTTGGCCTAATACTTGAAAGGAAGAAGAAGAAGAAGATGATGATCCTTCTAATATTACTCCTGCTGTTCCACGTGTAATGGGCATGAACCATCAACATATATAAAAAGTCCTGCATGAAGACCAGCTCTAACCCTTTCATACGCAAAAAGTACAAGCCTTATAGCCAGTGGACTTCGCTCAACGGATATAATTTTGTAATTGGGCTTTGTTGTAGCCAACCAAACATTTCTCCTCGGTGTTATTCATTGATGAGACAATATTTAATATGGATGGGGTGGTTCTAAACTGAAAGAACAGTCATGTGTGGATTATGAAAATCCTCATGCCATCTTAGAGAGGGGTCACCAGCAGAAATTTCCTGTGAAATTATGGGTAGGCGTTTTTTCTGACCAAACCATTGGCCCCTACCTTCTACCCCAGAGATTAAATTGTGTCATTTACAAGACATTTTTAGAGCATTTCCTTCATTGAAGAAGTTCCTCTTCACATCAGGCTGCTCCCCATTCCTGCCAGAATGTGCTAAATCATTTGGATGTGTATCCTGACTGTTGGATATAGGAAGAGGTAGTTCATCTGTAGTGTGGCCACCTTGCTCTCCAGATCTCTGTCCACTTGATTATTTTTGTAGGGACACCTGAAAACATTGGTGTAAGCGACCCTTGTTGATACAGATGAACTGTTAGTTGCATGCATAATGGCAGCATGTGATATAATCCACGAGACACCTGGTATCTTAAACGGGGTAAGAGAATCCTTTAGTCGCCGATGTCGTCTGTGTTGTGAGAATGGAGGTGGCCAATTTGAACAATTTCTTCTAATGATTCTGCAAGTGTTTTACTTTTTTTTCTGGTTTACTCAAATGTATTGCTTTTTACTCCCCAAAAACATTATGTATGTCATGTGTAAATACACTGTACCTCTTCATGTTATTACTTTTGTGATCACTATATGTGATCATTATCTAAGTACATAAGTACTGTACAGTATAATTACACATTTTATTTGCAAAACCTATTATACTCTACAGTATGTGTATTATTATTACAACCTTTCAAACAATTGTCTGTACAATATGTATGTAGATAGTTTTGTAACTCATGTTCTGCGGCGACATTCCAATACCGTATTCTGTAAAATAATGAATAAGCAATTAAACCGGAAGTAAATCTAAGTACATAACTAATTTACAGTACATACATAATAAAGGAAGAAAGGGGGGAAAAAAGTACACACATACTGTAGGTAGTTTCAAACATGATGCATCAATCTTACATTTGTGTCGGTAATAAGACTGCTATAACCACTGAGCTAAAGACACATACTTCTTCCAAGTTACAGTCTCTGTATTATATTATTTCCATTTTAATTTGAAATAATCAGTTGCGTGCTAACCATTTCACAAATTGAATCATAACTTGGACATTTTTATTTGTAGGCCATTATTTCATTATCTCAAGACGCTTATATAATACCCCTCTATATATAGTTAAATTTGTGCGGTATAATTCATTTACACCCTGTATACAATCAATTTCTAATCTGTTTTTAGCAATCAAGTTCAAGGGACACACTTCAGCTCAACATTTTATCAAAAAGATATTTTTTAAGTTTTAATAATCTTTTGTACAAATACAAAACTGTCATTATTATTAATTTAAAACAAAAATGTTAGTAAGAAAAAGTAGCAATGTTTTCAACGCTTTTCCAAACATAATACTTCTAATAAATTATATTATGCAACCTCTCTGCAAGTAAAATTAAAATTTGTCCAGACAACTATTTAGGAGATCAAAAAGCTAGATAGATAAGGAGAAGGAATATGAACAAGTAGGTTTAAATATATATTTTCTTACTTTTTTGTATCACTTTATTCCCTAATATAATTTTACTAAGGATGAATGTTCATGTTAAAAAAATGTAATTGTATTATGTGAGAGATCTGTACTTTAAAGACGTGCCAAGAACAATGTCAAATTAAAAGAACAATAATCAAAAAATGAAATAAAACTGAAAAACAAACAATAAGAAATAAATATTCTAATAAACCAACAATGTTGTAGGCAGTAGTAAGTGAACTTTCCAATTTTTTTGTTTAATTGCACTCAAATAGTTAGGATAGTATAAGATGAAATAAGATCATACATATATCTCAAACTTCTAACATTAACTTATCTTGAAAATCATTACACGTCATTTGTTATCATTATCATCAAATTCTTTTATTTCTCCAAGGAACATAGGACTGATTATAAAATTTTTCCATCTCACCCTCAGGCTGGCTTTGCTTTGTGTCAGTTTTTTCATATAATTTACACCAGTCTCGGTTATGAGCACTTACTTGCCTTCATCTGTTAAAGGGACTAACCCCCGCAGACAGACATGTCCCTGATATTCAGAGTTATAGGCAGCCATTTCCTTCTAATCATATTAAAATACTGGGTTTTCCCATCATTTCTCGAAGCCTGGTTGCAATGGACAATGGGATACTACACTTATACACACATATCTGAAATATACTGAAAGACCAGTACCAGATACTTCAATTACTATATACAGTAAAACCTGTCTATGAAAGAACATGACAGTTCCTTAAATACATTTCCGTCTTGGCAGTTTTCCTTCTTATAAAGGATTCCCAAATTACAAGCATACACAGCACAGTTTGCACGGCAATACAAAACAACTGTATTACACAAAATCGAGAAGGAACTCAACTACAGGAATATTTCAACTGGACTGACGAGTTTCCCAACTCCCTCGTAGGTTACATAAGGAGGCAAGGAAAAGCGAGGGGTTCCCCGCTGTCATACATAAGCAAAGGTATCCCCTGCAATACAATGGCAACACAAGAAGGTAAATCAATATAATGCAGAAGTGTCATATGCAGCATGTGTGGTCATTAATATTGTAATTAGAACATGCTTAAGAATAATTTTCCGTCTTACTGTGGTAAAAATTAACTATTGGTACTTTTAAAAACCATTCCGCTTCCGTGTTGTGAAAGTTTCCGGCTTATACAGGGCGATTTTACATATAAAATTGTACCATTCTGGAGATTTTTTTCCATCTCTACAGGTTTCCTTCTTATAAAGGTTCTGGCTAAGACAGGTTTTACTGTATATATATATATATATATATATATATATATATATATATATATGATTAAGAAATGTTTGAGTTTTCCACATCATGGATTCAAGGTTGGCCTCTCGCCACTGATTCCGACGTTTCAACATGACCCCACATACCATTATCAAGGAAGGATAGGTTCGACCTATCGTTTCGAAACATCGGAGTCAGTAGCCAACCTCGAAACCATGATGCGGAAAACCCAAGAGACCTTTCTTAATCATACTTATATCCACAAAAACTTACAATATATATATATATATATATATATATATATATATATATATATATATATATAGTTTTTTAAATAAATCTCAGAATTCAATTAATAATAAATCTCAATCTTGAAAACTGATTCTCAATTATCAATATATTTTTATTCAAGATGTTTAATCCTATCCTATAGCAAACATTCATAAGTCTTAATGAAAACAAAGACTGAATAATCAATCAAATAAATAAGGTGAATCTAGTATATCTTATCTCATAAATATTTGTGTTTCATTTGTCACGTTTCAATATGCTGTCCATATCACCGGCAGCTTGTCCCGACTCAAACAATGTTATGATTATGTGAACAGCATATCGAAACATGTTAAATGAAACACAAACATTTATGAGATAAGATGTACCACATTCACCTTATTTATTAAAAAATCTCATAGTCATAATGTTACTTCCTATTGTAATTTATTACCAAATAATCAAATTGTACAAGAATGATGTTCACTTTATAAACTTGCAAACATAATTAAGAAATAAGAATTAAATGAATCGTGATTTCTTCTTACCTCATACTTCTATGTTTTTTTAAACACAGCACTGCAGTATCAGCAACCATCGTCAACATTCTCAGCTGTTTTCACAACTGTCAATTTTTTCTTTTGCCGGTAATTATCCAAACTGTCATCTAGTGTTCTTTTGAAGGAATTATTTTCTAAACTGCCACCTTGTGATCTTTTGTAGGAATCATTTTCTAAACTGCCATCTGTTGTATTTTTTAAGAACTTTGTAATCAAGATGATGGCATTTTAGAAAATGATTCCTTCAAAAGAATATAAGATGACAGTTTAGAAAATAATTCCTTCAAAAGAACACCAGATGGCAGTTTGGATAATTACCGGCAAAATAAAAAATTGATAGTCGTGAAAACAGCTGAGGATGGTGACGATGGTTGCTGATACTGCAGTGTTGTGTTTAAAAAAAAACATAGAAGTATGAGGGAAGAAGAAATCATGATTCAATTAATTCTTATGAATTAAACCTCATAATGTTAAAAATTCCCAAATTTATTATATAGAATTGACAAATTTTAACTGATACATTTTTCATGGCATATACATAACCAAGTCATTTGGCTCATTCAGTATCTTTAAAAGTCACTAAATGTTATTCTGAAGGAGAAAAAAAGAAAGCACATTTATTTTTCAAGACTCTTATTAATGTTGGATTATTTTATTAAATTTTGCCATATGGTGGATTTTCATTAAAAAATTTTAGCATATTTGAAGTTAATGATAACATTATGATGTTTTTCACAAACAACCTTAATTTAAAAAATTGTTATGCAGAAGGAAAAACACTACATTTAATTAATGTGGTATTACAAATTTTGTCTTAACAATCCATTAAATCAGATATATCAATTAGTAAAACTTGTGTTATATACAGGGCTATTCAGAAAGAAGGAACAGACTTCAAACATTTATTTCTTCCAAACTACAAAAAATATAAACACAATTCAAACATTCCTGGAAAGAGAAAAGTTTGAAGTTGCGATCATGGCTGCACTGTCTTAAAGTTATGCATACATGCACATGGATGGATGAATAGATAAGATAGACTTAGTGAAGTAAAGTATTCCCCATAGAAGGTCTTAGACCTCCCAGGTCACCAGATCTAACCCCCGTCTGATTTTTATCTATGGGGTTACGTAAAAGACCATGTTTTTATCTCCCCTATGCCTGACATTCTTGAAAATTTGCGACATCGAATTGTTGAAGCTGTGAATCTGATAACTGATATGTGTGTGACAAGAAATGAGCCACCGTTTTGATAGTCGCGTAACATAAAGTGCTCATATCGAATGCATAAAATAGTGAAATTTGAACTTTTCTCTTTCCAGGAACATGGAATTGTTTTTCTATTTTTTGTAGTTTCGAAGAAATAAATGCTTGAAATCTATTCCTCTTTCTGAATAGCTCTGTATGTTAGACAAGTGTTAGATATAAAATTCAGCTTACATACACAGGAAATATAATTAAGAATTCTTTACATGTCTCTTAAGATAGATGAATGGCATTCATTAGAATGCTTACAAATTACTCTAGACCTATAGCTTTTATGGAGATGCTCTATGATGTATTGGTTAACACGTCTGCTTTGCAACTCAGGAGTTTGGTGTTTGAATCTTTGGCAATACCATAGAAAATTATTCTTTGTATACTGGTCAGGAATGTCTCAAGAGGATAAATGTGTAGCTACTTAATATTAGAAGTAGCAAAATATAGGCTAGTTAAGAAACTGAAATTGAGATAAAGTGACTACATGACACTATACCCTGTTCGCTCTTAAAGTGATCCTCGTCAAAACAAAACCATGTGACCTGTTCGCTTTTCATTGGTTATGGACACCGATGTATGTTGTAGAAGCAATATCCATCTGTCATTTTTTTTCTCCATGGCGCAACAGGCCTAGAAGGCCCTTAGCCTACCATCTGGCTGCTGGCCTCACATCCACATGTGTCAATCACAGAAGTAGATGATCATCTAGCCAGTGTAGGGGTGACATTTGGTCAGCATGTCAGGTCCCCCAGTCATTATAGCTGGTTTTCTCAACCTGGAACTGCTACTTATTGTAGCTACCCAAATGCCTCACGATGCTGGGTGGGCACCGGTCCCATACTGGCCAAAATACCATGAAAAAATTTCTTCCTCCATGGAGGCTCGAACCAGCACAAGTCCCGTAGCTCTGCACCAAGGCTTCCTGCCTTAACCACTTGGCTATGGTGCGGGACCCTTCTGCCATTCGCGTCACAATTACTGTCACTTTTGACAGGGAGATGACACAGCAACAGAAGACTTGATACTTTCCGCCATTTTTTTTCAATAGAATCAACTGAAGCTTGACTCAAATGCATCACCCAATTGTAATAAACTATTTTAACCCATTCGCCTCAAAAGACGAGGTAGACTCGCCGGCTGTCAAATGACCTTCAATTCAGAAGACGAGGTACAATCGCTTAAATCTGCTGTTATATATTTTGCAATATTTTATACATCCCTTGGCAGGGTAATATTTCGTAAAAAATTGTGAATAGTATAGAAGTGTGTTTTTGCCTTCACCCTTATTGTGATTTCAAGTACCATTATCTTTTGTTTGTTTTGAATGTCTGAAAGTAGAAAATATAATTTACGGCAACTTAAATCCGGTTTCTGGGAAAATGCATTGAGCAATTAAATCTGAAGCGAATGCGTTAAGTTGTAATTATTGATTAGATATATTTTAGAATATTTAGTATGTTCTGAATATTATTTTCATTCACGAAGAATAACAAGTATATTCAGAAGACATATTTTTAATTTCTTCTTCTTCCTTCCAAAGTATTAGGCCAAGGCCTGTTATGATCCTATAGAAAATTTTCCCTCCCTGGGAAATTCTCACATAAGACTTGAAAGCATAATAATAGTCCCTTCGATTGGTTGCTGGCCAAAGGAAGGCAAGACCAGCGATGGGGCTGCCATCTTATAGCCTCTGGTCAGGCTTTTCTGGAGAAGAAAAGAAAATAAAGGAAAGAAGAAATGGAAGAAAGGAAAGACTCCCTAGCCCTCGGATGCCCTAATAGCGTCGGGGTCGAAAAAAACAAGAGTTAACCAAGAGAGGTTAGATAGTAAAGTTAAAAGAGTGCAAAACACAAGTAAGTGGAAGAAATGTTTTGCTCAGCTTTTTTAATTTAATGAAGGGAACTAATTTAAATTTTAATTTAATGAAGCGTGGACTATAAGGACGAGAGATGAAAGCAGACTAACAGCTTGTGAGATGAAATTTATGCGCCAAACAGCTGGCTACACCAAATGTGATCAAAAGAAAAATGTAGAAATCCTTCAAGAACTTAATTTATCACCGATACTGGATTACATCTCCAGATATCAGCTAAACTGGAAGGAACATGCCTCAAGAATGGCTAGATCCAGCATCCTCAAGCCAATAATGAACTACTGTCCAAATGGGAAACGGTCACTTGGTCGACCTATGAAAAGATGGCACGAAAACCGCTTTCTCAGGCCGTAACAGTTCTTCTAGGACTATACCTGGCAGGATGATGATGACTATTTTTTCGCGTACTTATTGCTTCTACAACGTACATCAGTGTCCATAACCAATGAAAAGCGAGCATGTCACATGGTTTTGTTTTGACGAGGATCACTTTAAGAATGAACATGGTATAACCATATAACATTGTATCATCATCTATAGCAATAACAGCAATTATAGTGCATGAGATCTAAGTATGTGATTGACAGCGAATACATATTTGACTGCTGAACAATAACTTTTTGTTATCCGATCCAAGAAATTTATGATTGAATATTCACATTGTAGAGAGAAATACTTTTGGACATTGAAAGTAAGAGACAGCCAGTGAGATTTATAAATGTTAATCACATATTTAAATCTCACCCCACTATAGATTTGGCTTTTCATAACACCTTGTACCACAAATTTATTTATTACATATATTTTTATGGGATTCAGACCAAAGCATATCTAAAGTAAAATGCATGTCAATGGTATTGTTTGGAAAGGAAATGTCCATTTTTCATTTATGATAAAACAACTCTAGTCGACAAGGTTTTCTTCACAAGAAATCTGATTAGTGAATCTAGTGCATTTTTTAATACTGAATTCAGATATGTAGTCAGAATTTTTCCATCAGGCACAGTTTTTTTTTGTGACAGCTACTTTTTTAAAATTGATTTTAACATTCTCTTTGACCTGTCATATGAACCTTTACCTTATGTGTAGCAATTTTATTCAAGCTGTATTTAAGGGCTGCCTCTGATGAGCACGGTGAACGTTTTCATCAGCAAATTTCCACAATGGAAAAGAGGTACCAAGGCAAGTGGAGTTCTAATATGCTGGCTGACTACTGTTGGACCAAGAAGAGAGATGTTCCAGATGCAAAATATGCCCAAAAATCACTATCTACCATTTTCTAGGTAAGTCAAAATGAGTTAGAGTTGGATGGATTTTATTAAAAATTATTTAAAAAATGTAAATGAATATCACAGAAAACTCTTGCCTGATGGGAAAAAAACTGAAATGATATTTAAATTCAGGATGAAAAATACTTCTAAAATCTCATATTTTTATTCTTGTGAAAGAAAATAAATAATAGTTTTAAAAAACTAAAAGAACACGCTTTATTAGAAAACTAAAAAATGAAAAATAATTTTAATTTCCAGTATGCTTGGGATAAAATAAAGTGGTCAACAAAAAAATCATCTCCAACACATATAGAATAAAATTAGAGTTATCAACAAAAAGAAAATAATTTTACCATCAAAAGCGTGGGGTGCTCTATATCAATTAATATATTTGATAATAAACAGATATTGGTAAAAGTAAGCTCTCTAAGAAGAAAATGTAAAAATCATAAAAATCACCCAACGCTTTTGATGGTAAAATTATTTTCTTTTTGTTGATAACTCTAATTTTATTCTATATGTGTTGGAGATGATTTTTTTGTTGACCACTTTATTTTATCCCAAGCGTACTGGAAATTAAAATTATTTTTAATTTTTAGTTTTCTAATAAAGCGTGTTCTTTAGTTTTTTAAAACTATTATTTATTTTTTATTTTTAGTTTTAATATTTTACAGAATAAGATAAAAATGTAAATATCTTTAAATTCTATACTATTGTAGTATGAGCTAAAAGTAATACTTTTCTATAAAAAAAACCCTCCCAGCCGGATTTGAACCAGCGACGTATGGATTACTGAAATTATATACCACTAAGAGTTCACTGCTCTATCAACTGAGCTCTTACAACGATTGACTAAAAACTCGACAAGTCCGCAACCTATTATACCAGTTTTCATTTTTTTGATTTTCGGATGATTCTGGCCAGGATTTTAGAAACACAATATGAAATTATTGTATTGTCACGGGTCCTCTATACATATACAAAGTTTCAAGTCGATCCAATGTTTCTAAGTGGGTGAAAATCGCATTGAAAGATTCCGTTACATTGATACAAAAACACGTTTTTTTATTTTTGATGATTATGGCCAGGATTCAGAAAATAAATATGAAATTATTGTATTGTCACGGGTCCTCTACAAGTATACAAAGTTTCAAGTCGATCCAAGCGTACTGGAAATTAAAATTATTTTTAATTTTTTAGTTTTCTAATAAAGCGTGTTCTTTTAGTTTTTTAAAACTATTATTTATTTTTTATTTTTTAGTTTTAATATTTTACAGAATAAGATAAAAATGTAAATATCTTTAAATTCTATACTATTGTAGTATGAGCTAAAAGTAATACTTTTCTATAAAAAAAACCCTCCCAGCCGGATTTGAACCAGCGACGTATGGATTACTGAAATTATATACCACTAAGAGTTCACTGCTCTATCAACTGAGCTCTTACAACGATTGACTAAAAACTCGACAAGTCCGCAACCTATTATACCAGTTTTCATTTTTTTGATTTTCGGATGATTCTGGCCAGGATTTTAGAAACACAATATGAAATTATTGTATTGTCACGGGTCCTCTATACATATACAAAGTTTCAAGTCGATCCAATGTTTCTAAGTGGGTGAAAATCGCATTGAAAGATTCCATTACATTGATACAAAAACACGTTTTTTTATTTTCTGATGATTATGGCCAGGATTTCAGAAAATAAATATGAAATTATTGTATTGTCACGGGTCCTCTACAAGTATACAAAGTTTCAAGTCGATCCAAGCGTACTGGAAATTAAAATTATTTTTAATTTTTTAGTTTTCTAATAAAGCGTGTTCTTTTAGTTTTTTAAAACTATTATTTATTTTTTATTTTTTAGTTTTAATATTTTACAGAATAAGATAAAAATGTAAATATCTTTAAATTCTATACTATTGTAGTATGAGCTAAAAGTAATACTTTTCTATAAAAAAAACCCTCCCAGCCGGATTTGAACCAGCGACGTATGGATTACTGAAATTATATACCACTAAGAGTTCACTGCTCTATCAACTGAGCTCTTACAACGATTGACTAAAAACTCGACAAGTCCGCAACCTATTATACCAGTTTTCATTTTTTTGATTTTCGGATGATTCTGGCCAGGATTTTAGAAACACAATATGAAATTATTGTATTGTCACGGGTCCTCTATACATATACAAAGTTTCAAGTCGATCCAATGTTTCTAAGTGGGTGAAAATCGCATTGAAAGATTTCGTTACATTGATACAAAAACACGTTTTTTTATTTTCTGATGATTATGGCCAGGATTTCAGAAAATAAATATGAAATTATTGTATTGTCACGGGTCCTCTACAAGTATACAAAGTTTCAAGTCGATCCAATGTTTCTAAGTGGGTGAAAATCGCGTTGAAAGATTCCGTTACATTTATACAAAAATCACTTTTTTTTTATTTTCTGATGATTATGGCCACGATTTTAGAAACAAAATATGAAATTATTGTATTGTCACGGGTCCTCTACAAGTATACAAAGTTTCAAGTCGATCCGATGATTTTAAGTGGGTGAAAATCGCATTGAAAGATTCTGTTACATAGATAGATAAGATAGGTAGATACAGGTCAAGCTAATATAAAGCGTGTAAAAAGTCCATTTTTGTCGACCAGTGTACTCATAAAATCCAACATAGAGCATTGTCAAATCTCTCGAAACATTGATTTCTGGTGTCAGCATCTATCGTAATGTTAAAGGAATCACAACCTAGTTGTAGATGTTAGATTTTAAATAATAAATCTAAATAGTTTACTACTTAGGAAAGTGTAAGATTTATGAAGAAAGATTCAAGTGAATACCAAATATACCTACATTGAAATTTTGAATTTTAATATTGCTTAAAAACAATCAATGCTTGCAAAATAAAATCTATGAATTGGAAGTAATTTTAAAAGTAGGGCCTATTAGAAAAACTGATGTATTATGCCTTATACAATACTGGTTAAAGTATAATGAAATAATACAAAATTTTAAATTATCAAGTATATATCATCACAGCAGCAGCATCAAGGATCTGAAGGTCTGTTCCGATCTCATATTAGAATTATTGAGTCTGCCAGCATTTTCTATGAGATTTGAAAGTAATCAAATAAATTATTATATATATATATATACTGTATTATATTATATTACAAAAACAGAGTTATGAATTTTGAAATACCGATGGAGTGTGACCTTGTTTGGAGGTTCTTTGGCCAACTACAGGATGGAGCTGACATCAACATCCAGGGTGTGCAACATAAATCTACCCAGTCTGGGCAAGATGCTGATGATGATTATGATATAATCGAAACATGTTCAAGAACAAATCAACATTAATATTGAGGTAAGTTGATCAGACTAAATATAATTTAATTAATATATTACTATTTTAAAATACAATAGGAAGTAACATTAAGAGATTTGTTTAATAATTGATAAGATATACATAGGGGAAAACAAAAAGAAATTTGACCATTAGAACTTAAGAACACATAAGAAATGTAAAATAAGGGGAAGTAGAAAAATCTGCAGTGGCTGCTCACGTTTGGTCAGAAAAACACAAAATAGATGTCAACATAAAATTATTAAAACAGTTAGAAAACAAAAATGAACTCACCATATGGGGAAAAATCTACATACAGAAGAATAAGGAAAGAATTATGAATTGTGAAATTCCTGGAGAAAGGAACCTCATTATTAAATTCATTGGACCAGAGGCAGAGAGAGCAGGAATCAAGAATCAGGGCCAACAACTTGAGAAAATTCAGTCTGTAATCGCTGATGATGGGGCTCAGAAGCCTTGACACATATATTCGACAATAAAGTAGACAAAAATGTAACCAAAGGCTGCCCACAAGGATTTTACTGTGGTCCGGGGTTCTGGAACATCCAGTACAACTCCATACTCAGATTAGATTACACTGAACATACCAAAGTAATAGCATTTGCAGACGACCTTAATAGTAATAACAAAGGGAAAATCAGTTCTCGAAGCTGAGAATAACGCAAACATTGAAATGAAAAAGATTACATCCTGGCCCTTACTTACTTTTACTCACTGGCACTATTGAACCCATAGGTTCATTGTCGCACGGCCATAAGCTCTCCATATATCCCTATCCTGAGCCAATGTTTTCCAATCATCGCACACTCTAATTCTTCATAGAACTCATCCTTGATCTTGTCATCTTTATCTTCTGTGGGAGCATGTACATTTACCATTTAGAATTATGTATGATATCCTATCACTGAGAAACTTAATATCTCGGATAGCGGATAAGATCCTACTTCGGACTAAAAAACCCGTTCCAAATTCAGGTCTTTCTGCACCCCCCGTAGTATAATGCAAAGCTTCCTGATTCCTGACTACCTTCTCCTGGCCATCAAACTTCCTGTAAAAGACTATATCCAAGGGTGATTTATCTAATTCACGGGTAAATACCTCTAGTGCCCCGCTATTGTATAAAGTCCCAACATTCCATGTTCCTAGGAACATGTCCCTATGTTTGAGCCTTTGGCATGGGTTCCCTGAAGTAGTCCCCGCCCGGAGAACCGAATGGGGGACTATTTGACCTCTGGAAAATTTTACCCCAGTTGAACCCATGTCCTCATTTCTTGACAGTTGTATTTTTACGGTGAAAGATCGTCACTCTTTCGACCAAGGTACTTTTTTCGTCTGGCTTATCACCTTCGACCCAGTCTGGCATGGGTAACCCTACGGCAGCAATGCTACTGCCGGCATAGCTCTCGGGGTCATTTAAGCACGCAAGCCACTCCACCACGACAAGGTAAAGATACCATGGAGGGAAATCCTGGGCCCACAACAATAAATCCAAATTCAATGAATGCAAATCAAAAACTATTCTAATAAGAAGAAAACGAAGGGAAAACAAACAAATACATATATTTCTAAATAATAAGCAGTTAGAACAGGCCGACCAGATTAAATATCTTGGCATAATAATCGACAAGAGATTTACATTCAAATATGTAGTAGAAAGATGCAAAAAGCTTATTAATGCTCTCTTGAAGACAGCAAAAATAAGCTGGGGGTTTAAGTGACAAAGCCCTGTGCACAATTTATAACGGTGCAATTCTGTCACTGTTATCGTACGTGGCACCAGTATGGATAAGTGCACTGGACAAGAAATATAATATCCGATAGTTTAAACAGGTACAGAGACTGATAAGCATACAAAAAGCAATGGCATATCGCACTGCGTCCTACGAAGCTCTCTGTATTCTGACGGGATTAACACCTATACATCTAAAAATACAAGAAATTTCGGCTATTCACCAAATAAGAGGAAATTTACAAATATGTAACTCTTAGCGTTGATCAGACAGTTAGTTACAAAAACTGGACACACCCGGAAAAATTCATAGAAATCCAGGACACAAGAGAAAACAAAGAATACACTTATGAAATATACACAGATGGAAGCAGAAGCAATGACGGAGTTGGATCGGGAATATCTATATTCAGAAAACATGTATTAACAAACCAGCTGAAATTTAAGTTGTACGAAGAATGTTCAAATAACCAGGCTGAGCAACTTGCTATCATGAAAGCATTAGACACCTTAAAAGGACTTAACACCAGCGAAATGCCGATTGACGAAGGTAATGTGGCAATTTACACTGACAGCAAGATCACGTTAGATTTCCTAAGGAACAAAAATAATCATAACAATTTAATTGAAGAAATTAGGAATAAGCTGAAATCTCTAGAAGGCGACAACTGGTCAGTGGAATTCAGCTGGATCAAGGCACATGCTGGAATCTACGGCAACGAGACAGCGGATCCCCTAGCAGAGCAAGCAGAGTGAGATAGCAGTCTACAAATGAGTTATGACAGGATTCCAGTAAGTGCTGTGAAGAAACAGCTGACAACCATTAGTGAAGAAAAATGGGAAAGGGAATGGCAATCAACCATCAATGGGAATTTGACAAAATTGTTCTTCCCGAAAGTCAGCGACAGACTACAGACAAGAATCCAGATATCTCCCAATTTCACAACATGGTGACCAGACACCTACTTCCATTGATTCAAGATAAAGGACAGTGCAATGTGTGCATGCAGTGTTGGTGAGCAGACGGTGGACCATTTCATATATAACTGTATAGAATTTAAAAACGAAAGACAAACTCTTATAAATTTTGTAAAAGTCTACCGCTGTGGCCTCAGGGTAGCATGCTGCCTTGTCACGCAGCGGGCCCCGGTTTGATCCCCGGTCGGGACAGTTTTTCTGGGTGAGGTTTTTATCGGGGTTTTTCCTCACCTGTAAGACAAATGTCAGGAAAACTTTAAGGCCCAAACGGTCCCCGAAATCATATGGCCATCGCAATCATCATCATTCATATTCATCTTAGGTTAAGCTTAGGATTAGGGACTCTCCTGGCGCACCATTATCATCATCACCCATCATATCATCGGGGCAACATAACCCTGCCTTCCAGGCGCCCCAACCTCAGAAGTGGGTTACAAGTACACCATGCCAGGAGAGAAACCAGGAATGTCGAAAGACAAACCTAGGGCATTTGAGAAAAAAAATAAATAAATTTTGTAAATAGAAGTAGTGAAAGGTAGCCCATAGATAGGAGTACATTAGCTATTAAGTATACTAAACAATTCACCAAAATTGCAAATAGCATAGACTTAAAAAAATTACAATAGAACAGTATACTTTAAGGAAATGTAAATCATAAATTGATAGAACTAGTTAATAAGTGTAAATACCAATCATTACCTGTTAGGATAAGAACATTATTTTAAGGAAGTGTAAATATTGATCATGACTTGTTAGGATTAGTCAGTGCTATAAGTGTAAATAGGAACCAGATAATTTGTTAGAACTAGTAAGGACAGTAGAAAATTTAATCAATTGTAAATTACTCACAAAATGTTAGAATTAGTCAGTAACTTAAGTGTAAATAGGAGCTATATCTTCTTAGATTAGTAATGGATAGAATATTATCTTAGCGTGTAAATATAGATTATAGTTGATAGGACTACTCAACTTAAATGTAAATAGGAACCATATTTTGTTAGGAATAGTAATGAAGAATGCACCAATTTAACCCTTAACTTCACAATGTATCTTATAAGAAACATTGATTTCATTTATTTATTATTGTTTCTTAAACAGTAAAAATAAAACAAATTATCATAAATTACCTAAGATTGTGTCAAATTATGTTAAAAGTACAGTAGCCTAATAACTTACATTTACATGATTTTGTTTTCTTTGCAGTCCAAAACACTTGAATGACGGGCACTAGAAAGTATTGTTTTGCCAATTTAAGGGTTAAGTAAGTGCTAATGGGAACAATATCAAGCAACTGTAAATATTAATCATAACTTGTTAGTGTTAGTCAGTGCCAAGAGGAACCATAACTTGAATAAGTATAATTAACGGAGAGCATTGTTTGAAATGCAAATAACAACCATAACCAAATAGAACAATTTAGCATCAAAACAACTCAAAATAATATTTTAAGGAATCAAAAATAGAAAAATATTATTAAGTTATGTAGTAGGAAATAACACTATGAGGTTTATTTTAATATTGTTTAATCTTTCTTCACTCACCTCATACTTCTTAACTCCCACGCATACTCGAGTTTCGTCACTTCATTTGTGACATTCTCAATGCTGTATTAGTTGTGACGAAACTCGAGTATGCATGGGAGTTAAGAAGTATGAGGTGAGTGAAGAAAGATTAAACAATAGAAAAATAATAACTTCACACTTTAGAACTAGTAAAAGAACATTATAAAATCTTAGTCAGGAATATCAACACACACAAAAATTATAGAGATTTTTTAATATTGCTAAACCAAAGCATGTAGTACTGCAGAAAACTGTAGTGGTGCATGCTGTTATATGAAGACTCTTAAATATATATATATATATATATATACAGGGCTTCCAATATAAAACCAGACCGGCCTTACGGAGTTTCACCCAGCACGCAGTGCTGTCTCTTCCTCCCGCAATTCACCCTGCCTGCCACCCGTCCTTGAACTGTTTCTTACCTTATAGAAAATGCTGGAAATGTTGTCCTCCCGCAGTTAAACAGGCATTATACCGAGTAAACACATTTAGATTGACACGCTGTAGTTCGGGCACTGTCAAGTTTCTGATTTCATTTCTTATGTTGTTCTTCAGTTCTTTCAATGTGTGCGGATTTGTTTTGTACACTTTGTCTTTCAGGCTACCCCACAAATAAAAATCACACAATCTTAGAGGTGGGGAGTGAGGGGGCCATACACCAGCACTAATCACTCTATCTTCAAACACTTCCCTAATTTTATTCATGGACTCCTCTGCTGTATGAGTAGTACCAGAATCTTGTTGAAACCACCCATATGATTTCTCTTCTTCAGTCAGTTCAAGAAAAAATGGGGTCAAAATGTCATTTCGATACCTCTCTGCAGTTACAGTCTTCTCGTAGAAAATCGGACCAATTATGCGCTTTGCGCTAATCGCACACCAAACTCCTATTTTCTGATCATGAAGAGGCGTTTCCTGTATTCGATTTGGATTTTCAGAACACCAATAGCGAGTAATGTGAGTGTTCACACGACCATTTAGGTGGAACCATGATTCGTCTGTAAAGAACAAAAGCTGAGGGTCGATTAACCCTTCAGTGACTGATGAAAAAAACCACTCACAATAACGCACATGTGCTATGGGATCACCTTGGTTTAGACAATGAACACGTGTACACTTGTAAGGTTTGAGTTTTAACAATTTTGTTGCTGTATGTGCAGAAGATACTGAAATCCCAACTTGTTGTGCTAATTTCGGTAATGATTTTTGTGGTGAACATTCCAAATTTTTGCCAATTTCGTCTAATTTTTCTTCAGTGAGAACCGTATGCCTTCGCGTGTTTTTCTTATTTTGTACTGAACCAGTGGTCTCAAATTTAGTCACAAGATCGTGGATTGTCGATCTGGAAGGAGGTAATTGTCCAGGGAAGTTCCGAATAAATTCCTCACGAATGCGACGAGCTGATTCGTATTTATAACAACATTTACACACATAAATGCACTGCTCTAATGTCAGCTGACGTCTCATCTTGTCGAACGATAGTAAACTGACTAGTTCAAGGACGAGCGGCTGGCAGAGTGAAATGCGGACGAGGAGAGAGTGCTGCCTGATGGGTGAAACTCCGTAAGGCCAGTCCGGTTTTATATTGGAAGCCCTTTATATATATATATATATATATATATATATATATGTTCGACAAAATCAACCATAAGAAGTAAGAATGTACAGACTAAATATCTTAATATACTACTATACAAATTATAAAAAAGGAGTTTAGTCAAGTCTAGTCTACAACCCATGTCAATCACTATCATTATTGAAATCCAAATTAACTGATATCTTAAGTTCCACACTTAATGAAAACATTAACTGATAACAACTGAATTTAGCATTTTGTGTATACCTATAAATATTCATCTAGGAAGCTTTACTTACTTTATTTTATATTATTTTTATTTTATTCCATGTTTTGTTAGGGATAGCTAATATTAGACCATATACCCATTGTCTTCTGTTTAGTTTATATTGTAATAATATTTTTAAATTGTAATAAGTATGTAATTTTTATGTAATTTTACTATTTGCTGATTGAGTGGAAGAGAAGATCTTATGGCCTTAACTCTGCCAGCTAAAATAAAGTATTATTATTATTATTATTAGCTCAGGATAGGGATGTATGGAGAGCTTACGTCCGTGCGGGCCATGAACCTATGGGTTCGATAGTGCCAGTGAGTAAGTAAGTAAGTATTATTATTATTATTATTATTATTATTATACCCATATGGGACAAGGGTGCTTCCTAGCAGGAGTTACATAACCTAGCTAATTTTATTATGTTTATTTCCATAGAGTCCACCGCTGTGGTCTCGAGGTAGCGTGCTGCCTTGTCACGCAGCGGGCCCAGGTCGATCCCCGGTCGGGGCAGTTTTTCTGGGTGAGATTTATATCGGGGTTTTTCCTCACCTGTAAGACAAATGTCAGGAAAACTTTAATGCCCAAACGGTCCCCGAAATCATTTGGCCATCATCAACATCTTTATCATCATCATCCTTCACCGTTCACCAGTATGGAAAGCAACGGGAAGCTACCACACCTACAATTCCCTACTAAAGCTGCAAAGCATAACATGAAAATGCTATGATTGCAGTGAAGGACCTGCCTTCGGGCAGAATTACTTGAATGGATGGATTTCCATAGAGATGTCAGCAAATGACATGTGGTTACCACATCACCTCAAAGAGACATCTAGTAGGCAACTAAAGTATTATTTGAATGTGAAAGGCTGATTAAATTTTGATTAGAAGCTCAAATTTAGGCTTAAGGTTCTTTTATGAGCATGAAAATCTTTAGTCTCAAGACCCATGGCTTAAAGTCCATTCTGGAGGATATGTCTCTTGGATTTTCCATCCTAAAAAATCCATCGACTCCAGCCGGGTTTGAACAACCGACCCTTGAGACCAGATGTAAGAAATTTAACCTCCAGACCACCAAAGCCGATAATTATAAAAAATGGAGGTTCTTCAATATTTGCAAAACAACAAATCACAAAAATACTATTTAAATAAAGTAAAATATTTGAACTTAAAATATCATAAATGAAATGTTCAATTTTATTGGATTATCAAAGCCTACATACCTTCTTCTTTCTCAGTTCTACAGTCCAGGGCGGACTTTGGCTTCCTTCAAAATCATCCTCCCTCCACTCACCTCTCTTTATGATTTTCTTTTTCCATTCACTAATTGGCATTTTTGCTTTTATCAATGTCACTCTCTAATCGAGGAGCTCCAAAACAAAACCCATTAAGTCTATCTCCAATTGAAATTGACTTTGAAACGGATTCCTACTCTATGAAACATCCTGTATCAAGCTACAGTCTCCGGTCATGTCTAATTCACTTCCTTCTCTCTTAAAAATGTGGTCACAATCAAGCGTTTGTTTCATAACGGACCCATTATGGAATGCTATAAATTTAATGAGAGGTGTCATAGATTATTATAAAATCTTTAATAGTGTAAACAGAAAAGTATTTTTGAGAAAACTCGGCAATATCACAGGACAAGGAAATCCCTTATATTGTCTAATAAAAAATATTTTGAGCTTTAATCAGCTCATGTCCCACGCTGTAGCCAAGAGGTTAAAACAAGATGCCTTGGTGCAGAGCTATGGGACTTGCACTGGTTTGAGTCCCCATGGGGGAAGAAATTTTCTCGTGGAATTTCGGCCAGTATGGGACCGATGCCCACCCAGCATCGTGAGGAATTTGGGTAGTTACAATAAGTAGCGACTCCAGGTTAAGAAGACCAGCTATAACGGCTGGGGGACCTGACATGCTGACCATGTGTCATCCCTACACTGGCTTATGATCATCTACTACTGTGATTAACACATGTGGATGTGAGGCCAGCAACCGGATGGTAGGCCAAGGGCCTTCTACGCCTGTCGCGCTTGGAGTTTTTTAATCAGCTCATGTTCAGCAACAATATCCTGATAAGCGCTGATAATGTAAATGGCATTCTCCAAGGAGATTCCCTAAGCCCAATGCTGTTTAATGTGTTGACTAATTATATAAGTAAGGAAGTGTTTACGAAGGAGGTCACAATGCTACTGTATTCAAATGATATGAATAAGTTTCCAGAAATAGAGGAGGCGGTAAATAGAGAATTGGTGAAACTACACAATTGGTCATGTAGAAAACACAAGAAAAAAACAAGGGTCACAAAGTTAAGATAAGGAGAAAACTCTCAAAATCAGGCATCTTTAATTGCACAAACTACCATCTAGAACTTCTATAATTACACTGAGCAACAAAAAAGAAACTTTTTTTTTGTCTCAGAAAGAAAAATATGTGATTCTGATAGTATTTTTTCTCCTGAATTCAAATATGATATCGGTTTTTCTCCAACATGCTTCCGAGAGACAGGCATTTATAATTTCAAACACTTTAACATTTTCTACATTCGTAACTACACAATATTTGAACATTAGGACTCATCTAGAAAGTAAGAAATGACGATTTTCTGCTATATTTCGCATCCCTCTTGATGGTCCAACAATAATCGGCCAGAATATTAGGATTCCATTTGCCTTGATACCGGTATCTCTTTCCATAGCTCAAATCTCCTGATGAAAGTGTTCCCCGTGCTCATCGCTCAATGGACAAATGGACTAAAAAATGTTTATTAAAAAAAATAATTATTTAAATCCATTAACTGAAAGTGAAATAAAAAAACTGTGGGTGATGGAGAAATTCCGAATACATATTTGAAAACACGATAAAAAACTGCATTACATACGACTATTGGTACTCATGAGACAAAAATCATGTTGACCAGTATTACCTATGCCTAACTCTACAAGTAACAGGAAAAATCATTACAAAACATATGGGGGAAAAGTGTACAGCAGTGATCAAGGCCATGTTCGAAATTAAATACCTTTGAAAGCTATCATTAGGGACATCTCTTTGCCTTTTCTACATAAATAATTGCACCAATAACTTGTTATGGAATCGCCCAGATATGAGTTCATCTCATTTTGACTAATTTAGATATTCGGTAAAAACCATTTGAAAACATATCATCTGAATCAAACATTAAAGCCAGCAGAAAGATTAGGATAAATAACACCTGTTGCAGGTGGTAAAAATGCTAGCTGGTAGAATGATTAAAAAATCAACGTTCCTCACAATGATGAGGGTGTCTCCACCAAGGGGTTTGCCCACAGGGGGGGATATTATCCCCTCTCCTGTGAGACCTGAATGGGATGATCTACATGTTGGTTGAAAAGCCAAGGCTATTACACCCAAGGATATGCAGATGATTTAGTCATACTCATCCAGGATAAGTTTGCCAATACTGTATCGAAAGCTAATAGGAAAAGCTCTTCAATATGTGGGAGAATGGTGTAAAAAAAATTTGTGGGTAAATCCCTCAAATGACACTCATTCCATTCACTAACAAAAGAAATTGGTAACTTTTTAAACCCACAATATTCTTTAATTAAACTGTAACGAAATGGACATTTTGATACAGGAATTACATCTTACTGCGCAAACTATACGTCATCGTGTCTCCATCTCGAGTGTCATCTTTATGAACAGTGCCAAATGCTTTCCTATCTATCCCTTCCTTTCCTAGTATGCACCCTGTGCTATCGCGCATTCCCCCTCTCCCTGTGAACTCTCATAAATAGCTGTGTTTTGTAACATCGAATCATCATCTACTTAGTCACCATTGGAGTCTGGTCAGAGCAGCTCAGGAGAACTGGTTTTGTTTGTTTAGTCCAGTAAGCCAGGGTGGGGACGCTAGGACAGTATTTCCCCCAACCCGAGGCTGGACTGGAGTGAGTGATAATGTATGTATGTTGATTTATATCATATTTTCTTTTTGTATAGATGATCTACTATGATTTCTTTTCTTTGTAAATTGAATATTTATTTATTTATTAATTAAATAAAAATAAAACGTAGTTTTATTTGATTTTCATATTTATTATATAATTCAGTGACAGCTGTTTCCGTACACTGTACCTTCTTCAGACATGTTAACAAATTATGATAATTTATTTATTTATCTTTATATTATATCTGACTATATATTTTGACTCGCATTAAAAGCTTTAGTTGTGCTTTTTTACTTACTCTATGCCTATTCATTCAGTAGTTAACATAAGTCAGATATCAAAGTCAAAATCCAAAAGCTTGCTCGAGCGTGTGTTAGTTCCTTTATCCCAAAGCTTCCACGATTGTATTTTATAACTCAGAAAACATTACATATTGGGAGAATTTAGTAAAGAAAGTTGAATTCCTCTTTGCCTCTATGGGCCCGGGCAAAGATGTCACAATTTGAACAATCTATGCTTTCCAATCAAAATAGTTATCATAAGTAATGCCACGAGTGATTTCCAAATTATCGATAAATTCACGACTCACGAAGTGAGGAGTGAATTTATCTAGAGAATTTGGAAATCAAGAGTGGCATTTGTTAGGACTATTTAACGAATAAAATTAAGCTGTTTACTCACAAATCATATTACTCACAAATCATTATTTAACTATAGTTATTTTAAAATATTTATATATTTAATGTAAACGGCGATGTTTGAAAACAAATGAGAAACGATAGGTACGCTTCTACTGCTTCATTTGTTTATCACTGCAACCAGATCATACTATTTATTGCTAAAGGAACGCAATATTGTAAGGAGGAGCTTTCTTTAATATGGTAATTATAACACTGATAAATATTTGGTGAAACACGACTCTGATTGGTTGTAAAACAGAAATCATTGAAACGTGATTGGTCATTGACTCCCATTTGGGGCATGAGTTAAATAGTCAACAATAACGGTTTGATCCAGCACCTATACGGTGCAAAACAGTAGTCAAATATCTAGGACTTATCCTTGATAGTAAACTGACATGCAACCCCTAATTGAAAAAAACAATAACCAAAAGTACAATGTCACTTATCTCAACCAGTTTGGAAAAACATGGAGATTAAAATCACAAATGATTATATAAAGCGGTGGTAAGACACATACTGTATTTTACGGACTATAAGATGCTACAGACTATAAGACGCTACAGACTATAAGATGCACCTTAATTTTTAAGCAGTTTTCTTTTTAAAAATAACATTTTTACCATTCTTATTATTAGATTGCAAAGCAGACTAAAAAAAATCTTAGTTTATAAAACCGTTCTGATCTTCAAAATCTCTAAAAATTGTCACCTGAACTTTCTTCTTCTTCTTCATCATCGTTGTCTTCTTCATATATAAGATGATCTTCAATGCCATCGAGAGTGTTACTTACGCCGCATTTCTTGAAAGATTTAACAATAATGTCTTCTCTCACTCTAGACCACTACTGTTTTATCCACTGGCACACTTGTTTGTTTGTATATCGTTTTAAAGCTCCCTTCGGCATGAATTCATGTTGCGTTTCATCCATCATCCAATTGTTCAAGTTCACTGACACTGTAGACTGCAATGACACATCATAGGCTAGACAGTGTTCTGGATTTGTGATGGCAGAGCAGGAGGGGAACAGTGTTAACAAGCTTGTGAATCCCTGCAACTCATGTTCGTCGCATCAGTGCATTGCTGCTGCCAGTTGAATTCAATGTTGCCAGATAGAGATAATTCCTGCGGCATCGAATATATGGTCTTTTTAAGACTGGTGGGAATTTTAAATCAAACACTGGACATTTTTATATTAATTTCGAGAATAAGGTGCACCTGAATTTTGGAGGCAATTTTTCGAAGAAAAAAGTGTCTTATAGTCCGTAAAATACGGTAATTACCTACGGTTTATTGGTATGGTGGCCAAAATTGTGTCAAACACAGGCTAAGCAAAAACTCTCAAAGGTTCAGAGGCTTATCTCCCTTTGCATGAGAAGCATGTCATGAAGATGTCATGAGAAGCACCTCGACAGCCACTTTGGAAACTCTTCTCAACTTGCCACCTCTTGATACTCATATCAAGAGAAAGGCTAGATTAGGGGCATACAGGCTAAAATAAAATTATACCTGGTACGTCTATTTAAAGGGGCACACCACAATAATTAAAATTATCACATATCCCATACTAGGCCCTGGGGTCCGTTTATCGGACCTAGCTGTGCTCACAACAGCAACAGGGCGCGTCCCCGGGTGGCAGATAGGGGAACGGTCGGTGGTTTGCTTGAATTCCTCCTGGATAGGTCCAGACCGGACCCGCGGGCCATTTGTGAGGTCGTCAGGACTCAAGTGACCTGATGCACTACATAGCTCGTGCTGCACCCACTTCAGCAGCCAAACGCGTCCCCTCGGTGGCATAGTGGGGAAAAGGTTGGTGGATCTGCTAGTCAGTCCTCCCTTCCAAGTCCGAAGGACTCGCGGACCATAAGTGGGGTCTACAGGAGACGAGCGCCCTGTTGTACTAAAGCTCATACTGCCTGGACCCACAGCAGGAGCGTGCGGCCACCGTGGTGAAGTGGCAGGAGATCGGAGATCAGGAGCTCCTTTCTCTTGGTTCTATGAACCCGAGGTCCATCTGTGGGGGCACCATGGGCGATGAGCACCCTGGATGCCTACATTGTTCAGTGGGCTGGTCTCACAGCAGCAGCACGACTAGGCCTAGTCTTGCGAACGGGCTGGTTGGGACAATACCGAGTGTAAAGCTCGGAAACGGAGAAAGCGCGATCCTTTGGGTGTGGGATTTGCGCCGACTCCTGGACCGGGTGACCCAAGGACAATCTGTGAGGTCGTCAGGAGTTGAGCAACCTGACGTACTAATGCTCAGGCTAGACCCACTTCAGCAACAAAACACGTCCTCAGCTGGTGCACTGGGGGAATAGTCGGTGGATCTGTTTTACAGTCCTCCCAGCTAAGTCCAAGGGACTCGTGAACCATTAGTGGGGTCGGCAGGAGATGAGCGCCCTGTCGTACTATATGCTTACCTGTTGGGAGCTTGCGAGCTCCTAGCCGGCCCATAACGGCAGCAGGACACATCCCTGGGGGGCGGACCAGGGCACGGCTCGGACCAGCACAGCGGGGAGCAACTGTGCTGGCTCCTGGCTCAGCCTACGGGCTCGTGGACCAACTATGGGGTCGCCAGGAGATGAGTACCTGGATGTACTATAATCTCGCACTGTGGGGCTTGAGGATTCAAGCCCTAGCCGGTCTCACAACGGCTGCAGGATGCGTCCCTGGAGGCAGAACAAGGAAACGGTCGGTGGATCTGCGACAGCAGTCCTCCCGGCTAGGCTCCAGGAGCCAGTGGACCAACTGTGGCGTCATCAGGAATGAGCGACCTGATGTACTATGTAGCTCAGCAATTTCCCCTGAAGTTGCGACTCCAACACCTTCTCTCCCTGAGGTGTTGGTTTTATTGCCTGTGAACTTGAATGTGGTCGCGAAGTAGAAAAGGGAGGACAAGAATTCTGGGACTTGGGAGTAGGGCCTTCTGGCCGAGGTATCCCAAAGGGGTGGTGGAAATGGGTCCAGATATCCCATACTAGGAATGATTAGAGATTATATGTTGCCGAAACTATCCTTTACCAAACCATCCATTACAAATATTGGGATGGAACAAGAATAAAGAACACTGATCTATTGGAACCCTAATCTGGTATACAAAAATGGATCTGTTACAAGCAATGAATCAGGATATGGAATATATGGAGAGTCTCCAAGGTGTGACATTTCTGTTATGGTTGCAAAACCATAGTTTTTCAGGTTGAAATATATTTAATAGAATCTTGTGCCAGGGAAAAATTTAATAATGAGTTACCATGGTAATGGCACTTAAACTAGCATGAAATATTTTCAAAGTCCTATAGAACAACAGTGCGCATGCGGCCAGAGTTTATAGAGCCAGCGATAATCCACAATCAAACCACATATCGATTATCATCCTCGATTACTATCTGTCGCTATGAAATTTAAATTGCCAATATTTGCAATAAATCCCCAAATCTATGTTAAAAAAATATATTTATAATAGTATTAAAATTACCAAACTTTTATTAAAAATGGTTGTACACTTACTTATCACTCCCTAACGCTGATCCAACCAGCGATAACCCAAAAACAGCGATAGAAAAATCATAGACTAAGCAATATACTCTGTGGAGAAAATAGCAGTTAGCATCACAATATTGTCTAACAGTGTCATAAAATTGCGATTTGCATATTTAAATAAATATTCAAAATTCTCTAATAATGTTACAAAAAATTGTTTGAAAAAGTTTAAAATATTAAATAATGCTAGTAATAAATACAGAAGAAGAGCTATAGTTTACAACAATATAACTGAAAAATCAAGCACTAGTAGAACCCAATGAACCAATAAACAAGATTTCCGTGTTAACACATTAAAACCCAAACCCATCTTTATACTAATTAAATCTAGCAGCTGTCATGAACACAAACAAATGGAATGGGCCACATTTCAGGCTGCAAGACATATTCACAAGGACAATGGTACATGGATTTCAGTATAGGATTTGCGACCAAAGGATGGTTATGAGATATCAGTCCCTTTTACGTGTACACTCTGCAAGAAGCATTGTCAGCACTACATACGTTTCTGTCAAGTAAGAGACAAGTTCTCCAATATTCTATGCAGAGGACAAAAACTATGAATAATTTATAATCTCATATAACAATTTATGTATACTTATTTTGATTGCACACTATGTATTTAATAAAGTTTATTATTAACATAGTAATCATGTTAAATGAATTTTAAAAAAAACGAACCTGGCCCATTTTTTGCATACTATTCTATATACGTTTCATAAATTTAATAATTTTTATAATATTCAACTTTTTACATGATGTAAACAAACATGACAGCTGACATACCCACCAAACATTCTACATTAACATAGAGAAATGGGTTACTAAAAACAATTCTGTAAACAAGAATAAAATTTAAATGTACAATGAAATCAACTTACCTTCGGAA
The DNA here is from genome assembly GCA_030220185.1 of Diploptera punctata. Taxonomy (NCBI): domain Eukaryota; kingdom Metazoa; phylum Arthropoda; class Insecta; order Blattodea; family Blaberidae; genus Diploptera; species Diploptera punctata. Next base: position 448,615 of record JASPKZ010006080.1, read on the forward strand.
ACAGAATCTTGCTTTTCATGATTTTTTCCGCTACCAGAGGACACAGACATTATGAAAATTGTTCTATTTCTATTTGAGCCTTCTGTTCAGCAAACTGGGCTACTGTTTTTATCACAGATTACTTTATTTTTAGTCAGTACACACAACAAACACGACACACACTCTGAGTAGATTTTATATATAACACTAATTTTATGCCGTCAAACAACTTATTAAAAAGTTAAAAGGGAAGCATATTATAGTTTTTAATCACAAATAAATCCATACATTTAGAATCCACTGATGCAAAAATAGAAAATGTCCGCTCAGAACCCAAGAACAGAATTGCAAAGCACTTCACTAACGCAGATATTAAAATTATTTACAAATTATAACATCAAAATAAATATTCACAAACATTACAATAAAGAGATCAGGACATTTAAAACGCGACTTACACAGTATAATAACACAGACTACTATTTACAAACAAAATTAATTAATACCAATCACAAAATCAAAACTTTTAACCTTCATATCTTCAACGTTCTCAAAACTTACGTCTTTTCCTTCTGCAATTGAAGATCATTGCTATAATCTGTGAATGCCAGCGTCATCTACTGCCTGTGAATGAAAGCTACAACAAAACAAATCTACAATCACCGCCATTTTTAGTCAAAATTCAAATACAGTTAAATGTAATGATTAATAAAATAATTTAAAAATATACATTGAACCTAGCATGAGAATCTTAATTAGCCGTATGTTTTTAATTTACGGTTAATTAATGGATATATAATTAAACTATGATTTTATTTAACCCCAAATTTCCAAAACCACAAATCAGAATTTTAAATAATCAAAATATAAATGATGTTTGTTCAATATAACTTGCAGCTTAGATGCACACGAGAATTACAACAACAACAAAAAATGGTTTTCTTATTTCTTTATTCAATTCTATCTAGCTGAAACCAAGGTGGCTATATTTTTAAAACAAGCATTTGTCTCAAAATAGGGTAAAGTAGGATGCTAAAATTGGTTTTGTCATAAATATGTTTGGAAACTAATGTTAAACAAATAAATTATTAGTGTGTAACTTAAATGATATAATGGTATTGAATTCACTCCAGCCAAACAATCCTTCAGAATTATTAGTACAGCAGGCATTATATTTTGCTGATGAATGGATTTTCTTCAGTAAGTCCTTCCAATCACAAAACATTTTATAATGGCTTACTCAAGTGTGATTAAAATCCATCTTATTAATCAATATAGCTTTTAATGTTTGTCCTGAAAAGAATTCTTGTCACTTGTCCACATACCATTCATGTAAGAAAATAATATTTCAATGGAAGTAACATTATGTGGTCCATTTTAGTAAATTTAATTTAGTCATTGACATCTTACCTCATATTATGGTATGAGGTAAGGTAGCAATGACTCAATTTTTTTTTTCAAATGCCCCAGGTTGTCTTTCGAAATTCCTGGTTTCTCTCCTGGCATGGCATACTTGTAACCCACTTCTGAGGTTGGGGCGCCTGGAAGGCGGGGTTACATTGCCCCAATGATATGATGGGTGATGATGATGATAATGGTGTGCCAGGAGCGTCCCTAATTCTAAGCTTTAACCTAAGATGAATATGAATGATGATGATTGTGATGGCCATATGATTTCGGGGACCGTTTGGGCCTTAAAGTTTTCCTGACATTTGTCTTACAGGTGAGGAAAAACCCTGATAAAAACCTCACCCAGAAAAACTGTCCCGACCGGGGATCGAACCCAGACCCAGTGCGTGACAAGGCAGCATGCTACCCCGAGACCACAGCGGTGGACTGACTCAATTAAATTAATTTAAAAAAACACATCAGTGGGGCATTTGTTCCAAGTAAACAGAAAAGAAATTCTAAAGTTTTAAGAAAATTGGAATAAGGCGCATTGTTCATAATAAAATATAATATATTATGATGCGAGGTTGGGAAGTGGTTTTTACAGAATTGGGGAAAATGTTTAAAAACCAAGCAATAGCGAGGTTTTTAATTTCCGATATTCTGTAAAACACTTCACAAACATGCGTTGTACATTATTTTATGTGCGATGGTTTTTCAAAATAATATCTTTGTTGGAAATATTTGCATTCATTATAAACAATTAACTATTGTTAACAGTGCAGGCAATGTTTATTAGTTGAAACAACAGGAGACCGTTGGACCAGTTAGTGATAAAATAACAGGAGGCCATGAAACCAATTACTGTAAAATGGCAGCAAGTACATATTTATTGTTTTATATTGTTTCAAATAAAGTTCAGTTCATTTAAAATGCAGTGATATATTTCGTATAATGTATATTAACACTACCTTTTGGGTATTTTTTGTATGTACATTGTATGTAGTACACATAGAGGGCAGTGGTTTTACTTCCCACATGCATGTTTGTAATATGTAATATTACAGTATAGTTATTTTATTATAGTATAGTTATTTTGATTGGCAACTTTGAAATGTAGGAAGTTGAATTTTCAATCATGGTCGCCATTGCTGTAAGTATGACAAAATGCACTATCGTGCAAAAAAAAAGTTTACTATACATTCTTATATATTCTTCCAATGGAATATCACTGCCTTTGTTACCTAACTGTAATTATCCAAACTCTCAATAAAAAAAAAGAACTCCTGGTGCAACAGGCCTATAAGGCCCATAGCCTACCAGCCGGCTGCTGGCCTCACATCCACATGTGTCAATCACAGAGGTAGATGATAATCAGCCAGTGTAGGGGTGACATGTGGTCAGCATGTCGAGTCCCCCAGCCGTTATAGATGGTTTCCTCAACCTGGAGCCACTACTTATTGTAGCTACCCAAATGCATCACGATGCTGGGTGGGCACCGGTCCCATACTGGCCGAAACACCATGAGAAAATTTCTTCCCCCATGGAGACTCGAACCAGCGTAAGTCCCGTAGCTCTGCGCCAAGGCTTCCTGCCTTAACCACTCGTCTACAGCACGGGACTAAACTCTCAATAGGTGCAATATTATATAGTTTAATATATCTTACATACGGTACTCATCTTACAGAATGTTACCATCTACTATAGATGAAGGAGCTACTCACAAAAGAAATCTTCTATCTTTTCTAACTCCTTCCACTGGAGTCCCTCTGCCTTGTGGTAAGATTTATAGATTTTGAATAGATTTATTTAGCCTGCTGGAGTTAGGCACATTTAAAAAAAATCCCAAATAATTTAAAACTAGATATGGCACATAGTATTTAATTTTAAAAAAATATACTTTACATAGATTTGGTACAAGAATGTAACATGTCGCAAAACATTTTTACAATTTAACCCATTCACTTTAGATTTAAATGCTCAATGTATTTTCCCAAAAATCGGATTTAAGTTGCCGTAAATTATATTGCCTATTTTCAGACATTCAAAACAAACAAAATATAATGGTACTTGAGATCACAATAAGGTTGAAGGCAAAAACACATTCCTCTACTATTCATAAATGTTAACAAAAGTTTACCCTACCAAGGCATGTACAAAATATTGCAAAATATATAACAGCAGAGTTAAGCGAGTGTACCTCGTCTTCTCAGTTGAAGGCCATTAAACTGGCGGCGAGTATACCTCGTCTTTTGATGCGAATGGGTTAATAAGGGAAAAAATTGTTAGGAAAATGAGTGCTGTACCAACAAAACAATTTTAAAAATTAAGGTATAAACCAACCAATTAAATTTATTAAACTCTATAGGGTCTTCTTGTCCCATAAAATTATTTAAGCTTTCTTACCTAATAATTAAATTCAATTCTATTAAAATAAGACAGTATTTATTTCTGCTCTCTGAGCAGGGATGAAAAGATAATACACTTGAAAATATTTATTATAAGTCTTAATTTTTTTCTGGTCTCTGATATTTCTCATATCCTTCCTAACACATGAAAGGTAAAGTGACCCCCACTACAGGTCTCAGGAGGTCCTTGAGGTAGTAGGAGGTTAAGGCTCCCACTTTTTCTGGACATTCAGCACTTGATGTCAGCCCTGCATGATGGCCATCTTTACCCCCAGAACAAGCATCTGGTACTCATTTCATTTCCATTAGAGGCTGAGTCGACCTCAGGGCCATAGTGCTGCCAGAAGGTTTGGATCAGTTTAAAAATCCTGACCCCACTGGGACATGAACCCTCGACTTTCAGCTTGTAGTGTAGTGCCTTAACAATTACGCTATGGCATGCCCCCTCCTAATACATAGGAAACATAAATTAGTGTGTATGCGACATGTTTGATAAAACCATTTGGAGGATATAATGCATTTAATCCAATTTGTTGTATATGTGGTTTCTTTATAGCATTCAAGACCGTAGAGAACAAAGTTCAAGACACTCAACACTCATTTTCACTCTCTGATCTGTGATCAGATGAGTATGTGACTAGTTTTGAGGATTTTGGGCAGGTAGCCACCTTTGCTCTATCCCTTTTCCTTCTTTTAAGACTTTAAGTAATCTTGCTGATTGTTTTCCTCTTTAAGCAACTTTGGGAATACTTTTTGAAATGCCTTACAGGGAGTGAGTGGTAGAATTAAAGGTTGGCTAATTTCATCGCAAGATTAAGGGTCTCTGACTTTTGAAGTAAAAGTTGAGGACTTTTTTTGTCTAATGCCATCAGGTTGTCTTTTATGACATTTCTGGCTTTCTCCTCTAGCATTGGCAGAATTGTAATCCATTTCTTAGGTTGGGGCACCTGGAAGGCAGAGTTACGTTACCCTGATGGTATGATGGGTGATAAATGATAATGAAGCACCAGGAGAGTTCTTAACCTAAATTCCAGACCATAGGCAACCACACCTATATTATAGGAACATTTTACGTTACCTTCCCCACAGTTCAGCCTAAAAAATTCTCTTTAAAGAAAAATTCCTATGGTTTGACTGGGACCTCATGAACAGTAGTCAGGAATACTGACCACTAGTCCATGAGGCTGGTCGAAGTTGAGGACTTAGAGCTTTAGATTCGAGATAACTATTTGATCCTGAAAATTGTGACATGTTAAATCCATGGACTGGAATCACATGTTTGATTTCAGTGGGAAGATCCCACAGCACAGAACCGAGCGATTCTAATTTCTGTAGTAGCTGCATGAGATTATGCCCCACACAATAATTTTCCAAATTGCAAATGGTTCTCATTCCTTAACATCATGATACTCTAGCTGATACCGAGAATTTTTCCTTCTGCGTTATTTAGGCGTAAATAAGCACAATGAGTCCACCGCTGTGGTCTCGAGGTAGCATGCTGCCTTGTCATGCAGCAGGCAGTTTTTCTGGGTGAGGTTTTTCCTCACCTGTAAGACAAATGTCAGGAAAACTTTAAGGCCCAATGGTCCCCGAAATGATATGGCCGTCATCATCATCCTTCACCGGTGTGAAAAGCAACAGGAAGCTACCACACCTACAATTCCCTAGTAAAGCTGTAAGCATAGTATGAAAATGCTATGATTGCAGTGAAGGACCTGCCTTCGGGCAGAATTACTATGGATGGATGGAAGCACAATGTATTTACTTAAAATTTCACTAAACACTTTATTTATTTCCACAATTCTCAGCAAACTTCTGTTCACAATTACAATTCACAACATAATTTTCTTTTAATTCTTACCACAGTTAGAACCATTTTCCACTCACTTACTGCTGAATAAATTTGCCACAATTTCTCGTTCACTTAACTTCACACTGTTCACCGCAAGACTGACTGTCGCAGTCGTCAACCACAAAACTGACTGACTGGCCTCCGTCCTATATAATCATCATCATCTTAAGGCACGACTACTTCAAAAGTGAAAGTTTTGGCCTTCTCAACAATCCTCCTCCATGCCAATCTGTCTCTTGCCATATTCAAATTAGTCACTTTCATTTTCCTTAGATCATCCTCCCATCTGATCTTCGGTCTTCCTACAGCTCTGCCTCCTATAGGTTCCCATTTGTAGAGTTTTTTGACCAGTCTCTGATCATCCATTCTTATCAAATGTCCAAGCCAACCAATTCTGAGAAATCTTATATGGTTTACTAAGTTCTGATTTTTTATTAATTTGTTTTGATTCTCCAACAGTTATCAGTTCCTCTATTTGGTCCAAATATTTTTCTTTAAAAAATTAGTAATTTCTGTTTTATTCTTTCTTTTAGAACCCAAGTTTCACAATCATATGTAACTACTGGTCTAATGAGTGTTTTGTATAACCTTATTTTTTATATTAATTTGCTTTTAAATCTATCCTATATAAGGCACAAGGAAATCTCCAGAAACTACTTCCAGACATATCGAAGCCTCCAGCCATCGATCTTTCTGAAAGGAGGAAGGAGATAGTGGTGGAAACGTCCGGTAACACACTCCAGACACTTTGGCCGGTTGTGCAGGTCCTCTAACTAGTGATTATCGCCCAGCCTGCACAATTCAAACATCGCTTATGCGACATGTAACAATACAAATAAGCCTTCAGAGATTTGTAGATGAGGGTCCATATGGGTATAAATAATGAGTTGTGTTACTTGGCATGCACAACACTATTTCATTCTCTAAAACAAATTGTAACATTTTTGGACAATTCATGTGCAATGAGTGGCCATACAAAATTATGAGCCTTCCAAGTTAGTTTTCTTGATGTAAAATTATTTTTAGCCAGTCAATAAAATTATTCGCAGTGACATAGGCTGACTTACTACTTATCACTGGTACAGATTCTGGTGGCATGTCATCGGAAAACTCACCATTTTTTTACTCCTTTGAAAATGTAGTAGAATATCAAGAGTTATCTTTCTGCATTGCAGAATGCTATTATGGAAATAATTTTTCCAGACGCGATAACTTGGACATCCCTACTTTGGCTGTGGTGTATAAACCGTCACACACAATTTTCCATGTAATATTCTTATGCCAGTGATGCACTAAACACTTTTCTACCATTTATAATAACTTTTGTACTATTTTAAACAGTTTGGAACCATTTTATAAACATTTCATACGATTTTAAATATTCTAAATTATGCGAATATTGTACATCGAGTACTAACAGGTACGGAAATGCTTCATGTAACATCCGCTAGGTGACTCTCACATCGCAGTTACCAACATTTAAATAAATTTGAAACCATATTTAGTGTTAGTGTACGTAAAATTAGTTTATAGTTTGTTAAATAATGTGCATGTAAATTGTTTGTTAGGTTAGGAAATGGGAAGTTAGTTTACGTCCATTTTTTTTGCATTTGGAAATAAATAATATGCATGTAAACTGTTTTGTTAGGTTAGGAAATGGGAAGTTAGTTTACGTCCATTTTTTTTAGCATTTGGGGATTTATTCCCAAAGTTGGTAACGCCAACTTCAGAGCAATCTACCAGAAGCTACATTAACCATTACAGCAACTGCTGCAACTCGCGCATGCACACTGCGATTCTATAGAACTTAGAAGAATTCATGTGTGACGGTTTATACACCTTATCCCCCTACTTCTCTTCATTGCCACAACTTTGTCAGGCTTATTATTTAATTGTAAACCTATTTCAATCACATTGAATGCATTCGATTGTTTCAACAAGTTACTGTCATGATTACATTGTTAACTGGATTGATACATTTACCTTTTCTTGTCATGCTTTCAGCACTTGGAATAGACAAACTCTCTACTTTCCTCACCATTTATTGAAGACAGTCTGCATACCACACATTTCTATAGTTCTTCCACGATGTGTATGGAGCACATGTAAACAGTCACCTAGCTTGATGTCATTGCATGCCTTCTTGAGAAGCTGCCAGATGGCATGCGGAACGAAAGTTCATTGCCTTTGGCACTTCTTCTTCGTCAGGCTCTACACTTCCAGTGGAATGTCTTGGCCTTCTCAACTAGTTTACGCCATTTCTTCCTATCTCGTGCAGTAGATTTCAAATCAAAAATCCCCATCTCTCTTAAATCCTCAATTACGTCATCCTCCTATCGATCTTTGGGTCTTCCTCTTGGTCTTGTTCCCTGTGGCTTCCAATTCAAAATATCATTCAGCAATCTTCCCTTTGGCATTCTTAGTGTATGTCCAAACCATTGTAATCTTTTGGATTTGATGAAACTAACTATATTTTCTTTATTATTCTTGAGATATAATTCATTATTCCTTCTTAACCTCCACATTCCATTTTCCTTTACTGGACCTAACACTCTTCTAAATATTTTCCTCTCAAACGTTAATAGTCTTAATTTATCTGCTTCTTTCAGTAACCAGGTTTCAGCTCCATAACATATGATTGGTCTTATTATTGCTGTATATAATTAGAATTAAACATATTTTTATATTAATTTGCTTTTCAATATATCAAAATTAGCAAAATATGCTTTATTCCCTTGTGATATTCTCGTTTTGATTTCTTTTTCAACAGTATTATTATCGTTTAGTATTGTGCCTAGGTACTTAAAGGAGTTAATTTGATCAATACTGTCACTATTTATAGTTAGATCATTCAAATTTGTTTTATTCCTCATACATCTTAAATATTTTGTTTTATTTAAATTGATTACAAGCCCATAATTTATACTTTCGTTTTTCAATTTGTCAAAGGTTTCCAGTAGGGAATTTTTTGTTCTTGCTGTTATTATTACATCATCAGCATATACAAGACATTGTTTTAGTCTTGTTGAAATATTTCCTCTTAAATCAAGTTGTTTTAAGACCATATCCATTACTATACAGAATAATGTCGTAGATAAAGGATCTCCCTGTTTGACCCCAGTGTTTACATCAATCGCATTGCCTTTGGCACACAACAATTATATGAGACATAGGGTTCAAATCCCAGTTTAGATGTAAATTTTTGTTTTCAAATATAATGCCATTCAATGAGAAGTGATAAATACAAAATAAAAACGACATAAATGCATATCTGTATAAATCCTTATGGTAGAAGACTCTAAATATATGAACCTTGCCACTGTAAAAATTTCAACTTGATAGGATTGATAGTTCAGGAGAAAATGTTTCTTACATCTAACATTATAAGTATAAGCCATTCCGGGTCCCCTTAAATTTTGCCCAGAGGGCTTCTTTTACGAGCCTGAAGATTTTAAGATTTGGGACCCACGGCTTCAGGTCCCTCCGAAGGATTTGTCTTTTGGATTTTTCCATTCTAAAAATCCATCGACCCCGGGACTAGAGGCTATGGACATAACCACCATTTTACTGCGGCCGCTTTATTTCTGGGAGTTGTAAAATTACTGGATAAAACATAATAACCCCATATACAGAATGAGGCATAAGTCAGTTATAGTCTCTCTGGTTTAACTTTATGAGAAATTTGAAGAATGAGACAACTGTGCTCACCTCTCTCACTTGCACTGGCGTTGTCGGTGTTTCTTCACCAGATGTTAATAGGGGCAAGGGGGGAAAGGAAAACTCACAACAGGGTGGGTTCTTTCTTTTGTATCTAGACTGAAGTGGTCAATGATCTACCCTTGTATCTCCATCTCTCTCTCTCCCAAGTTAAGCCAGCTATACAATAACGACTGCACATGGTAGCAAGGAAAAATATCAGATAGGTTGAAACTGGGGTTTGAATATGGGACCTTCAAAATATAATCTCAAACACTTACTAAGCAGTGATTTTTTCCCCTTGCAACCATGTGCAGTGATTAACTGACTTATGCTGCACCCTGTATGTATGTATTTAGTGATATCTTGTCAGTTTATATTTTTGTTAATAGCCATGAGTGGAAGAAAGATTTTTAATTGGGCTCCAATAGGTTCATGCCTCCTTCATAAGCAATAATGAGTAGTGAATATATATGATCTTACATATTAAATTAGTCGACTGCGGTGGACTAGTGGTTATGCTCCTTGCCTCTGATACCGAGGGTCATGAGTTCAAACCCGGCCGGGATTTTTTAGGATGGAAAAATCCAAGGAGCAAGTCCTCCTGGAGGGACTTTAAGCCATGGGTCCCGAGTCTGAAGATTTTCAGGCTCATAAAAAATCCTTAAGCCTGGATGAAAAGGCCTCTAAGTAAAATTGACCAAATTTTCCCGTTGTACTACCTTGGTTTCCTAGATGTCAGTATGAGGCGGAATGCTGACCACAGACCAATCAAAATGACATCTATACGAAAACAAGTGTAACTAAATTAGTATGGTTCAAATTCTTCCCTGTAGGGGAGAGCGCCTAAATCTCTGTAAAGGGAAAACATAGGCTTACAATACAAAAATACATATTAAATTTATCACGTCTCATCAGGCGTACATTGTTCTAATCAAATAAAAAAAAAGTTAATATTTATTTTTAAATAGCTAATATTTATATTATCTTTCCTTCACTATAAATTTGTTGTACAAGGTAACTGCTAACATGCCGAAATTCAGTGTTCCTTTATGAAATAAAGTACACAGTTACATTAAAAGTTTTGGATTCAGCATAATTTCAACCGACAATAAAATACTTCTATGCAAAATATGTGAGCAATTGGTGAACTATGAAAATACAAATTTTACATCTTAGTACACTTCCTAATCAATACTAGTAAAATTCATAACAAATTCCATTGAGGTTGAAGTCATATGATGAAAGTTAAAAATTAAATTGTACCTGTTGGTAGGTGCTGTCTTCCTAATTTTATATACAATATTTGAACAAAGTTACAGTTAATTTTATATACAATATTTGAACAAAGTTACAGTTAATTTTATATACAATATTTCAACAAAGTTACAGTTAATTTTATATACAATATTTGAACAAAGTTACAGTTAATTTTATATACAATATTTGAACAAAGTTACAGTTAATTTTATATACAATATTTGAACAAAGTTACAGTTAATTTTATATACAATATTTCAACAAATTTACAGTTAATTTTATATACAATATTTGAACAAAGTTGAGGAAGACGGCACCTGCCAACAGGTACAATTTAATTTTTAACTTTCATCATACACTTCCTAAGGCTTACTTGGGAAGATTTGTTTGCTTCCAATGGCAATTGTAACCTTGAATAAAAAATCTGAGTTTGCATTAGACTTGTGTAAGTTTTTTTTAATTTTTATATCAGAATCCCTTTGTGGAAACTTCAGAATCATACATTAAGACAATTTTTTTTAGTCTACAAAATATTATGATGTAATCAAAACAGTACTAGAACTTTAAAAAAATTTGAATTTCAATAAAACAACTGACTGATTCTACAGGTTGTTTTAATACGTCATTGTTAGACGGTTAGATTCTTCTTCAGAATTGGAATTAATGAAAAAATTCTTACATCAAACATTAATATTTCACAATTATTCACCAGTTTATTGAAGTTTTTGTGGTCTAAAGAAATTCAATGCATCTTACTCTTCAGTACCGATGGCATACTATCATAAAAAGGCAAGACTTTTTAGTGCTACTTTCAAACATGCATTATGTGACCTGTGCTTTTAGAGTGCTGACATTTGTTTGCAGATGTAGGCTCGAATCTATGAACACATTAGACCGTAAAAGTCATTCTCTTCCTGTACTCTGCTGAGAAACTTGCATCCAAATACGTTTTTGGGTACTCAAAAATCTGTTCATGCGATAATTGTTGAAATTCCTAAGCTACCTGGCGAGGTGACTTAATAGAGAAACAAATCGTGAGCAACCCGATGTAGTTTTAAACCTTGCTGCTTTATCCAAGATGTCGGACCTTGAAGACTTCGATCATGTTTTCAGTATATGCGGAGAACAGGAATCTGATAAGAGTCTACCAAAGAATTCAACTGGAAGAACAGGAGAATCGGCATAATATTGCACGATGCAGACATTGTCGTATATGGTATTATTTGCGGGACGCAAGCATAAATGCAATCCTCTAGCAGACGATAATAACGGAAGTAGTTTTATCACTGAGAATTCTGGGTAATTTCTTGCCAATATTACGAAAACGACTTTCATGCATGACCAGTTAGTGGGTAGCTAATTTGATCTTTGCACTTGCTCACAGAAAGTCAGCTCACCAGTGATTGGAAGTAATTTGAGTAGAGACTAATGTACTCGTATTTGCATGCATTAGACAAATAGATTTTCAGCATATAGGTATTTCTGAAAGCTGTCAACAATTCAGACACATTGCTCCACATATACATTTGCCCCATCAACCTATCAGAGATGAGGGATATGGATTTCAGTAGCGATTTACTGTACTTCAAATGCTTTGCAGGATGACATCTTTGACCGTAACAGCCAAGAAACTTCTCTCATCTTTGGAAGTGAAAAATTATTTGACTATTTATCATTGTAGCCCAGTTTAATTTCCTGACAGCTTAAAGAAGGAAGACATCATCATCCCTGGTACTAGAGCTTTTAGAGTTTAGACTTGACCTCCTTAACAACAGCTCGCCATTCTATTCCATCATTTATTTTCTGCCTCCAGTTCTTTTCAAAACACTCTCCACATCATCCAACCACCTAATGCTAAGTCTACTGTCTTCTTTTAGTCAAGTTTTGCATCCAATATTACCTTGGGGGGTTCGGTTTTGTGTTCACACTATATACATGTCCCAACCACTTGACTCTCCTGGCTATTATGTTTTATACAAAGATAATTTTTTACTATCTGGAGTATTAACTTTATTAGTTATTAAAATATTACGCATGTTGAATTAATCGATACTAATGTAATATTGAATTCGTTAATTTTTATATTCTGTGTGTTTAGAGGAAGGTAATTGTCTTGAATTTTCTTTTTTGAAATTAGATTGTAGTAGGGTGGTGTATCTTTTAATCTTTTTTGTTTCATTTATTATCTCCCTTCAAAAGCCATTTAATTTGGTTGTTTAAAATATTATCTATCACCTCATAAAGTTCCATGTTTTCACGATGAAGGCAAACAGCCTTTGAAACCGGTAATGTGAAAACGTGGAACTTTATGAGGTGAGATATAAAAACATTTTTATGCAATTTATTTATAAATTGAATATTACCTCATAGTGAATCAATGATAAAGATAATTTTTTTTCAGGCAGAAATTTTCCTCTTTACCATTGATTTACAATAATTTGTGTTCATTAATTTACTTACTTCTCTTATAGAAATAGCTTTAGCTTCTCAATATTAATTTAATAAATAATGCTATACCCGTGAGGAGTCCCTTCATGTATTCTTAATGTAGAAGCCATTCATTGTGTATTTGTGAATGATGATTCATTGCAATTGAATGTGGGACCAGTAGAGTAAGGCGAGGGAAGGATTTCTGCTTGGATGGGAATGAAGCATGAAGAAGTATTTAATTATGCCCCTCGTTGTGGCGACAATTTGAAGTATTTAGTCAGTTTCTTCATTATTTTCCACGTTGTGGGGCAATTTTGAAGGATTAGTGTCCAAAAATAACAAATAAGAATTACTGGTTCACGTTGGGTTTGATTTTCCGATAGAGCTGGATTCCTCTTCTCAAGGTCGAAGTTGGTACACAGGATAGGAAAACACTTTAGAAAGCACTAATAACTGAACTAGTAATAAATTTATTCATTTTGTAGGTTCCCAGCAGATTAAGTAAATTTAAGTGATATTATTCTTCACTGTCAAATATATTATTTTCTTGTCTAAAATCAATTACTCTTCTGGTATTAAATTTCACATTTTATCAGGAGAGTTGTTATAGCTTCTATCTTTGATGAAAGTTACATGCAGACTGCTAGAGTAATTCTGTTATAATATTAAAGAACATTATTACATCACATGATTTTAATTTAAATTCTATTGGTTAATGGCCCATTAAATACCATGTTTAAATTTGATTGGTTAAATCAAAAAGTTAATTGTTTTTAACATCCAATCAGAATTTAGTATACTTTTATTTAAAAATATTAAGTTAAGCAGGTGTTCTTATTACAGTTATAACAGAAAGCTTTATATTTCAGACAACAATGACTTAAGACACAATTTTTAAAAGCATTATTTAGAAAAACTGTTATATATACAATTTCTTTAATTGTTATTGAGACATTTTTATTCAACAATGAACAACAATTATTATTTAGATGCTTTTTTTATTTAAGTTATATTTAAATATTAAAAGAATTTTAAAATATAAAATTATTAACTTTCATATTTAATATATTAAAATACTGCTATAAGCATGAATTAGCTCAGTGGACAGAGCATTAGCATGGAAAGCTAAAGGTTCAGTGTTCGATTCCCGGTTCAGGCAGAAATTTTTTTCTTTACCATCGATTTACAATAATTTGTGTTCATTAATTTGCTTATTTCTATCATAGTATAGCTTTAGCTTCTCAATATTAATTTAATAATTACCTCATAGTGTTACTTCCCACTGTAATTTTGATTAAATTAATTTGAAAGAATGAGGTCAAATCGGATTCCCAAAGCTATTTATAATTATATACCAATAGGACGAAGTTGTCTGGGCCGTCCTATAAAATGTTGGAGAGAAAATTTTCTATAGGATCATAACAGGCCTTGGCCTAATACTTGGAAGGAAGAAGAATGTGACTGTATTCTTTCTTAAAATTTTCTTCACATAATGGAATGTTTATAATCTGTACAATTATACAGAAGCTAGTGTTATGTTCATGGCTACAACACATGTAACTTGCTGAAGGAAATAATGTTAATGACTATACCTCATAGTGTGAATTCTTAAAAAAAATAAGTAATGTTACCTTATTAACAAGGTGAAGAAAACTGTGTTTTCATCAACATAACTTTTAAGTTTTTTGACTCTGTAATATTCTTATCTCAATTTAATGTTGATTTGTTCTCGAACATGTTTTGATATAATTTTCCATATCATCTTCAGCTTGGCCAGACTGATGAGTTTTATGTTGTGAACCATGGATGACGATATCAGCTCCCTCTTCCGGTGAGAATTTAAATTATTAAAACAGTTAGAAAATACAAAGTAACTCACCATTTGGGGGGGAAAATTTACATTCAGAAGAACAAAAATAAAGTTATGAATTTTGAAATTCTGCTGAACGTAACCTTGTATTGGAGGCTCTTCGGCCAGCCAGAAGAGGGAGCTTATATCGTCATCCTGGGTTCACAACATAAAACTCATCAGTCTGGCCAAGCTGAAGATGATATAAAGTGCTGATTGTCTAGAAAAAAGTGGGAGCTCTAACCTCCTACTACCCCAAGGGCCTGCTGTGGGATCAATTTACTTTGCCCCATGGCGTAGCCAAGTGGTTAAGGTAAGAAGCCTTGGCACAGAGCCACGGGACTTGCGCTGGTTAGAGTCTCCATGGGGAAAGAAATTTTCTCATGGTATTTTGGCCAGTATGGGACCGGTGCCCACCCAGCATCGTGAGGCATTTGGGTAGCTACAATAAGTAGCGGCCCCAGGTTGAGAAAATCTGCTATAACAGCTGGGGGACTCGACATGCTGACCACATGTCACCAGAATACTGGCTGGATGATCGTTTACCTATGTGATTAACACATGTAGATGTGAGGCCAACAGCCAGCTGATAGGCTAAGGGCCTTGTAGGCCTGTCGCACCAGGAGAGAGAGAGAGATGTTGAAGTAATATAAGTTAGGAAACAGAATGTAATTGGATCAGAATTTTGATGAGGATAAGATTCAAAGAGGGCTACTTTGCTCCTGCAACAATAATAATAATAATAATAATAATAATAATATAAATACAGGGTCATCTAGAGGAAAATTGTTATCAACTGATTTTACTTTTGGTAAATTAAAGAAGTTGATGAAGATTGGGGAACTTCAGAGATGAGAAATAGTTTATTACAAGAACAAAGTAGCCCTATTTGACAATATTAAATCATTTCTTAATGAAAAAGTTTTAAAAACTTATGTAAACATTCTTTATTTCACACACAAACCATAAAGCCCAACCTTTAACATGGTAATCATACTGTTAGCTACACTTCATAGTTTAACCTGAAAATCAATTTCAAATCCCCTTGTACACTGGTAAATTAACATTAATAAATACATCAAGTTTTAATGTTGTCAGCTATAAAGTATTTTCAAACTGTTCAAATTTTCTACATTCTCAAACAGGTTAATGCTGACAAATTATTAAAATGTGTAAAAATTAAAGGTGAAAAGTGCATAAATCAATATAAGAACAAACATGAGAATTCCTACTGAAACTATTACATAGGAGAACAATTGCTATTCAATAAAAAAGAAAATATTTATTTCTGATACAAATCAATGCTGATTCCAAAAGCAATGTATAATGCCTAGTTTTGCAATTTCATTTTTGAATATGTAATGCCAAGTATTTTAAACTCAAGGCACATTAATGACATATTTCTTCTTGATAGCTGGAAATATTTAAATAGAGTAGGTATATTTATATATTAAATTTGGGAATTTTTAACATTATGAGGTTCAATTCATAAGAATTAAATAAATCGTGATTATTTCTTGCCTCATACTTCTATGTTCCTTTAAACACAGCAGTTTAGAAAATAATTCCTTAAAAAGAAAATCAGATGGCAGTTTGGATAATTATCAACAAAAGAAAAAATTGACAATCGTGAAAACAGTTGACGATGGTGACAAGGAGTCGCCGATACTGCAGTGCTGTGTTTAAAGGAACATAGAAGTATGAGGTAAGAAATAATCAAGATTTATTTAATTCTTATGGAATAGGTATATACTGATACTGTTTGAAGTTCACTTGAATGGAAATTTTAAAGGATACTGATCTGAAAATTTTCTTTCAGCCCAGTCATAAAGCTGAAAAAATACTTATGGAGGGAAACATGTAACTTTAATTTAGTTATTAATGGTTAAATGATAAAATTTAATAGGAAATATGATAATATACACTACCCCAGATTAACATCGCTAAATTTACATATGCCAAAATCACATGTTTTTAAATTGTCAAGACAAAATGCAAAAATACAACTAAATTTTGAATGCAGCACACCTGAACTAGTAAAAGTTATGACAGTAGGCAATGAAAACCTCGTAACTCCGTCTATCATTGAAAACCACACAACTCCAGTAGCCAGCATAGAAATACGTGATGCATAACATGTTGAGAACACGGACTTTAAATTTAGTAGTAACTTGACTTGTATTCTGCAGTAAAATATGTGGAAACTATTTCTTATCAATTTTCATAATTATTTAAAACAGTTATTTGTTTCTCCTGTAAAATTTACCAAAGTGGAGTTACAAGGTTTTCATTGCCCACCATCGATATATATATTTATTTAGGTTTGTATTGTAGCAAAATTTTACATTTACTTCCTACTGTTAATTATTAACAAGTATTATGCAAATTATGAATACAGGGAAAGAACAATCAAAGACCATAGTGTATTTATATTTGAGTATGCCATTATATTAATGCATCAAAATGTGGAGTCCTTATGGAGAACTATCAAAGTTCAATATGTGATTTTGTTTCTTTCCCACAATAACACAGATGTGCCACAACCAAGATTGTTAATAGAATTCACTAAATGAATGAATCAAGTATTATCTTACCTCATATTTCAGGTTTTTTTTTAAAACACGGGAACTGCAGTTTTCAAGAGGAGATCCCATGTTTAAAAAAAACATGAAATATGAGATCCATTGAATTAAGAACCTTATGTTATTTCCCATATTTAACTATGAATAGAATAAATGTTTATTAAATTGATAACATTGCATTATTGAAGTTCAGCACTACCTGGATTTTGATTGTTGAAGAGTTATATTAACGTGCATTGTTAAAAAAATAAACAATAGTTGTTAGATTTAAGACATATCGGTGAAAGATTTCTACATTGAAACTAAATGTCTAAAATATTAATTTATATAATGACAGCACTTCAAACTTAAAATTATTATTCAAAACTTTGAAAAGGTTACTTTGACTGTTCTTTCTGTATATCCTTCAAATATAATGAATTTAAAATACACAAAAAGAAACATCAATTAAGACCTGAAAGAAAACATTTTAGGTGTTGGTCCCATCTAACTATAATTCAGAGAAACTATCTACACCACTTGATAGAAAAATAAAATACACTTAATTTTCCAGAATTAATGTAACATTGAAGAATTAACTTAACGTTTAAAAGTGTGAGAGGTTAAAACTGCAGTTCAAGTAGATTCTTTTTTAATATCTTCTATTATTCCCATTAACATCAGAGCTAATAGAAAATCTTTAGATTTTTTACTAGTCAGCTCATCATAAGATGGGGATAAGAATAGATAGTCAAAAAATCTTACTTCTGCTGCACATTTATAATGCAGTTTTTAATGCATCAACCAAAGTTTGAGATTCTGGAAATTTTTCTTTTCTTGGAGGTCCCCTCTTTATTCCACTCCAAATTAAAACATCTGAAACAAAAATAAGGAACAGAAGATTACATTACAGAAACACAAATTCCAAAAGATACTTGAAAAGTTTAATATTAAATTAGCACCGAAAAATAACTACAGTTTAAATAAACTAATAAAAACCAACAAAAATGAAAAAAAAAAAAACTGATAAAAATTAAAAATCAGAAATATATCAAATTGAATGCACGGGTTGTGAAAAGATATATATAGGAAAAACAGTTAGAAATCTAAAAATTAGAACCAAAGGACACATAATAAATATTAAAAATGGGGAAATAGAAAAGTCTGCAATTGCTGCTTGTGTTTGGTCTGAAAAACATAATATAAATTCGGACACTGAATTATCAAAACAGTTAGAAAAAATACAAAAAGCTGACTATTTGGGAAAAAATATATATTCAGAAGAACAAAAACAGAGTTATGAATTTTGAAATACCGACGGAGTGTGACCTTGTTTGGAGGTTCTTTGGCCAACCACAGGATGGAGCTGACATCCAGGGTGTGCAACATAAATCTAACCAGTCTGGACAAGCTGACAATAAAACAGAATTGTTTTGAAACATGTCCAAGAACAATTCAACATTAATATTGAGGTAAGATGATCAGACTGTAAATAAACTAATTACAGAAACTACTGAATTATCCACAAGAGAACTTCACAAAGCAGGTTGTCTCTCAGTAAGCTCTAGAGCAGAGGTCTCCAAATTTTGTCTCGTAAACCACATGCCAATTTTTCCCCTATTTTAGATAGATCCCTTGTTTTTCTAATATTGAATTTTTACAAATTTATCAACACCAAATGAGTTTTTGACAGCTGGCACTGTGCTATTCCTTGCAAGGTTAGAGTTAACCCCTGGAGGTTAATATAGACCACATTGGGAATGACTGCTACAGAGACTCGTATTCATGACATCCGTGGTTAAAAACCATTGATCAATTAAATTTAACTGGGGTTTTCTGTTTCCTCTGTCGTCAAGACAAATATTGGGTTTGAATTTCATTACAAACCATACTGGTACCATACTATTACAATTAAATCATTAAACTAATACAAAAAACATAAATATGTTAACATATTTTTAAAAAAAATTTATTCTTACATTAACACATTTTAAAACAAATGAAAGATTATAGATATGGAATATGGTTGGTTGGTATCTAATGTCGAGCACTTGATAATGAAATCATTCGCTCTCTTGCATTCCAATATTTAGCAGAAAGGCTGGTAAAGCTGGACAACAGGGGGAAAGGCTACTGTCTTTAACAGGGAGGAGATCCTTTAATTCCTTCCATCAAAGGCTTAAAGGAACTGACCTGGACAGTAACCTAGTGTCCAGTTCCTCACCTTCTCGTGGTGCAGCTGTTAGTAATCATACTTGTGTATGATGAACGAAAGGGAAGGGCTACTCACCAATAAGCACTGGTCAGCTTGGTGAGTTTTTCTTTTTTGACCGAATTGGTTTTACTTCTTCTTCCCAAACCAATTCCCTCTTTCAACTTTTCTATTCAGTCTCCCTTGACTGACCTCTTGTTTCTTTTGACCCTGATAGTATTAGAGTATTCGAGGCCTAGGGGTTCATTTCTCCTTCCTTCCTATACCTTTCTCTCTATGGGTGACGTAACCACGACATGTTGTGCCTACTACTAAACGGTTACAACTAGTTTATTGGACTCCAATACAAATATGAAGCCTTGGAAAAAAGATATGCAATATTAAAGCATCTGTAATCCATCCATAGTAATTCTGCCCGAAGGCAGACCCTTCACTGCAATCATAGCACTTTCATGCTATGCCTGCAGCTTTACTAGGGAATTGTGTAGGTGTGGTAGCTTCCCGTTGCTTTCCACACCGGTGAAGGATGATGATGATAATGGTAAGGATGATGGCCATATGATTTCGGGGACCATTTGGGCCTTAAAGTTATCCTGACATTTGTCTTACAGGTGAGGAAAAACCCCGATAAAACCTCACCCAGAAAAACTGCCCCGACGGGATCGAACCCGGGCCTGCTGCGTGACAAGGCAGCACGCTACCTCGAGACCACAGCAGTGGACGCATCTGTAATAATTAAATAAAAATTCCCAATTCCCTTCTTTTAAAAAATAAGGTTTCCTGTGCTATTGAACCATAACATACCACATTTATGAAGCTTTGAATTTCTTTTTAGATGATGTAGAATCCTAAGTCATGAGTAATATTATCTTTCTGACTGAGAATAAGTAATGCATAGATTTCAAGAGCAATATCCAACAGTTTTAAATATAAGAGTACTGAAGGGATTCTAATCTTTGGATTTTATTCTTCCATTGAGTTTTAGAAGAGAAAACAAGAACTTTACAATACGTACCAGAACCATCATATTTTTTTAGAACAAATTCAAACGCTCCTCTCCTAGGTACATTGGGATTCAAAGAAACTTCAATATTAGGCCAATGAACTTTCAAGGACTGTGTTAATTCAATGGCCTTACGTCGAAAAACTTGTCATGATTTGCTGCAAACAGAAAAATTCAATATAAGATTTTTCTTTTCTTTGTGAAAATGTTATATCAAAACAGTACCAGCAATAGAAAGTCATGGTATTTATGATTATGATTTCAATTTCATAGTATTTTGTTTGTATTTCTGGTATACTGACAAGACATTTTCATACCTATGTAACCTTGTGAAGTTCCCTGTCACAATTTTAATAATTATAAAACATGAATAGACTAAGGTTTTCATTGCTGTTTATATTCCAAAGCATCTTTCCAGGATCTTTGGCCGCGACTTGCAGTGTTGTCTTGATCTGAGCCAGCAACTGTACTCCATCCGCAGAGTTCAGCTCTTCAGTCTGCTTCTTGACGTTTCATCGCCCACTAAGGGTAACATCTTCAGGAGACCTTCGCAGCATCTGTTCTTGTAGTGAACTGTAACTCGTGTGGGGTAGCTGTGTTTTATACATCCGGGTGAGAGAGGGCATGCACATAACTACTGTTTCCTGATTGGCTAGTGCTCGGATAGCCACCCCATTGATTGTTCTTGCTGTGTGCACCTGGCCTACTATCTTTGTCCATCTTGACACATGGTTCGATTCGGCATTTTTCCAGGGCAGGATACCCTGTTTTATTCAGTTTCAAACCTTGAAAAATGCTGAATCAAACCATATGTCAATATGGACAAAGATAGTAGGCCAGGCACACACAGAAAAAACAACCAATCAGGAGCCGGTAGGAGCGTGCATGCCTCATTCATCTGGGTATATAAGACACGGCTATGCCATACCAGCTGCCAGTTCACTGCAAGAGCAGATGCTGCAAAGGTATCCTAAAGATGTCACTTATAGAAGGCAATGAAATACTGACAAGCAGGACGAAGATCCGAGGTCAGCAGATTGAGAACAGTTGTAGACTTGGATCAAGAGAACACTGCAAGCCGCAGCAAACATTCTGAAAAAATACTTTTGAATATGAATAATTATGAAAAGGTCATAAACATAATTTTACCATTACACTTCATCATTACGATAAAAAAAGAAAATCACTTAAAAACATATTTTGCATTTAGGAGTAACATAATATATAAAATATACTCTTTTATATATTCTATACAATTTTATTGGTTATAAAACTTGGTAAAAAATGTTACTATACATCTTCATTATAATAAATTTTTTAATTGGATTTTTCTGTTTATACTGCATTTTTTGTAAAAAAGTATATTAAAATTCTTATCATTAAAACTGCAAATTATTCTTTGTTCAGCTCACATCTTGTCCAAAAATCATCTTCAATTATTACTGTGGATCATATTTATAATATGTAGAAATTTGCCCAAATCCTATAAGGTATATCAAATTACTACAGAACTCATTATTTTGTAATCAACATGATAGCAACAGTTTGGCAGTTTACACACAGTGTGGGTTGGGATCACAAAGAACTCTTGATCAACGCAGTTTGTAATGGCATCAATGAATCACTAGGGAGTTCACAAGACCGGCCTTGATTTGTATTAGTACAAAATTCTGCTCATCATGGACTCTGCAGAATAGACTATATCTATCTTTTCTCCCTCCCCCTTTAAAGCTGTTTTTGCAGTTCATTATAGATGGTACAGTATACTTTTCACTGTCTTGGTTTCGTTGTCAAATCGACATCCTTTAAGGTCTTTTTTGGCCGTTGGGTTTAGAAAAAAGTCGTGGAGCCAGGTTGGGACTGTAAGGCTGATGGGGTACCAAATAGATGTCTTTTGTGCCAGGAACTAGATAACAGCATTAGCAATGTAAGATCTGGCATTGTTGATGGAGCTTCCATTTCCCAATGAGTTCCTTAGTTTTCGGGGGTTGTGACCCTTCATCAATTGCTTCAGGACGTTCTTGTAGAACACTGCAGTGTGTCTTGGAACTGTTGAGTGTACACCATCCCCTTATTGACAGACTTCCATTTTTCAATGAGTGATGCCAACGAAAACATGCTTGACGAGACATAACAGAGTCCTCATAAGCTCTCTTAAGTCAATCATAAGTTGCTGTGGCATTTTGCTTCAACAGAACACAAAACTTTATGCATAATGCTGCTCTCAAAAATCAGCCATGGCAATGTTTAGAGGTGATGATGCAACACGTTCACGCTTACAGGCTGCCAACACTTGACTGATGGACCAATTGCTGTGAAACTTTAGTGACTGTCGAGAAGAGTATTACCCATCCAAGTGTTTTGTGCAGACGGAAAATATGTTAACTAACAAACTGTCTTTCTCTTTCTAATCCTTACTGTGTTTCCACTTCCTGTCGTCTGTATCATGTTGTTTGATTGGCAGGTAGAGAGCTGACAAATACTATGTATTTTAATGATCCGTCGTTTTGTGCGGTCAGTGGCAGAATAACTAACTTGACAACCCTGTTACTTTGGGATTACGTCTAGGAATGAGCTGTCCCTTCCTTGTCCTTCTCATTACATGTTGCCACTTGTGATTTATTGTGAGGCTGGAAATAGAGAGATGACAAATACAGTGATTTTAAATGATCTGACCGCTTGAGCATTCCGTGCTTAAATTACTAATTTGACAACCATGTTAAGATCTTTCACACGTGTTTAGAGATTCTCCCCCCACATTTGAAGTTGAAAAATTTCAATACGTGATCGGCTGTACAGTTTTCTGTTACATCCCTTCCACAGATTCAGTACATCGGCGACACTAGCGCTAAAACTCTTCCCCTCCGACCGTGAACAGTTAACTTGGATGTGTAATATGTAGTTGCTATGAGCATAGACAGATGTCGCAAGCGACAGCTAAATGGACAGAAAAAATTCAGTGCCCATCTTAATTGAACATCCCTTATAATAATTATACCCATAAATATAGCTTCAGGCACACAAAAGTGCCCATAAGGGACAGTTAAACTAAAGTAGAGGAGAAAATGAGCCATCTAATTAACACAAAAGAAGCCAATCATTATAGTTCCATCAGACTCTGCAGCAGTGTCAGTGTATGTTGAGTGAATTTTTTTTTTTAAATGCCTGACTTTTTCCTATAGGTTTTAATTATAAAATGTAGATGACATGAAATTCAGGAGTATATAAAGAGTACGTAAGCTTTTGTTAATCACACTGGATGTCACAGCACAGGTAGGACTTTTGGTTTTTTATAAAGACACCAGATCTCTAGAATGAGAGATAATGCTAAACAGACCACATAAAATAACCATAACCTACTTACATAGAAGTTATATTATTATAGTTAAAGTGACTATAAATACATATATTCACAAAAGAACCAACTTATATTTCAAATGTCTCCCCCTAGAAGAGTAGAGTGTAACAATGCAAATATTCCAAGCCATATTTCTTGCTTCCTCGATCCATATAAAATATTGTGTTAAACAGACATCCAAATAATTCAAAGACTAATTGAGGTCCATTTTTGGAAAACCCGATACCTGCTTTCAAAACCTAGTTTTGAGATATTAAACCAATATGCTTATCATCTTAAGTTATTTAGGATAATTTCTTAAGGTTTTTGCAAACCCTCGTAACCACTACAATTGAATGAATAGTTAAAAATAAGTTTCGATTTAAATTATGAGTTTTATTTTCATCTTACTATCCTTAATTTTAACATTTATCTAGTTACAAACATACATATGTATAATATTAGTAATGTTTAACTTTAACTTCAACATAAATATATTAAAACGTCTGTTTTATCTCGTAAGGGATGGTAAAAAAAGTGGTTTTCATTCAAAGATTACAAATAATTTATTATTAGTTATTTTCTACTGTTTTAAGATTTTATCATTTATATTACACAAAGAACTAAGCAACATTCGCCGTAGCGTAGTGGTTAAGGCACTGAGCTACAAGCCGGAGGGTTGAGGGTTCAAGTCCCGTTGGGGTCAGGATTTTTAAACTGACCCAAACCTTCTGGCGGCACTATGGCCCTGGGGTTGATTCAGCATCTAACGGAAATGAGTACCAGACGCTTGTTCTGGGGTAAAGGCAGCCGTCACGCAGGGCTGACATCAAGTGTCGATTGTCTAGAAAAAGTGGGAGCCTTAACCTCCTACTACCCCAAGGGCCTCCTGTGGGATCACTTTACCTTTTTACGAGGGTGGATCGGAAAGTAACGCACAATTTAAAAAAAAAAAAGGAAAAAAAATCATAAATGAACTTACATCTTTTACCTACTTTTCGACATAGTCACCAACTTTCTCAACACATTTTTCCCAGCGAGCACTAACTTTATGGAATTTCAAATTTTCATGAATAATATCGTACACCACACCATAGGAAATGTTGAACTTCTGCGATAAGGCTCGCAGTTGCACACGCCGGTCGTTCAGAATTGCCGCCTCAATGCCTCTGACATTCTGCGGGATTGCTGCTGTTGTCGGCCGGCCGGAGCATGGCAAATCACTAAGGTTCACGCGTCCCTCTTGGAAGAATGTGCACCACCTGGAGACATTGCTACGGTCCATACAATCATCCCCATACACGCCACGCATGTCCCTGTGAATTTCACTGGGTTTATGCCCTTTGGCCCACAAAAATCGAACAACACTTCTCTGTTCCTCACAGGTGGACGACTGTAGCATGCGCACCATCTTTGATCATTCTCTGTATAATCTACTTCCCTCAAATCATAGTTAATGTTATTTTCCCACCTCATTCTTGGTCTACCAACTGGGCGTCTTCCCTCTGGCTTTCCTACAAGAAGCTTCCATGCAAGTCTTTCATTCCCCATACGTGCAACATGCCCTGCCCATCGAAGTCTACGAGACTTAACTGTTCTTATTATATCTGGCTTCCTATAAAGACCATGTAGTTCATTCTTATGTAGTCTTCTGCATTCACCTGTCTGTTCATCTCTCTTTGGTCCAAAAATTTTCCTAAGTACTTTATTCTCAAATACTTTTAATCTCCTTTCCTCCCTTAAAGTAAGAGTCCATGACTTCTTTAGGAAAATAAGCATAATGAAATTTACTTGGTCTAGTAATTTCTAAAAAAGGAGAAGCTAAAGCCCAACATTGGGATGTTCACCATTGTAAATAGGTAGAAATGTTCTCTTAAAAGAGTTTGTTTAAAGTACCATGCGAAATTCAGAAAAATAGAGTTCCAGACTTATACTTTCAAATATGTTTCAACCACACACTTCTGCCAAATGGACTTTTGCCTTGCTGCTGTTATAGATTCATATGAATTCCAAAGTGTGTGTGTGTGTTCTAATGCCTCCCCACTGCACTTTTACGTGCTTCGGGTTCTGCACTGGGCAGCTAGATGGTGTTAATGTGGTCTATTTTCAATTTATGCACCACTTTGGCAGACCATTTTATGTAGATGATGTACTCTTGTATTGTGTACAGAAGTATAGGATGAGTGTATGTTTATGTGCAGGATGAAGAGAAGGGAAAAGGCGAAACCCAGTGCCAGCATGTAGCCTACTCCTATCAAAGAGCACCAAGGGGGGCCAACAGGCTTAACTTCCCCATCAGATGGACAAATCACTAACAGTACCACATATCATCTCAACATATGAACTGCAATTAAATTAATTTAACAATTAGAATTTTCAATCATGCTGGATATCGAAGCCGGGCCTGCTATCACCTGAGCCAGCATGACAGATTGAATTTCAAAGTATTTCAGAAGTTTTGCTGACTTTACTCTTTAAGAATTTGTTAACTTGAATTCTTTGTACTTAGGTTTCATCGCTCCCAAAATAAATGGAAGAGTACAAACATGATATTTTGCCTATTTTTTCCCTTTCCGTAAAGTGTTAACAATTTAGTCCCTAAGATAGGAAATAATGATTTTCTTTATAAGATTTTCTTTAAAATCCTAACATTTGCTACTTCTTGACCAATCTTTTTACAGTAGCATGTTTACTACTTTTCGGGAGATAAATTTTTCTAAGGTCCTAAAGTTCTCTTCTGCCAACTACTCAGTCCAGTGGCGTATAACTGTGCCAACAAACAGGAAACTTGCATGAAAATGATTTTGCTTTTCTCAACAAAGTGCATTAAAGTCGCTAGCAGAACAGAAATCTTATTTCGATTGGCAGTTATCAGAAAAAAAAATTCAATTTTGCTTCCTATTTTATATTCTTTTCTTCGGTATAATGAAGGAAATTACCAATGCAGAGGCTGAGTCATTAGCCTCCCTTCCTGATTCAGTATTGAGCCAGATATAACCATAAATGTCTCATATTTGCAATGTAAAATGTATATTAGTCATTCCTCGGGCAATGTAGTTAAATTATCACAAAACCCAATAATAAACAAGTGATGCTAAACTAATCTGATGTATTAACTTGCCCATTTTCCCCTCTAACATGCCCAAACTAACACTAACTTGCACATTTTATCACATAACTTGCTCACTAATGTAAGTAGACTCTTGGAATACAATCCCCTTACATGTGAGCAAACAGGTTGGCAATTGGCTCTAACAGGAACAGTATTATCACATTTGCCAACAAGATGCTAAGTCACTTGTTCTCTGATCTAATATTCACTGGTGGCACAGAATAGCCAAACCCCTCCTCAACTATTTTAATACATTAGTGTAAGGTAGTCCACCGCTGTGGTCTCGAGGCAGCATGCTGCCTTGTCACGCAGCGGGCCCAGGTTTGATCCCCAGTCGGGGCAGTTTTTCTGGGTGAGGTTTTTTCTCACCTGTAAGACAAATGTCAGGAAAACTTTTAAGGCCCAAACGGTCCCCGAAATCATATGGCCATCATCATCATCATCCTTCACCGGTGTGGAAAGTAACGGGAAGCTACCACACCTACAATTCCCTAGTAAAGCTGCAAGCATAGCATGAAAATGCTATGATTGCAGTGAAGGACCTACCTTCGGACAGAATTACTATGGATGGAGTGTAAGGTAATGGATCTATTCCTATTATCAATTCTATGGTTCTTCTGGCAGGGAATAAAGCATTTATATGTGCCATGAAAAGCAATTAGTTCAACCTTGGTTTTATATGAAACCATTATGTGGAAACCTAACATATGAAGTTGTTGTCGGCCGGCCGGAGCGTGGCAAATCACTAAGGTTCACGCGTCCCTCTTGGAAGAATGTGCACCACCTGGAGACATTGCTACGGTCCATACAATCATCCCCATACACACCACACATGTCCCTGTGAATTTCACTGGGTTTATGCCCTTTGGCCCACAAAAATCAACAACACTTCTCTGTTCCTCACAGGTGGACGACTGTAGCATGCGCGCCATCTTTGTTGCATAGTTCAAGCTTCTCTCGCTAGAGGTGCACCTGAGAAAAAAATACCATCTGTAGTGAAAACTTCAAACTATATCTCTGTGAAATTTCAACATTCTAGCTGCAATACCAAGGCAAAAAAAAATTATTGTGCATTACTTTCCGATCCGCCCTCGTACTTAATATACAGATTAAGTGCATAAACTGATGAAATGTAACAATGATTATATAAGGATGAGAACGGTAAACCAATCACACCATTTCATTATTAGAAAACGGCCTTTTTTTATTGTGAACAGGCAAATATTTTATTGTATAACTATTATTGTTTTAAGTCTTTGATATTAAAATCATGCCATGCTCTAACTGGTACAGTACATACATAATCATAAATCTAACAGTAATAAAGTAGCCACACTTGTGAGCTAATGATATAAGTCTGTTTTGCTGACTTGTATCTACTATACTGAAGTGACTAGAAATAATGGTCAAATGCATCACAAGTAGGGTTTACGATTATAAAAGTATTTTACAGTTTAGCATGACAAAACTAAAATTAGCCCTACATAAAGTATTTTTTTTACCTATTATATCAATTTGATTTATTGTACCATCTTCACATATTACATTTGACGGAAAAAGTGGGTTATATGTCTCAGACGAATTCTTCTAAGTTCCACAGAATCGCAGTGCGCATGCACGAGTTGCTGTAATGGTTAATATAGCCTCCGGTAGATGGCTCTGCAGTCGGCATTACCAACTTTAGGAATAAATTTCCAAATGCAGCAAAAAAAAAAAAAAAAAGACATTAACTAACTTGCCATTTCCTAACTAAGAAAATAATTTACATGCATATTATTTATTCCCAAATGCTTAAAAAAATGGATGTAAACCAACTTCCCATTTTCTAACGTAACAAAACAATTTACATGCATACTATTTAATAACTATAAACTAATTTTAGGACAACACGCACACACTATTGGATAACACTGAAATTAGGACTGGAAGTAAATATCAATGAAACTAAATATATGGTCACACGTGGAAATTCATTATATAATGGAAATGGACAGCTAATGACAAATGGTGGAAATTTTGAGGAAGTGGCTGAATTCAAATACCTAGGAACAATAATCACAAATAGGAATGAGATGCACAAAGAAATTAAACATACGCTCAATTCTGGTAATGCATGCTATTATGCATTGCAGAGACTCCTTTCAAAAAACGTTAAACTGAAAATATATAAAACTATTATTCTACCAGTTATATTATATGGGTGCGAAACATGGACTCTTACTTTAAGGGAGGAAAGGAGATTACAAGTATTTGAGAATCAAGTACTTAGGAAAATTTTTGGACCAAAGAGAGATGAACAGACAGGTGAATGGAGAAGACTACATAACAATGAACTACATGATCTTTATAGGAAGCCAGAACAGTTAAGTATCGTAGCCTGCGATGGGCAGGACATGTTGCACGTATGGGGAATGAAAGACTTGCATGGAAGCTTCTTGTAGGAAAGTCAGAGGGAAAACGCCCATTTGGTAGACCAAGAATGAGGTGGGAGAATTACATTAACTTTGATTTGAGGGAAGTAGATTATACAGGGAATGACTGATAAGCATTAGCACAGGATAGGGATGTATGGAGAGCTTATATCAGCGTGGCTATGAACCTATGGGTTCGATAGTGCCAGTAAGTAAGTATAAACTAATTTTACGTACACTAACACTAAATATGGTTTGAAATTATTTTCAAATGGTGGCAACGTTGGAACAACATGGGAAAGTAGCAAGTGTGTAATGTATCCACAATCATGTTTTACGTAAACATATAAATATAAAATATGGGTGTTGTATGGTTTACGTCGCAAAAAATTTTCAATTTTATTTCTTATGCCACTGATGCACTAAACACTTTTAAACATCTACCAATGTTGCAACAATCTTTTTTTTATATTTATATATTTACGTAAAACATGATCGTCCTACATTCCTTGCTACTTTCTGCTATTTTCCCTCCTCCTCCTATGTTGTTCCAATGTTGCCACCATCAACAACCCAAAATACTCCAGATGTTGCCAACATCACTTCCACGTTCCCTGGATTTCACCTACGTTAGAGTAATTGATTTAGGTTTGGTTAACTTTTAGGTTCCTTGCTTTTTAAATGGGATTTGATACGTAAAATAAATTACCTCTTCATATCTGTTATTCTATGAAAAATTCAAAATATTGGACAGTTACCACGTAAAATCATATTTCCACTAGTTCATTTCGTGTTAATTATACATATTTAGACAAGTTCTGGGAAATTTGTGTCAATGCTGGTCATACTGATTTCACATACATATACCGCCAACTGCTGGAGGTTGCATTTATCTTTCTGGGATTACATGGAGCACTAGCGCATGCGCTCTGCGATTCTATAGAACTTAGAAGAATTTTCTTGCGACGCTAAGTGTAGCATATCCTAAAATATTGTAAAGAAAGCTTGAAGATTGTTGCAAAATGTTTAAAACGGTTCGAAACGTGTTACAAGTGTTTAGTGCATCAGTGGCATAAGAATGTACGTGTAGAATTGTGATGGGCATATAACCTAGCTCACCCCATTTGACTTCTAATCATCAATCAAATTTAATCAATGGGATGTGGTAGGTTTTATGTCTCTCACAATTCTACACTTACACTCTTATGCCACTGATTCACTAAACACTTGTAAACATGTTTTGTACTGTTTTAAACATTTTCCAATGATCTTCAAGCTTTCTTTACAATATTTTATATTTATATATTTACGTAAAACATGATCGTGGATAAATTACTTGCTTGCTACTTTCCCATGTTGTTCCAGCATTGCCACCATTTGAAAATAATTTCAAACCATATTTAGTGTTAGTGTACGTAAAATTAATTTATAGTTAATTAAATAGTATGCATGTAAATTGCTTTGTTACGTTAGGAAATGGAAGTTGGTTTACGTCCATTTTTTAAGCATTTGGGAATAAATAATATGCATGAAAATTGTTTTCTTTAGTTAGAAAATGGCAAGTTAGTTAACGTCCATTATTTTTGCATTTGGAAATTTATTCCCAAAGTTGGTAACGCCTACTGCAGAGCCATCTACCGGAGGCTATATTAACCATTATGGCAATTCCCGCAACTCGCGCATGCGCACTGCGATTCTGTGGAACTTAGAAAAATTTGTCTGAGACATATAACCGACTTTTTTCAATCAATGTTCACAATTAATAGTGTTCCTCTCCTTTTAAAAACAGTGGCACTTTGTTTTAAGAATCAAATCACTAGGTTTATAATTATAGGTTCGTTAAATATCATGTATATGTTGGCAGCATCGCATGATTCCATAGTCGCATTTGTTGGTGCACTCATGGTGTCTGCCTGGGACTTAGAAAAAATTCTCACTGCATTTAATGGAAACTTTATCTGAAATGGATATACACCAATTCCCCTTCCTAACCTAACAAAATAAATTTCATGGATATTATTTAATATAACTTGACCCGTCAGAACCTAAAAAAATGAAGCGAATTTCTCTAAAATGTTTTGGAATTAATTGCAAATGTTGGCCATAGCAATTTCACAGATATTTCCTGTCATCTGGTGGAAGTTACATTAAGGGTTTGCATATGCAGAGAAACTTGTTTTTAATAATTGTAAAAAAAAAAGAAAAAAAAAAGGCTTGATGTCTACAATTTGTCGATCCCGATTTTCCATACAACATTCTGATGCCACTGTTACACTACACACTTTTACCATTTGTAATAATGTTTTGTACCATTTTAAACATTTTGGAACAATTCTATAAATATTTGTTACGATTTTTAAACATTCATATAATTACGCGAATGTTGTGAATCGAGTTCTACAAACACACAAATGTTTAAAACTTACACTAGATGGCTCTCCAATCGGTGTTACAACATTTGCAATTAATTCCAAACCATATTTCAAGAAATGAACAACACATTTTGTTAGATTCTGATGGGACAAGTTAAGTGTATGTAAGATTAGTTTATTAAATAATAATGCATATAATTTGTTTTGTTAGGTTAGGAAATGGAAGTTAGTTTACGTCCATTTTTATAAACTGTTTAAGAATTTTTTCAAACAGTTGGTGTGACTGATTTCAGAGCCACCTTACGGAAGCTACATACATTAAGCATTAGAGCAACTCACGCGTGCACACTGTGATTCTGTAGAACTTATAAGAATTCATGGAATAAATTATCGACAAATAGTGGACTTGAAAAAAAAAAATGTAAATATTGTTGCAAAATGTTTAAAATAGTACAAAATGTAGAGCAACAGTATTACAAGATTATAGAAGGAAAATCGGAAAGTCTATTATTTGTCAATCACAAGTTTTTCTAAGGGAGAATTCCAGTATGCATGCACGAGACGTTCTAATGCTTAGGTTGAGATTCAAGAATGCAACACCCAAAATAAATAGTAAGTTCTCAAATTCTGAAGTATATACCCTATGTTGGCTGCACTGTTGTTGTATAGAATATTCTTAAAAATCAATATGGCTGCCACGTCATGTTACATATATAGTCATATATCATAGAAAAATATAGGCTGAGGTGTATAAACCGTCGCACACAATTTTCCATCTAATATTCTTATGCCACTGATGCACTAAACACTTT
This sequence comes from Diploptera punctata, assembly GCA_030220185.1. Classification (NCBI taxonomy): domain Eukaryota; kingdom Metazoa; phylum Arthropoda; class Insecta; order Blattodea; family Blaberidae; genus Diploptera; species Diploptera punctata. The sequence continues at coordinate 481,298 of JASPKZ010006080.1, forward strand.
TTAACCATTTATAATAACGTTTGGTACTATTTTAAACATTTTGGAACCATTTTATAAACATTTCTTACGATTAAATTTGAAGAGAAAAATTTTTTTTTCCTAGACCGGGACTCGAACCCGGGACCCTTGGCTTTCCGGGCCAAGTGCTCTACCAACTGAGCTACCGAGGCGAGTTACGATCTAGACGCAAATTTTTCTCTTATATACGTTGTAATTCCCTATCGCCAAATGCTTTTGAAACCATTGTTTCTATCTTTGCAAATGGCGGCTTCTTAGTTAAGAAGACATTTATTGGAAATTTAACATTACTTTAAAAGCCAGTAAGGCCTCTAATGATGTTTTTTTTATTATTAATTTAACATTTCTCAATGAAAGATAAATTAAATTTGAAGAGAAAAATTTTCGCCTAGAATTTTTCTCTTCAAATTTAATTTATCTTTCATTGAGAAATGTTAAATTAATAATAAAAAAAACATCATTTCTTACGAATTTTAAATATTTCTAAATTACGCAAATATTGTACATTGAGTTCTACAGGCACGGAAATGATTCACGTAACATCCGCTAGGTGATTCTCACATCGCAGTTACCAACATTTGAAAATAATTTGAAACCATATTTAGTGTTAGTGTACGTAAAATTAGTTTATAGTTTGTTAAATAATATGCATGTAAATTATTTTGTTAGGTTAGTAAATGGGAAGTTAGTTTACGTCCATTTTTTAGCATTTGGGAATTTATTCTCAAAGTTGGTAACGCCGACTTCAAAGCCATCTACCAGAAGCTACATTAACCATTACAGCACTGCTGCAACTCATGCATATGCACGATTCTGTAGAACTTAGAAGAATTCATGTGAGACGGTTTATACATCTTATCCAAAATATGTTTAAATAATCGCTAGAAAAAATTTAGGATGTTATAAATGGTGGAATTAATTTGAAAATAAAACCCTGTTGGTGCATGCGCATGGTGTGTCTCAGACTTAGAAAAAATTCACACTGCGCTTAATGGAAACTTGAGCCATTATACAGATATAAAAAAGTTTGGAAAAACTGCACTTAAACTAGCGCAAAATATTTTTGAAGTCCTACAGAACAACAGTGCACATGCGCCAGAGTTCATAATCGAATCACATATTGATTATCATCCTCGGGTGAGGTAGGTTTTATGCTCGTCACAATTCTACACTTACATTCTTATGCCACTGATGCACTAAACACTTGTAAACACGTTTTGTACTTTTTGAAACATTTTGCAACAATCTTCAAGCTTTCTTTACAATATTTTATATTTATATATTTACATAAAACATGATCGTGGATACATTACTTACTTGCTACTCTCCCATGTTGTTCCAACGTTGCCACCATTTGAAAATAATTTCAAACCATATTTAGTGTTAATGTATGTAAAATTAGTTTATTAAATAGTATGCATGTAAATTGTTTTCTTAGGTTAGGAAATGGGAAGTTGGTTTACGTCCATTTTTTTAAGCACTTGGGAATAAATATTATGCATGTCAATTGTTTTCTTTGGTTAGGAAATGGCAAGTTAGTTTACGTCCATTTTTTTTGCATTTGGGAATTTATTCCCAAAGTTGGATACGCCAACTCCAGAGCCATCTACTGGAGGCTATATTAACCATTACAGCAACTCTCGCATGCACACTGCGATTTTGTGCAACTTACAGGAATTTGTGTCTGCCATATAACCAACTTTTTCCAAAAAATATATTAATAATATTAAAATTACCAAACGTTTATTAGAGATGGGTGTACACTTACTAATCACTCCCTAACGCTGATCCAACCAGCGACAGAAAAATCATAGACAATGTAATATACTCTATGGAGAAAGTAGCAGTTAGCATCAGAATATTGTCTAACAGTGTCATAATATTCTGATTTGCATATTTAAATAAATACTTCAAAATTGGGATAAAGTGTACTTACCGTCGCAAATAAATTTTTTCTAAGTTCTATAGAATCGCAGTGCGCTAGTCCTCCATGTAATCCCAGAAAGATAAATGCAACCCCCATCAGTTGGCGGTATATGTATGTGAAATCAGTATGACCAACATTGGCACAAAATTCCCAGAACTTGTCTAAATATGTATAATTAACACGAAATGAACTAGTGGAAATATGATTTTATGTGGTAACCGTCCGACATTTTGAATTTTTCATAGAATAACAGATATGAAGAGGTAATTTATTTTACGTATCAAATCCCATTTAAAAAGCAAGGAACCTAATAGTTAACCAAACCTAAACCAATTATTGTAACACAAATCTATTACTCTAACGTAGGTGAGATCCAGGGAACGTGGAATCACATTTAAAAAGCAAGGAACCTAAAAGCTAACCAAACCTAAATCAACTACTGTAACACAAATCAATTACTCTAACGTAGGTGAAATCCAGGGGTGATGTTGGCAACATCTGGAGTATTTTGGGTTAATGGTGGCAACGTTGGAACAACATGGGAGAGGGAAAATAGCAGAAAGTAGCAAATAAGCAATGTATGACGATCATGTTTTACATAAATATAAAAAAAAATATTGCTGCAACATTGGAAAATGTTTAAAAGTGTTGCAAAATGTTTTAAACGTGTTTAGTGCATCAGTGGCATAAGCAATTACTGATTTTTTTTTGCGACATTAAGTATACTACACCCCACGAAATTTTTCTAAGTTCTATAGAAACGCAGTGCGCATGCGCTAGTCTCCAATTATCCCAGGTAGATAAATGCAACCTCCAGCAGTTGGCGTATATGTATGAGAAATCAGTATGACCAACATTGACACAAAATTCCCAGAACTTGTCTAAAAATGTATAATTAACACGAAATGAACTAGTGGAAATATGATTTTACATGGTAACCGTCCGATATTTTGAATTTTTCATAGAATAACAGATATGAAGAGGTAATTTATTTTATGTATCAAATCACATTTAAAAAGCAAGGAACCTAAAAGCTAACCAAACCTAAATCAATTACTGGGAAAAAGTCGGGGATGTGGTCGGTTTTATGTCTCTCACATTTCTACACTTACATTCTTATGCCACTGATGCACTAAACACTTGTAAACACGTTTTGTACTGTTTTAAAACATTTTGCAATGATCTTCAAACTTTCTTCACAATATTTTATATTTATATATTTACGTAAAACATGATCGTGGATACATTACTTCCTTGCTACTTTCCCATGTTGTTCCAACGTTGCCACCATTTGAAAATAATTTAAAACTATATTTAGTGTTAGTGTACGTAAAATTAGTTTATAGTTAATTAAATAGTACACATGTAAATTGCTTTGTTACGTTAGGAAATGGGAAGTTGGTTTACGTCATTTTTAAGCATTTGAGAAGAAATAATATGCATGTAAATTATTTTCTTTAGTTAGAAAATGGCAAGTTAATTAACGTCCATTTTTTTTGCATTTGGAAATTATTCCCAAAGTTGGTAACGCCAACTACCGGAGTCTATATTAACCATTACAGCAACTCGCGCATGCGCGCTGCGATTGTGTGGAACTTGGAAGAATTGCTGAGAGACATAAAACCAACTTTTTCCAAAGTCGGTTTTATGTCTCCCAGAAATTCTAAGTTCCATATAATCGCAGCACGCATGCGCGAGTTTCTGTAATGGTTAATATAGACCCCGGTAGATGGCTCTGCAGTTGGCGTTACCAACGTTGGGAATAAATTTCCAAATGAAAAAAAAAAGGACATTAACTAACTTGCCATTTTCTAACTAAAGAAAACAATTTACATGCATGGACGTAAACCAACTCCCCATTTCCTAAAGTAGCAAAGCAATTTACATGTGTACTATTTAATGAACTATAAACTAATTTTACGTACACTAATACTAAATATAGTTTCGATTTATTTTCAAATGGTGGCCAACGTTGGAACATGGGAAAGTAGCAAGGAAGTAATGTATCCACGATCATGTTTTACGTAAATATATAAATATAAAATATTGTGAAGAAAGCTTGAAGATTATTGCAAAATGTTTAAAACAGTACAAAACGTGTTTAGTGCATCAGTGGCATAAGAATGTAAGTGTAGAAATGTGAGAGACATAAAACCGACCACAATCAATTACTCTAACGTAGGTGTAATCCAAGGAACGTGGAATCACATTTAAAAAGCAAGGAACCTAAAAGCTAACCAAACCTAAATCAATTACTGTAACACAAATCAATTACTCTAACGTAGGTGAAATCCAGGGAACGTGGAATCACATTTAAAAAGCAAGGAACCTAAAAGCTAACCAAACCTAAATCAATTACTCTAACGTAGGTGAAATCCAGGGAACGTGGAAATGGTTGGCAACATCTGGAGTATTTTGGGTTGTTGATGGTGGCAACGCTGGAACAACATAGGAAGAGGAAAAATAGCAGTAAGCAATGTAGCACGACCATATTTTACGTAAATATATAAATATAAAAAAAAAAGATCGTTGCAACAGTGGAAGATGTTTAAAAGTGTTGCAAAATGTTTTAAACGTGTTTAGTGCATAATTGGAATAAGATATTAAATTGAAAAATTTTTGCGACCTGAAGTGAAACAACAGCCAATACATTAATATATTAGTAAAATTACACCAAAATCAAAACCACAAAAAGTATCTGCTTACACTAATGAAACCTAAAATATTACTGTGCTATCCAATTAATGATTACATACATAAAACATTCTACTTACCAATGTTCCACTGTAACTCTAAGTTCCTTGCCATCTACAGCAACATCATCATCATCTTCTTCATCTCCATTTTCAGATGGAGCGTCTCCTTTTTCATCAACTTCCTTGTTTTTGGACGCATTCTTTGGTCTGCCTTTGCGTTTTGCCGCCTGTTTTGTAGAATCGTCATTTTCCTTTTTAGCTTTCTGTTGTCGCCCTTTAGGTTTTTTTGCTTCAGGTTCTGCTCCATCTTCATCTTCTTCTACATCATTCTTTGCTGCTGGCTTCCTACCTCTTCCAGATTTTACTGGCTTTTGCTCCTTTTCTTCTAAATCTGCTTCCGCCATGCTTGCACCTTTTTTGGCGGCTCTATCTGCGCCTCTACGTTGTGGTTCAGCTGAAACATTTCCCTTCTTCTTTTTGGGTTTATCAGTCTCTTCGGATTCTGCTTTCTTTGAAGTCTGCCCTCGTTTCGACGTAGGTTTATTTTCGCTTTCATTATCTTCTGTATTAGTTTCTTCTTCCGAACTTTTGTTTGCTCGTCCTTTCGCCGGCTTTTTCGTTTCAGGCGCTTCAGTTTGATCGACTTCGTCTTTTGATTTTGCACTTCTGCCTTTCTTTTTGGCTTCAGTTTGCTCTAATTCTTGTTCTTCAACATTATTTTGTTCTTCTACTTCTTGAGTTTTGGTTGCAATCTTCTTTCCTTTCTTCGCCGGCATTTTAGTAATTTCTGTTACAACGCACAACACGACTCAACGCCAGAGAAGGAATGCTGGGAGGGAAGTTAAAGCTTTCCGCTGAGAATCTTGGGAAAGAAGCGGGACATATTGTCAACTTCCTATTGGTCAATTTAAAATATTGTTCAAAGAGTATCAATATTTTGGAACACTTTCCATTAGTAGAATGATTCCTTCCCAAATAAAGAGAAAGCATAAGAATGAGGTATAAAGTGCAATATATAGAAAGATTATTCATTCTAAGAAGATATTTCTCATAAAAATTTTATAGTGAACGTATAACACTCCGAAATGCATATAATATTACATAGACTGTAATTTTAAATATTACTTCATGCTGTAATCATTAATTTTTAACAAAAGCACAACCATATGGATCTAGTGACCATGACCAGCGAAAACCCATAACGATTAATAGCATTGTGGGTTATCGCTGGCATTGACTATCCTCTATAGCCTTTTATTATTATTATTATTATTATTATTATTATTATTATTATTATTATTATTATTATTATTATTATTATTATTATTATACTCTCTGGCACTATCGAACCCATAAGTTCATAACTGCGCGGACATAAGCTTTCCATACATCTCTATCCTGAACTAATGTTTTCCAATCATTCCCTGTATAATCTACTTCCCTCAAATCATAGTTAATGTTATTCTCCCAACTCATTTTTGGTCTACCCTCTGGTTTTCCTACAAGAAGCTTCCATGCACGTCTTTCATTCCCATTTGTGCCACATGCCCTGCCTATCACAGTGTATGAGACTTAGGCCAGTACTCAGAAACCAATCTTTATGCAAAGAGCGACTCTTTCCCCCCTCTCTATGATATAGAGAGTATTCATAAAACCGGTTTTGTGAATACTCTCTATGTCATAGAGAGGGGGAAAGAGTTACTCTTTGCATAAAGATTGGTTTCTGAATACCGGCCTTAACTGTTCTTATTATATCTGGCTTCCTGTACGTATTCCATTCACCTGTCTGTTCATCTCTCTTTGGTACAAAAATTTGTCTAAGAACTTTATTCTCAAATACTCATAATTATTACTATTATTAATTATTATTTATTTATAAACAGGTTTACAAATGTAATAAAATATCTTCTGTGCCCAAAGCATTTAAAATTTTTATCTTCTTTCTTCATTCTTCTCTATCTTCTCATTCCAATTCTTCCAGACCTATCTCCCTCATACCTGTTCTTATATCATCCATCCAGGTGGAATTCATTCTAAAGCTTTTCTGGGTAATCTTGTCTCTGGCATTCTACGTATATGACCATACCATTCTAGCTGTCAGTATCTCACAAAATCTAATACCATATTGAATTTTGAACTTTCATTTGCTGTCTGATGATTGTACTAGTATTTCTGATTTTTTCCAATTCAGAATGTCTAGTTGAGTGTCTAAAACAATCCGTTTCAGTAGACATAAGTTTTAAATTCAAATTTTTATTCAACTGCCAAGTTTCTGCACCGTATGTCGTTTAGCGTGCTTCTAATTATGGATTTATAAATTGCTTAAATGATCCTGAGAGCTATGCCGGCGGTAGCACTGCTGCCGATAGGGTTACCCATGCCGGACTGGTCGAAGGTGATAAGCCAGACGAAAAAAGTACCTTGGTCGAAAGAGTGACGATCTTTCACCGTAAAAACACAACCGTCAAGAAATGCGGACATGGGTTCAACTGGGGTAAAATTTTCTGGAGGTCAAATAGTCCCCCATTCGGTTCTCCGGGCGGGGACTACTTCAGGGAACCCATGCCAAAGGCTCAAACACAGGGACATGTTCCTAGGAACATGGAATGTTAGGACTTTATACAATAGCGGGGCACTAGAGATATTAATGCGGGAACTAGATAAATCGCCCTTGGATATAGTCGCTTTACAGGAAGTTAGGTGGCCAGGAGAAGGTAGTCAGGAATCAGGAAGCTTTGCATTATACTAAGGGGTTGCAGAAAGACCTGCATTTGGAACAGGTTTTTTAGTCAGAAGGAGGATCCTATCCGCTATCCGAGATATTAAGTTTGTTAGTGATAGGATATCATACATAATTCTAAAGGGTAAACAACATGATTTTATAATTGTAAATGTACATGCCCCCACAGAAGATAAAGATGACAAGATCAAGGATGAGTTCTATGAAGAATTAGAATGTATATTTGATAGCATTTCACGATATCATATGAAAATTGTCTTAGGAGATTTTAATGCAAAAGTGGGGCGGGAAGATATATTCAAACCAACAATAGGCAAATTCAGTCTTCATGAAGATAGTAATGACAACGGGGTTAGATTAGTCACATTTGCCACATCAAAGAATCTCATTGTTAAGAGCACAACATTTCAGCATAAGGATATACATAAATACACTTGGACGTCCCCAGATGGAGAAACTCGTAACCAGATAGATCATGTATTAGTGGATAAACGCTGGCACAGTAGCATCATTGATGTTAAATCAGTTAGAGGGACAGACTGCAATTCGGATCATCATCTGGTCAGAGTGAAAATCAGACAACGGCTATCGCTTATGAGAGGAACAAACGCTAAAGATGATTTTGTAAAATTTGAATTAAAAAACTTGAAAAATGATGAAATGCGGCAAGAATACCAAATCAAAATTGCTAATAGATTTGAAGTACTGGGATCTTCCGATGACAATGTGGCAAGCGAAGAAGAAACTGATATAAATAAAGAATGGGAGGCTATAAGAGATACTATTAAATTGTCAGCATCAGAAAGCATTGGTTGTTTAAAAAAGAGGCAAAACAAGAAATGGTTTGATGAGGAATGTGCCAACATTGTAAAGAAAAGAAAGCTAGCAAAAATGAAATGGTTACATAAGCCAAATGAGGTAAATTTAGAGCAATTGGGTAGTATTAGACGGGAAACCACCAAGCTACTAAAGTGTAAAAGAGGGAATATTTGAGAGAGAAGATTAATGATCTTGAAATGAATGCAAAAAATAAGAACATTAGAGAATTGTATCAGGGAATTAGTATAGAAAAGAAAGGGTTTCAGGCTAGAACAAACATAATTCGGAATGAAAATGGGGATATGATTGCAGATTCCAGGAGTATATTAAATTGATGGAAAAGTTACTTTAATCAGCTATTAAATGTACATACAGAACAGGACGTTGAAGAGGATAATTTACAGACAGCAGAAATGCTAGTCGCAGAGCCAAGTGCATTAGAGGTTGAAATGGCGATTGAAAAATTGAAGATGTATAAAGCATCAGGTTCAGATGAGATCCCAGCAGAAACTGATAAAATCAGGGGGAGAAAAATTGATGGACAAGGTACGCTGGTTGCTTAGTATGATTTGGGAAAAAGAAGCTCTTCCAGATGAATGGAAGGAGTCAATTATCGTACCAATTTATAAGAAAGGAGATAAAACTGATTGCAACAACTACAGGGGCATCTCATTACTTTCAACTTCGTACAAAATTCTAACAAATATATTAGTAAGCAGACTTACTCCCTATATTGATGACATTCTAGGAGATCATCAATGTGCATTTTGAAGAAACAGGTCTACAAGTGATCAGATTTTTAGTATAAGACAGATTTTAGAAAAGAAATGGGAATATAATGGTACTGTACATCAACTATATGTAGACTTCAAAAAAGCATATGATTCAATTAAGAGGGAGAAGTTATATAGTATCCTGCTGGAGTTCGGAATTCCTAAAAAGTTAGTTAGACTTATACGAATGTGTCTAAATGGCACAAAGAGTAGGGTGCGTGTAGGCAAACAGTTTTCGGACACTTTTGAAATCCAGAATGGGTTGAAGCAAGGAGCATGCACTATCTCCTCTACTATTTAATTTTGTACTAGAGCATGCCATCAAATCTTTAGAGAATGAGGAAGGCTTACAACTCAATGGTATTAATAAGCTGTTAGTTTATGCTGATGATGTAGTACTATTGGCCGATAGCGAGGAGATACTAAAGGACAACACGCACACACTATTGAGTAACACTAAGAAATTAGGACTGGAAGTAAATATCAATAAAACTAAATATATGGTCACACGTGGAAATTCATTATATAATGGAAATGGACAGCTAATGACAAATGAGGGAAATTTTGAGGAAGTGGCTGAATTCAAATACCTAGGAACAATGATCACAAATAGGAATGAGATGCACAAAGAAATTAAACATAGGCTCAATTCTGGAAATGCATGCTATTATGCATTGCAGAGACTCTTGATGTCCCAACTCCTTTCAAAAAACGTTAAACTGAAAATATATAAAACTATTATTCTACCAGTTATATTATATGGGTGCGAAACATGGACTCTTACTTTAAGAGAGGAAAGGAGATTACAAGTATTTGAGAATAAAGTACTTAGGAAAATATTTGGACCAAAGAGAGATGAACAGACAGGTGAATGGAGAAGACTACATAACAATGAACTACATGGTCTTTATAGGAAGCCAGATATAATAAGAACAGTTAAGTCTCGTAGACTGCGATGGGCAGGACATGTTGCACGTATGGGGAATGAAAGACTTGCATGGAAGCTTCTTGTAGGAAAGCCAGAGGGAAAACGCCCAGTTGGTAGACCAAGAATGAGGTGGGAGAATAACATTAACTATGATTTGAGGGAAGTAGATTATACAGGGAATGATTGGAAAGCATTAGCTCAGGATAGGGATGTATGGAGAGCTTATGTCCGTGCGGCCATGAACCTACGGGTTCGATAGTGCCAGTGAGTAAGTAAGTAAGTGAGTAAGTATTAGAAACAGGATATGTGGTACAAATAGGGAATGCAAGAGGGATAATGGAAACTCCTTGCAGTAAAACCAGAGAGAAAGCGCCCATAAGTAGGCTAAGAATTAGGTGGAAGAATAACATTAACTATGATTTGAGGGAAGTAAATTATATAGGAGATGATTAGAAAATATTAGCTCAAGATAGGGCTGAAAGGAGAGCTTATATCTATGCACCCATGCAGCTATGGGTTTGATAGTGCCAGCGTGTTAGTTTTAAGATATCATTGTGGGTTATTGCTGTGAGAAACATTAAACAAGTATTTATTTTATAAATGTTTAAAAAACAATAAATGAGTAGCTGGGTTGGAATTTGATTTCAAAATACATTACATCATATTCACCATTTCATAGTTAATATTAAAGATAAATAGATAGATGTGATTTGATCTTAAATGTTAAAGTGTCTAAATAAATAAATAAAAGAGAAGTGAGCAGACCCTCAAGAGATGGAATGAGATGTAATCATCATGACATGGTGTGTGTAAATAAACAGGCATATGCCTATAGAAAGAAGAAGAAGAATAAAAGAGCTGCTCCTAATAGGGTTTCTTATAAATATTTGGGCTTGTAATTAACTTGTTGAACAATTTTCAATAATTATAAGGAATATAGGATGTTTAATTTTTTTTATAAGATTGAGAATTTAAATGGTTTTTTTTTTACAATATATGAAGATGATTTTAAAATGTATGATTTTATTTTACTTATATTTAGTGATGAAATTTTGAATTTCCTTAAAATGTCCAGAGTATCCCTGGAGATAGTTCAATGGCATAGCCAAACTAATTATTTTTGATGGGTCCAGTAATTATGGAGTTTGGAAAGTATCTGACCCATCCCCTGCAATACCGCTGTTGTCAGTACTAATTTTCAGAAATCTTATTTCATAACATACAAAAGTATGATAAACGATCTTGCAAGCTATACTTACACAAATGCTTCATAAAATGAACTAGAGCTGTCAAGATTTCCTAGCAATGAAATCTCTTGATCACTGATGAGGGTCCTTAACCCATTGGAGACACGTTTAAAGCACCTAGCATGTTCACTGGGAACCCATTTAAATCTCCTCACCGCTACTCCGGCTGCGCTGGACTTTAAATCAGAATACAAAATACACATACTGTGTTCTATCACTTGTGTTTTCAGATATTTTGTTTACCCCTGAATTTCTTTTACTTTTACGAATAGCAAAGGAATGTGGCCTACCTGCTACCCTCTGTTGTGCATTGTAAACCGTTATGTTTTGTTATTTTCAAGCCTGTGAAAGTTGACAAACATTTCAAAAACCATCTTTTTGTAACAGTTCTCGGACATTGCCTTGAAAGTAAACACAAATCATATGTTCAAACAAGACCGAAAAAATAACTAACGCAATATAATACTGTACATAATAAAAATAAATATAAATAAATATATGAAATATAAATAAGCATAGACCTATACATTATAAAATCAGGAAAAGTTCTTCGTATATTCTTTAATTATCTTAGTTATATATCGACCTGTAAATTATAAAATACTATAGATAAAAACTGGACGAAACTGACCTAATATTTCTAGCATCAGTAGCATGCACGGTTACGTTGTTACTGTATATTATTTCATCGTTCGAATCTTCGTTCCATGATAATTCACTACAATCACTGTCACATAACATTTCATCCACTACTTCACTTAGTTTCTCAATAGCAATACGATCTCTCTCCTATTTATGGACATATTGCAAAAAAAAAAAAAATTACAACTATGAATTTTAACAAATAAACACTGAATTTATATTCACTTATATTTTACCGTAATGAATGCCTACAGCTATAGTCTACTATTCTATAAATAATAACTAAAATAAACTATACAATACACTAGGCCTATACATATTTACTTTACATAAACAAACAACAAATTTTACTGACGGTGAATCGAAAATTTAAACCACTAAAAAAAACCTAACTTCTTACAGTGGGGGTTATAACACAACAACGAGTCTAGGTCGTGGAGGAGCTCTTTGGACTTTCTACCTGCTCACGAGGGAGACTCGTTAAAAGTCTCCAATGGGTTAAAAGATGCAACATTTCTCTCCCAATGGATTGAATTACTAGATTACAAAGTCTTGTGTTCACATGGTTGTACTGGTGTAACCTTTATTTTTCTAATAAAAGGTTTAATAATAGGTTATAGTTAGACAGTATTCTTATATTAGGAGTTTAGAAAGGATAATCTACAAAATAAAATCATATATTTCAAAGCATCGGCCGCGGTCCCGAGGGTCGCGGGTTCAAACCCAGCCAGATTCGATAGATTTTTTAGGATGGAAAAATCCAAGGAGAAAGTTCTCCGGGAGGGACTTTAAGCCGTGGGTCCCGAGTCTGAAGATTTTTGGGCTCGTAAAAGACCCTTAAGCCAGAATGAAAAGGCCTCTAAGCAAAATTTACCGAATTTTCCCATCCTAGTACTACCTTGGTTTCCTAGATGTCAGTATGAGGCAGAACCACTCAAATTACATCTGTATGAAAACAAGTGTAACTAAATTAGTATGGTTCAAATTCTTCCCTGTAGGGGAGAACACCTAAATCTCTGTTAAGGGAAACATGGGCTTACAAGATACAATAAGATATTTCAAAGCACGTGAGAGTTCTTTAGTATTCCACTGGAGGATTCTGATTGAGTTAATTTGGTATATCTACATCCTTGGAAAAAGATCCCCCTCTGGAGATCCGAATGAGGGACTATTTTACCTCCAGATTTATATTCATATTGGAGTACAATAAACTTGTTGTAACCATTGATATAGGCATCACATTGGTGGTTACATCACCCATAGAGATAATGTAGGTATAGGAAAGGAATAGAAGTGATCCCCCAGGCCTCAAATACTCTAATATCATCAGAGTTGAAGAAAACAAGAGTTCATTTAAGGAAGACTGAATAGGAAAGTTGAAAGAGAGAATTGGTACAGGAAAAAGAAGAAATACCAATTCGGTCAAAAGCTGACCAATCTGACCAGTGCTTATTGGTGAGTAGCCCTTCCCTTTCGTTCATCATGCATAACCAAGATTACTAACAGCTACACCACGAGAAGGTGAGGGATTGGACACTAAGCTCCTGTTCAGGTCGGTTCCTTCAAGCCTTTAATGGAAGGAATTAAAGGGTCTCCTCCCTGTGAAAGTCAGTAACCCTTCTGCAACCAAAATCATCATCATTATTGAATGTCATAAAATAATAAAACAGTTATCCCGCTTACATAAAAATGTTGTACTTCAATGGATTCTGGCCCATTGTGGAGTGGTAGGCAAAGAAGCCACTGCTTTTCTAGCCAAGATGGTAGCAAAATTGTCTCCAACCCAATTTCTATTTCAGTTTTCTTTCACTCTATTAAAAGAATCTTATCAAATAAATATATCAATAATATTAGAGAAGAATACACCATCTAAACATCTGGATAGGAATTGGAAAATTTACAAACTTACAACATTACTACATTACAAAGAAAATTTGCAAGGCAACATTTAGGGTCAAATTTATAAACGCATTAGACCGTAAAAGGCGTTCTCAGCTGAGAAAGTTTTATCCTAATACATTTTGCTTACTCAGAAATCTATTCATGCAATAATAATTGTAAGCTACCTGACGAGGTAACTTAAGATCATAGCTCAAGATAGAAACTTATCGTGAGAATCCCGATGGGAACCAATGTAGTTTGAAACCTTGCTGCTTTATCCAAGATGTCGGACCTTGAAGACTTCAATCATGTTTTCGGTATACACGGAGAAGAGGAATTTGATAGAGTCTACCAAAGAATTCAACTGGAAGAACAGGAGAATCGGCGTAATATCGAGCGACGCAGACGTCGTTGTAAACAGTATTATTTGTGGGATGCAAGCGTAAATGCATTCCTCTATAGCAGACGAAAATAATGGAAGTGGTTTTATCGCTGAGAATTCTGGGTAATTCGTTGCCAATATTATGAAAATGTCGACTTTCATGCATGACCGGTAAGTCAGCCGTTAATTCGATCTCAGCAATTGCTCACGGTGGGTCAGCTCACCAGTGATTGGAAGTAATTTGAGTAGAGACTAATGTATTTGCATGCGGCCCTAAGACTACTAACAGGACACAACTATCTAAATAAGCATCTACACAAATTTGGCATAGAAAATTCACCAAAATGTTCCTTTTTACAAATTTAAATTAAGGTATGGAACGAAACATCTTCTCTGTTGTCCAGTTTTTGTAGAAGAGACCAGCCTTCCTGCTAAATATTGGAGTGCAAGAGAGTGAATGATTTAATTGTCAAATGCTCAACATTAGATACCAACCAATCAACATTTGAAAATATTCTTGACTTCTTAATTCTATCGATTGTAACTATTTCTCTGGATCCTTGGTTTATTTTTAAAGTCGAGTGTTTTCTCTAAAAAGAGCACAACTAATTAAAAATATGCATTTAAACTTTTATCTGGTATACTTGCAAGTTTTTTTAGTGGACCTGGCACCACCTGGTGGTTATGCCACTAGAATTATTCCACAGGTTTCAAGTGTGTGACCAAACGTCTTCTGGGTCTTGAATTGTTTTTTTTTAATTAAATATTGACAGTATGGTTTGTAAATCAATTAGTTTTCATGACATTATTTAATGGCAGATGCATCATTGCCAGTCGTAAAAGATTCTGCTTTAGCCAGACTTCTCCCACTCCCTATCTATCTATCTATAATGGTGTAGCCCATTGTTGAGCATGGCCTCTCCTTTGTAAGGAGTTACTAAAACAAGTTAATTTTTAGTTACCTAATTTGCTCAGAGATATCATGGATGGCATGCAGTCAACACACCAACCCAATGAGTCACTAACAGGCAACCAAGGTATTCCTAGGACGTTGATGTTGGTAAATTTTGCTTAGAGGCCTTTATTCAGGCTTAAGGATCTTTTACAAGCTTGAAAATCTTCAAACATGGGACCCACAGCTTAAAGTCCCTCCAGAGCACTCGCTCCTTGGATTTTTCAGTCCTAAAAAAAATCTATCGACCCCAGCCGGGTTTAAACCTGCAACCCTCGGAACTAGAAACAAGGAGCATAACCACTAGTCCACAGGGACCAATGCTCCCTATCTCTTACATTATTTAAACTTAGGCATATTAATACACAGAATTATGCATTTTAATTTTATGTAAATTTATAGGATACTCTGTTCATCTAAATATTCTCTTACTGTATAATATACTATATTGATGGCCTCTAACCATATTGTTCTAAGTCCATCTCGTAGAATAATTATTCTTGTTATGAAATTAATATTTTATGTCCCATGTCCATGTGCATTGTGAGAATAAAACAGGAATATGATATTTTGTATAGCATTTTTAACCAAAATGTTGAATTCCTGTTCATTTTCACAAAGAACATGGACATGGGACATGAAACATAAGAATTCTACAAAATGGACCTAGAACAGTATGGTTCTGGACCATCAATACGCCAATTGTAAAGGCCTGTTTTTAATTTTAAATAAAATTATATCTAGGGAACTGTAGCACTTAAAAATATGGAACTTTCACTGTTATGAAGGTAAAACTCAGCTCTTTCTCTAGAAGATGTCCCCAATATTCAGTATTACATAGTATCTCCAAGAGCAAGGAAATAAAATTTTGTGATGTCAGAACTTGACAATGTCATGGTCTGAAAAAGTCAAGCTATTCATAATTCCTCAACAATCCTTCCTTGTGTGCCATGAAATAATCCACTCATTTTAGCTATATTTTGGTTATTAAATTGTTCAGATAAGCAAATATAAAAATCATAGAATGCATAAAATACATTATAAAGACTACTAAAATCAAATTCCTCAAGATAAAAACAAAATGTTCATACTTATCAACTGAGACCACAACGTTGGTAGTATGCTTTTTTTAATTTATTAGATCAATCTTAGATTTAAAAGTGAATCTGTACAAATTACATCATTGTGATTTAAGTGGCAATTTTTTTTCCTTGTCATTTTTTGAACATAAATACCTAATATACAAAATAAGTGCTTTTTATTGCCTTTTATACCCATTATGTCCACCGCTGTGGTCTCGAGGTAGCGTGCTGCCTTGTCACGCAGCAGGCCCGGGTTTGATCCCCGGTCGGGGCAGTTTTTCTGGGTGAGGTTTTTGTCGGGGTTTTTCCTCACCTGTAAGACAAATGTCAGGAAAACTTTAAGGCCCAAATGGTCCCTGAAATCATATGGTCATCATCATCATGATCATCCTTATCATTATCATCATCATCATCATCATCATCATCATCCTTCACCGGTGTGGAAAGCAACGGGAAGCTACCATACCTACACAATTCCCTAGTAAAGCTGCAAGCATAGCATGAAAATGCTATGATTGCAGTGAAGGACCTGCCTTCGGGCAGAATTACTATGGATGGATACCCATTATTTGATTATATTTTATGAACTTACAATATTTGGGAGTTGTAAAAGTATTAGATGGATGAAAAGAATAATGCTATAGATAATTTAAAATTTGCCTTACAGTCAGTTTATATTCCTTAATATCAACAAAATATTCTTTCAACGATATGTAGTAGTAGTAGTAGTAGTCTAATGCCCATTTGCTTGGATGTGTTCCATTTGCTTTCTTGCTTCCCAATAGAGTCCTGCCAGAGTTCTTGTAGGTGACATCTTCAGAGCCTCACAGCTAGCTAGATGATCTTTGTTCATGGTAGTGTTATTGTCTTGGCACAGGATACAATTTGGAGAGTTGAAGATTCCAATTTTATGGAGGTGTGCTGCCAGGTAGTCATGGCCTGTTAAACAGTCTGAATGTTGCTACTGCTTCGTGTCTTTGTTGTTCAGGTATTAAGTTTTTATTCTGCGAGATAGCTGCCCATGGTTTCTCATTACTTTGTGATTTGAAGTGCTCCATCAGTTCTTTCTGGAAGTTTCTTTTAATTATAATTTTTGCAGAATGGTAGGACAGGGATTGATTTGTTTTCTGTAAAATTTTGGTGCCCTTTTTTGCCAAAAGATCTGCCATTTCATTTCCATGTACCCCGCAATGAGAGGGGATCCATTGGAGCTGGATAATTTTATTTTGTTTGGTCAATAATCTTATGATCTTTTATATTTCCAACACTTTTCTGGAGATATGTATATTTTAATATAATAAATTTAGGAATTTTAACACTATGAGGTTTTCTTAATAAGAATCAATGAATCGTGAATTCTTCTTACTTCATATATCTATGTTTCTTTAAACACAGCACCGCGGTATCGGAGAATCATCGTTCCCATCCTCAGCTGTTTTCACGACTCATTTAAAGAAACATAAATATATGAGGTAACAAGAATTCACAATTCATTTGATTCTTAATATGTATATTCTTTAATATTAACCATCTAAAATATAAAAGAAAGATTTTATAATTATCATAAAGTTTTTATTTAGCTTCCAATAAGTTCATGTCTGTTTCAAAAGCAACATGAATAGTAAACATTTAAATTATTTTTAAATAAATCATATTTGAATTACTTTTTTTTTCACTGCCTGTTGTTGTATAAGATAAGTAGTAACATGCAGAAATTTAGTGTACCTTTAAGGAGTAAATTGCATAGCGATGGTAGGCAATGAAAACCTCATAACTCCATCAGTCATTGGAAACCACATAACTCCAGTAGCCAGCACAGAAATATGTGATGCATAACCTGTTGAGAACATGGACTTCAAATTTATTGATTTGTATTCTGTAGTAAAACATGTGGGGAACTATTGCTGTATCAATTTTCATAATTATTTAAAACAGTTATTTGTTTCTCTTGTAAAATTTACCAAAATGGAGTTACAAGATTTTCATTGCCCACCATCGATAGTTAAATAAATTCATATTAAAAGGTCTCCATATTGGAATTTTTTGATGAAGTTTAATAATTTAGTTAAGGACGACTGACCTACCAGGTACCAATTTTATATTTAATATCTTATCTATAGTTATGTTGATAGTTATGGATTTGATATACTTTTGACTTACAGTAAAATATTTATGTGCAAAATATGTGAGTAATCAATTAAACTATGAAAAGAGATATTTTATATTTAAAAAAAATCAGTACAAAAAACACAAAAATGCACTTTCCAAGGCTACTGTGAAGAAGAAGATTTATTTACTTTCAACATCCATTGTAATATTCTTATTATTAATTAAATTAATTAAGAAACCCTACTGTCTTTATAATGTAATGTTTAAATTTCCAATAAAATTCCTCTAAAAAAGAAGCCGTCATTTGCATGATTGAACAAAGGTTTGTAGCATTTGGCGCTCAGGAATTAACAATGTATAAGAGAAAAATTTGCATTAGATTGGAGTGCTCAAGTAGCTCAGTTGATAGAGCATTGGCATAGAAAGCCAAAGGTCCTGGATTCAAACCTCAGTCTGAGCATATATTTTTCTCTTCAAATGTAATCTATTGTAATATTGACTCAAAAATTATAGTTTGCATTGAAGTTATGTAACACTGCTCTTGATGCCCAAATATCTTTGAGGAAACTACAGAATCATACATTAAGACAGTTTTTGGAAAAGTATTCAGATGAATCTATAGCTAGTGAGTAAAATTTACAAAAATGTTACCGGTACTTATGTAATTGTTATGATGATGTAATGAAAACCATTCAAGAAATAAATAGTATATTACGATGCGAGGTTGGGAAGTGATTTTTACAGAATCGAGGAGAAATGTTTAAAAATCGAGCGATTCCTCTGTTTTTAATTTCCGAGATTCTGTAAAACACTTCACAAATGTGTATTGTACATTATTTTTTGCGCGATGGTGTTTTCAAAATAATAACATCTTTGTTGGAAATATTTGCGTTCATTATAAACAATTGACTAACATTAACAGTGTGGGCAATGTTTATTAGTTGAAACAACAGAAGGCCTTGAGAACAATTATTGATAACATGGCCGCAAGTATGTATTTATTATTTATATTGTTTCAAATAAAGTTCAGTTCATTTAAAATACAGTGATTTGTTTCGTATAATGTATATAAACACTACCTTTTGGATATTTTCTGTATATACATTGTATACATAGAGGGCAGTGGTTTTACTTCCCGCACGTGGGTGTAAATGTAATATTACAGTATAGTTATTTAGGTTGGCAACCCCGAAATGTAGGAAGTTGAACTTTCAATAATGGTCACCATTGCTGGTAAGTGTGACAAAATGCACTATTGCGTAAAAAAGAATTTTGACTTGACTCCAGGCTCCAATTCAGTCGTATATGTTTCTCGTTATGGCGCTGTTGTTTGTGCGTGAGTAAAACCATGGCAAAAGAAAAATATCTTACTGAAGAAGAATTAGTGAATATTTTGTATAATGATGATTCAGATGATGAACTGATTCCTGAATTACTGATTCACAAAGTGAAAGTGAAGATGAACTTCCACTTCCTGAAATTGATACGCCGATACCATGTGATGTCAATCACACAAGTTATTTCACCATCAAATCCTACTAGGATATCTCCTTTAGGTATGTACAAAATTTGAATTTTCTAGGACTAATAGTTTGTGAATAATGGTCCATTTTCTGAAATGCCATGAAAAGGGTAGCTGGGGTATTTAAATGGCTGGCCTGTGGATTTAAATGCCCTGCTCAGTGCCTGGTATTGAATGTGTTAAGGAATACTAGAAATTGGGGCTGGAAATAAACATCATTAAAACAGTTAAGTCTCATAGACTGCAATGGACAGGACATGTGGCATGAATGGGAAGTGAAATAGGGGCATGGAAAATCCTTGTAAGAAAACCAGAGGGAAAGCATTCAGTAGGTAGGCCACAAATAAGGTGGGAGAATAACATTAACCATCATTTGAAGAAGTAGATTATACAGGGGATGATTTGAAAACTATCACTTAGGATAGGGATGTACGGAGAGTTTATGTCTGCAAGGCCAAGAACCAATGAGTTTGATAGTGCCAATGAATTAGTTAGTTATGAAGCAATTTCTCTTGCCATGGTAATGCGAGCATGTCACATCATATTGAGCGCTGTATGTGGCTCAGGCCAAGGCATGGAGGGTGTTCTGTAGTGAAGCATAGCTATCTTCTCACTAGACCAGCATTTGGTAAAAATTTTCATTTTAATATGTTTTTTTGTAATTTTCAAAGTTTTTCAAAATTAATTTTTTATATTAAAATGTGAGAAATTAAACATAGGCTCAATTCTGGAAATGCGTGCTATTATGCATTGTAGAGACTCTTGATGTCCCAACTCCTTTCAAAAAATGTTAAACTGAAAATATATAAAACTATTATTCTACCAGTTATATTGTATGGATGCGAAACATGGACTCTTACTTTAAGGGAGGAAAGGAGATTACAGGTATTTGAGAATAAAGTACTTAGGAAAATTTTTGGACCAAAGAGAGATGAACAGACAGGTGAATGGAGAAGACTACATAACAATGAATTACATGGTCTTTATGGGAAGCCGGATATAATAAGAACAGTTAAGTCTCGTAGACTGCGATGGGCAGGACATGTTGCACGTATGGGGAATGAAAGACTTGCATGGAAGCTTCTTGTAGGAAAGCCAGAGGGAAAACGCCCAGTTGGTAGACCAAGAATGAGGTGGGAGAATAACATTAACTATGATTTGAGGGAAGTAGATTATACAGGAAATGATTGGAAAGCATTAGCTCAGGATAGGTATGTATGGAGAGCTTATGTTCGTGCGGTCATGAACCTACGGGTTCGATAGTGCCAGTGAGTAATTAAGTATATTAAAATGTGAATTTAGAAGAAATAGGCCTACAATAAATCAGATTATTAGTATAAGACATATTTTAGAAAGAAATTGGAACATAATGGTATGTGCATCAACTATATGTAGGCTCAAAAATACATATAATTCAATTAAGAGGGAAAAGTTATATAGTATTCTGCTGGAGTTTGGAATTCCTAAAAAGTTAATTACTTATTTGAATGTGTCTAAATGGTACAAAGAGTAGGATGCGAGTAGACAACAGTTATATAGGAAAAACTAAAAGGAATTTAGAAATTCGTACAAAAGAACACCTTAGAAATATTAAAAATGGTGAAATTGAAAAATCGGCAATTGCAGCTCATAGTTTGCTAGAAAATCATAAAATCGGAAAAGACACCAAACTTTTGAAACATTTGGAGAAACCTTTGGAATTAACAATTTGGGAAAAGATATACATTCAGAAGAATAAATATAAAGCAATGAATTTCGATATCCCCAACGAGAATAATTTAATCTCCAAATTCATAAAATCTACACCAGATGGCAGTTCAGAAGATGATGTTAACGACAAAATTTCAACAGTTGGAATTTGACTGAAGATGGAAGTAATACTATACTTCTGAAACCAGTATCGTGAAGACACACAACTTTGTGAGGTGAGATTGTTAAAACATTTTTTCCAACTCATTTATTAAAGTTTTCAGATACTTTTGAAATTCACAATGGGTTTAAGCAAGGAGATGCAATATCTCCTCTATTATTCAATTTTGTACTAGAGCATGTCAACAAATCTTTAGAGGATGAAGAGGGGTTGCAACTCAAGCTATTAATAAGCTGTTATTTATGCTCATGATGTATTATTAAGCAATGGCAGGAAATACAAAGGAACAACATGCACACTATTGAGTAACACTAAGAAATTAGGGTTGGACATAAACATTAACACTCTAAGTTCTGCAGTGGTACTAATACCACGGCATTTAAATGACACTGAATCCGGAGAAAATTATTCTCTCAACATGCCTGTGCCGACAGATTTACAGGGGTATTTTCTGAACCAGAAAAGCACCCCTGTAAATCCCACGGCACAGGTATGCCAAGGGATTTAATTTTCTCTGGTTTCAGTGTCATTTAAATGCCATGGTACTGGTACCACCGCCAGACTCAATGTGTTAATTAAACTAAATATATGGCCACACATAGATATACATTACATAATGGAGATGGAAGTTAATGACATATGAGGGAAATTTTGAAGTGGTGGCTTAAGGAACAAATAATTACAAATATGAATAAGAAATTAAAAAAAAAAAGAAAAGAAACTCCATGGCACGATTTGCCTAGAAGGCCCTTGGCTTACCAGCTGGCTGCTGGCCTCAGATCTACATGTGTTAATCACAGAGGTAGATGATCATCCTGCCAGTATAGGGGTGACATGTGGTCAGCATGTCGGATACCCCAGCCATTATAGATGGTTTTCTCAACCTGTAGTCACTACTTATTGTAGCTACCCAAATTCCTCATGATGCTGGGTGGGCACCGGTCCCATACTGGCAGAATCCCATGAGAAAATTTCTTCCCTCATGGAGACTTGAACCAGCACAAGTCCTGTAGCTCTGCGCCAAGGCTTCTTGCCTTGACCACTCCGCTACGAATAAGAAATTAAACAGGCTAAACTCTGGAAATGCATGCTATTATGCATTATGGCAATTCTTGTCATCTTAAATTAAAAATGTAATCTACGGCCAGTATGAAAGAACCAAGATCGCTAGGCCATGCACAAATACATCTTCCATAAGCTAAAGTTCCCATCTTTCAATTGTTCCCAGAATCTTAAATTTTTTTTTTTCAAATGCCCCAGGTTTGTCTTTCGACATTCCTGGTTTCATTCCTGGCATGGCATACTTATAACCCACTTCTGAGGTTGGGGCGCCAGGAAGGCAGGGTTACGTTGCCCCGATGATATGATGGGTGATGATGATGATAGTGGTGCACCAAGAGAGTCCCTAATCCTAAGCTTAACCTAAGATGAATATGAATGATGATGATTGCGATGGCCAGTTTGGGTCTTAAAATTTTCCTGACATTTGTCTTACAGGTGAGGAAAAACCCCGATAAAAACCTCACCCAGAAAAACTGTCTCAACCAGGGATCAAACCCGGGCTCACTGCATGACAAGGCAGTACGCTACCCCGAGACCACAGCGGTATATCTTGTTATCACATGACGTTGAATAGAGTGAGCCAGTTAGAGTAGGTTCTGCAGACCCACATAATTAACCATGAAGAGACGGGCTGAGTCACTCTTTGCCAAAAGCTTGGTTCTTGAACACTGGCCTAAAAGTAGGGTAGCCCTATATAAACTGGCAGTTCATCCATTTATATTGTATGTATATGAAAGATAAATCTCTTGCTTTAATAGTGGAGAAAAGAATATAAATATTTAAAAATAAAGAGCATAGGAAAACTTTTAGTTCAACAAGAATTGAACATACAGGTGAATGGAGAAAACATTCACAACAGTGACCTTTATGGAAAAATGATGTGATAAGAACTGTCTCAGAGATAACAATGAGCAGGGCATATGGTATGAATAGGGAATTAAAGAGGAGCAAAGAAACTTCATGGAAGAAAACCAAAGTCAAATAGGTATGCGAAGAATAACATGGGAAAATAACCATGATTTGAGGGAGATGAATTATGGAGAGAATGATTATAAAATATTAATTCATGATACGGTAGTGTTGAGATCTTAAGTCTGCGCGGCATGAATCTCCGGATTTCACAGCGCCAGTTAGTTATTATGTCAAGCACACAAATGATGTTATTTAAAATTCCCTCCATAACCGAAAAGTGCGATTTCACACGACAATATGGTCGCTTGATGACGTAATTTTATTATGGCTGACTTCGAGAAGTAACAAGGTACGTGACGTCATAATTTCAATAATATTAATTAATTTAGTTATTATATTACATTAAGAAATTTGCAAATATCACATCATAATTTATATTTGCGTAGTAGAGTGCCAAACTTGATGTTATTGGTGTACTGATGGTGGAGTTGGCTAGAGATTCCTTTAATGGAGGGCTATAGACTCTCTCTAGGGGCTAAGCAATAATATGAAAATAAACAGGGGGAGGGGCACATTTCGATCTTTCATATCACTGCATTACAATGCTAATAATACGCAGACTTTTTATACTCTTATATCGTATTTTAGACTATACTTCTGACTTCTATTTTCGCCATAACCCTAATCTAGTAGTATTTTATGATAAATGAGGTTAATGTATAGAAATTTGCCAGTCAACTATTTTTTTTTACTTCATAGTTCATTTTAGCGAACAATAATTGATAACCAAGATTGTTCTTTACCACTTTAGGTTAGAATTGGGTTGGGTTATTATTATTATTTTAATATTTGATATAGAAAGCTAATGGCGATACCTAACCTTACTTTTCTTGATCTTGTAGCTTGGTTATCAATAGTTCACTAAATTTAACTTTGAAGTACATAAATATATTACAATCATGTTTTGAATTATAAAAATAAATAGATCCATGAGAAGATAGCTCTGTAAAGCCAAGGCCAATTAATGCAGGGAGTCATGCAGATATAGGGATATATAACATAACTCATGGTTAATGTTATTCTTCCACGTAATTCTTACTAGGCGCTTTCCCTCTGATTTTCTTACAAGGATTTTTCATTCATGCCCTATTTCATTTCCCACTCATGCCACATGTCCTGTCCATCGCAGTCCATGAGACTTAACTGTTCTTATTATATCTGATTTTCCATAAAGTTCATGTAGATCATTCTTACGTAGTCTTCCCCATTCACCTTTTTGTTCATCTCTCCTTGATCAAAAAACTTTCCTAAGAACTTTATTCTCAAATATTCAAATAATCTTTTGTCCTCTCTTAAAGTAAGAATCCATGATTTGCATCCAAGTAACATAATAGGGTGAATAAATATTTTATATATTTTCAGTTTAATGTTTTTTGAGAGAAGTTGGGATGATAAGAATTCCTATAATGCATAACAGCATGCATTTCCAGAATTGGGGATATGTGGATAGCGACCACAAGTTGCTCAAGCTGAGCAAAACATTTCTTCCACTTATATGTGTTTTGCACTCTTTTAACTTTACTATCTAACCTCTCTTGGTTAACTCTTGTTTTTTCGACCCCGACACTATTAGGGCATCTGAGGGCTAGAGAGTCTTTCCTTTATTTTCTTTTCTTCTCCAGAAAAGCCTGACCAGAGGCTACAAGATGGCAGCCCCATCATTGGTCTTGCCTTCCTTTGGCCAGCAACCAATCAAAGCGACTATTATTATGCTTTCAAGTCTTCTATGAGAATTTCCCGGAAGGACGCTGGAGGGAAAATTTTCTATAGGATCGTAACAGGCCTTGGCCTAATACTTGGAAGGAAGAAGAAGAGCATATGTTTAATTTCTTTGTGCACCTCATTCCTGTTTATAATTATTGTTCCTAGGTATTTGAATTTAGCTACTTTTTAAAAATATCCCTAATTTGCCATTAATTGTCTATTTTCATTATATAATGTATTTCTGTGTGTGACCATATATTTAGTTTTATTGATATTTACTTCCAGCCCCAATTTCTGTTTCTCAATAGTATATGCATGTTGGCCCTTAGTATCTCCTCGCTATCGTCTCATAATACTACGTCATCATAAACTAAAAACTAATTAATACAAATTGAGTTGTAGGGCTTCTTCATCCTCTATAAAGTTTTGATGGCATGCTCTAGTTCAAAATTGAATAGTAGAGGAAATAGTGCATCTCCTTGCTTTAACCCATTGCGAATTTCAAAAGTACCTGAAAACTGTTTGCCTACACACACCCTACTCTTTGTGCCATTTAGATGTAATCAAATAAGTGTAACTAACTTTATAGGAGTTTCTTATTCCAACAGGATATTAGAACTTGGTTCATATTCTATAGAAATGGCTAGATGGGTCTGCTTTCCAACTGTCCGTCGTAAGTCCACACATCAGACTACATTTGTGAGCACTGTACTGATTGTGTTTAACCCTGAAAGAAAGTATCATGATGTAATATAAAGGAAACATGACCACAAATAAAAAATGAAAAATAAATAGCTAAACAAATTCATTCAGTAATATGAATACTAAGGGCCGCATGCAAATACATTAGTCTCTGGTGAACTGAGATTTCCGTGTGAACGTGCAAAGTTCGAATTAGCGAGTCGCTGACTGGTCATGCATGAAAGTAGATTTTTCGTAACATTGGCAAGAAATTACCCAGAATTCTCAGCGATAAAACTACTTCCATTATTTTCGTCTGCTAGAGGAACGAATTTACGCTTGTGTCCTGCAAATAATACCATATATGACGACATCTGCATCGCGCGATATTATGCCGATTCTCCTGTTCTTCCAGTTGAATTCTTTGGTAGACTCTTATCAAATTCCTCTTCTCCGCGTATACCGAAAACATGATCGAAGTCTTCAAGGTCCGACAGCTTGGATAAAGCAGCAAGGTACGCAGCAAGGTTTCAAAGAACATCGGTTCCCATCGGGTTGCTCACGATTCGTTCTCTGGAAAGTCACCTCGCCAGGTACCTTAGGAATTTCGACAATTATTATCGCAAGAACAGATTTTTGAGTATGCAAAAAGTCTTTGGATGCAACTTTCTCAGCAGAGAACGACTTTTATAGTCTAATGCGTTCATAGATACACCCTAATAGTTTTATTTTAATAGTATTTATATGAATACCAATAGTTTTTATATTAATATACTAATAGTAATATATAGACAAAGTAACACTCGAACCGGGATTAGAACTTCGCTAAATCTATTTGGGGGCGATGCCTTCTCAGCCCTTCCCTCAATAGCTGGTCCTGGATATATAATTACACTGAGCAACAAAAAAGAAACTTTTTTTGTCTCAGAAAGAAAAATGTGTGATTCTAATAGTATTTTTTCTCCTGAATTCAAATATGATATCGGTTTTTCTCCATTACGTAAGGTTTCCGAGATACAGGCATTTATAATTTCAAACACTTTAATATTTTCTACATTCATAACTACACAATATTCGAACATTCGGACTCACCTAGAAAGTAAGAAATGACGATTTTCTGCTATATTTCGCCTGTGGAGCGATTGATGGTCCAACAATAATCGGCCAGCATATTAGGATTCCATTTGCCTTGATATCTCTTTTCCATAGCTGAAAACCATTTGAGTTAACTCATTTGGTTTTATTTTTACAATGGATAAATGGACGAAAAAAATGTTTATTAAAAAATAATTATTTAAATCCATTAATTGAAATTGAAATAAAAAAAAACTGTGGGTGATGGAGAAATTCTGAATACATATTTGAAAACACGATAAAAAACTGCATTAAGTACAACTATTGGTACTCACGAGACAAAAATCATGTTGACCAGTGTTATCAGACTTTCATGGCTTGAGTCACAGCATTGAGAAATATTGTTAGAAGCTTCTAGACTGTGATCATGTTGTTTTGAGTTCCCTAATGTTTTGTCTGAGGTTAGAATCCCAGTCACTGTCTCTGGTGAAATGTCAGTAAACCCAAAACCTCATGATATAGCCACAAGTCTGTAAGAGTTTTGCTTTACATAATTTATCTTAACATAGGTCCATATCAAGAATAAATCATTATCATCATCATTAGTACAACAAACCTGGGTGGGTCAAGGCTTCCTTCAGAATTTTTCTCCAGGCTTCTCTACCTCTGGCAACCTTCCACCAAAGATTTAACATTCTATAGTACTCCATCCATCCATCTCAAATTTGGTCTTCCGGTTCTCCATCTTCCTTTTGGCTTACCATCAATAATTCTTCCTAACTACTTCATTTTTGGTCAACCTCTGGGGGATTTTTCACTTTAATTTACCTGATATATTTTCCGATTGAGGGTCTTTCCACTTTTCAGCGGTTGCCCTTTTACCAGCCGGCTGCTGGCCCTTCACATCCACATGTGTCAATCACAGAGGTAGATGATCAACAGCCAGTGTAGGGGTGACATGTGGTTAGCATGTCGAGTCCCCCAGCCGTTATAGCTGATTCCTCAACCTGGAGCCGCTACTTATTGTAGCTACCCAATTGCCTCACGATGCTGGGTGGGCACCGGTCCCATACTGGCCGAAATACCATGAGAAAATTTTTTCCCCCATGGAGACTCGAACCAGCGCAAGTCCCGTAGCTCTGCGCCAAGGCTTCCTACCTTAACCGCTCGGCTACGGCGCGGGACACCTGATATATTTTCAAAGTCCTATTGAACAACAGTGTGCATGTGCAAGAGTTTATAGAGCCAGCGATAACCCACCATCGAACCACATATTGATTATTATTGTTGTTTTGATTATTATTGTTTTTTTTTGTTTAATGTATTTAGACACATTTAAAATGTAATGAACCTAAAAGCTAACTAACTAACTCACACTTAACCTAATTCAATTACTCTAACCTAGGGTGGATCCCATGAAACGCCCTTTTAATAATCGCAACCATCAATAACCTACTGGTTCCAACTATATAATATACTCTCTGGATAGCAAGTCACCATCACAATATGTGTATTTGAATAAATACTTAAAAATTCTAAAATAAAGTTATAAAAATTGTTTGAAAAAATTCAAAATATTTAAAAATGTTAGTAAATTCATAAAAAGACTTATAATTCACAACAAACTCAAAAATAAGGGTAAATTATTTTAAAGAAGAGCCAACCTCTGTATATGTCCTGCCCATCTTAGTCTGGTTACTTTAATATATATAATGATTAATAATGAGTGGAAAATTTCAAATTTCTTTGAGACCAATGGTTTCAGATCACTTCTCGTCCCTCTTCAGTCATGACTTCAGTAATGATTGGAGTCATGACTGAAGAGGGATGAGAAGTCGTCTGAAACTATTGCTCTCAAAGAAATTTGAAATTTTATGAGGTGAGTTGTTAAAAATATGTTTTCTACTCACTATTAATGATATATAATCTCATAATATTTACTTCCCAACATTAATTTAAATATCTATAATGATATCTGATGGTTTGTACAACGTATGTAATTCCCTATTATATCTCATTCACCACTCTCCATTTTCCTTAATAAGTCCATACATTGACATGGAGGAGGTTTGTTGAGAAGGCCAAAACTTTCACTTTTGAAGTTGTTGTGACTTAGATGATGATGATGATGATGATGAAGTCCATACATCTTTCTGAGTATCTTTTTTTTCAAAAACTGCCAATCAAGATTTGTCATATTTAAAGAGAAAATTTTTTGCCCAGACCAAGTCTCGAACCCGGGACCTTTGGCTTTCCACGCCAATGCTCTACCAACTGAGCTATCGAGGCGAGTTGCGATCTAGATGCAAATTTTTCTCTTATATACGTTGTAATTCCCTCGTGCCAAATGCTATGAAACCTTTGCTTCTATCTTTGCAAATGGCAGCTTCTTAGTTAAGAAGACATTTATTGGTAGTGTTTAAATTCCCAATAAATGTCTTCTTAACTAAGAAGCTGCCATTTGCAAAGATAGAAGCAAAGGTTTCATAGCATTTGGCACGAGGGAATTACAACGTATATAAGAGAAAAATTTGCATTTAGATTGGAACTCGTCTCAGTAGCTCAGTTTGTAGAGCATTGGCCCGGAAAGCCAAAGGTCCTGGGTTCGAGTCTCGATCTGTGCGAACATTTTTCTCTTCAAATATAATTTATCCTTCAGTGAGAAGTGTTAAATTAATAATAAAAAACATCAAGATTTGTCATGTTCAGTCAACCCAGGTTTCACTTCCGTAATTAGCATTGGTTTCATTAGCGTTTTATATGATCTGGTTTTTGTTCCACGTGTCAGATATTTTATTATTGCAAAATAACATTTATTAGCATTTTGTATTCTTTTGTTTATCAAGAATGAATAGGTAAAAAAAATTCACCTTCTTACATTATTACAGGAACTTGGCTTATGTAAAGACGAAATAAAATGGAAGATGTGGACAGGAGTTTAGTTCTATCACCTTTAAAATCAGATGGAAGAGAATCTACCAATGAAGTCATACATAGCACATCTCCAACTGCTGCATCTACTTCTCTAAAAAATGAAGAAATTGACAAATCAATGGTGGTCCTTGTTCAACAACAACAACAACAGGCAGAACTGTCTATTCCACTGTTAGGAACAACTGAGACCAATTCAACACCACAACTTGTAACACTAGTCCCGCAAGTATGTTATTCTATTAATGTCACTATGCATCTCAGGGACTTGGCTTTATATGCATATTCATAGTTAAATATGGGAAATAACATTATGAGGTCCTTAATTCGTAAATTAATGAGTTATTTTTCAACATCTTACCTCATATTTTATTAATTAAATAAAAATAAAACGTAGTTTTATTTAATACACAAGTGATCTTCTTGGTGATAAAATATTAAAATATATATACAGTCAATATGCCCATTTCACCAATTAATGTTTTAAAATGGTCAACAAGTTTCCACAGCCAAGCTGTCATTCTCAAGACCAGATATTGACTGAAGACAAAATTGATAATAAATAAATAAACAAATTCAGTTAAAAACAAACTACGTGACGTAGTTTGTTTTTAACTGAATTTGTTTATTTATTTATTATCAATTTTGTCTTCAGTCAATATCTGGTCTTGAGAATGACAGCTTGGCTGTGGAAACTTGTTGACCATTTTAAAACATTAATTGGTGAAATGGGCATATTGACTGTATATATATTTTAGTAGTTTTATTTGATTTTCATATTTATTATATAATTCAGTGACAGCTGTTTCGGTACACTGTACCTTCTTCAGACATGTTAACAAATTATGAATTGTGTTCCAACTGATCTAAGCAACAATTCAACAATATTTATTTAAATTTTTTAATTTAACAAAGGGGATTCATTCAAATCAAGTTGAGAATTTAACAGTTTTTTACTACTTTTAAACTTATTAATTTCTACAGCCTCCAAAAGATCTAACTTCTTACCCTTATCACAAATATGTAAAATTTCAAAATTTGGATCGAAACAATGATTAAATTGGAATAGGTGGTTAGCATAGTTTGAATTTTCTAAATTTCTGTTATATGCTCTCATGTGTTCCTTTATCCGAGATATAAAAGGTCTACCAGTTTGTCCTATATAGACATTGTCACATGTGCCACACTTCAATTTATATACACCTGATTATATAATAAATATGAAAATCAAATAAAACTATGTTTTATTTTTATTTAATTAATAAATATGGATTTTCATCAAGTAAACACCAACTCAATTGATTATCATATTTTATGTTTCTTCAAACACGGGAACTAGTTTTCGAGAGAAGGATCAATCTCATTTTCAACCGACATTATGACTACCGGATTTTCGTTGAAATTGCCATCAATAACGTTGCCATCTGGTGTTGATTTGATGAACTTTGAGATGAGGTCACATTCATCAGGAATCTCGAAATTCATGGATCTAAATTTGTTCTTCTGAATATATATCTTCTCCCAAATTGTCAATTCTAAAGATTTTTCCAAATGTTTTAAAAGTAGGGCTTCTTTTTCAATTTTATGATTCTCCAATAAACTATGTGCTGCAATAGCTGATTTTTCAATTTCACCATTTTTAATATTTCTGAAGTGTTCCTTAGTGCGAGTGTCCAAATTTCTTTTTGTTTTTCCTATGTATACTTTATTGCAGTCCTTACAATTAATTTGATAAATTCCAGATTTTTTGCTATCTGGGGTGTTCAATTTCTTATTAGTTATTAATAGATTACCAAGGCTTTATATGCATATTCAAAATTAATTGGCACCGATAAATAAATTTAGCCTTGGTAATCTATCAATAACTAATAAGAAATTGAACACCCCAGACAGCAAAAAATCTGGAATTTATCAAATTAATTGTAAGGACTGCAATAAAGTATACATAGGAAAAACAAAAAGAAATTTGGACACTCGCACTAAGGAACACTTCAGAAATATTAAAAATGGTGAAATTGAAAAATCAGCTATTGCAGCACATAGTTTATTGGAGAATCATAAAATTGAAAAAGAAGCCCTACTTTTAAAACATTTGGAAAAATCTTTAGAATTGACAATTTGGGAGAAGATATATATTCAGAAGAACAAATTTAGATCCATGAATTTCGAGATTCCTGATGAATGTGACCTCATCTCAAAGTTCATCAAATCAACACCAGATGGCAACGTTATTGATGGCAATTTCAACGAAAATCCGGTAGTCATAATGTCGGTTGAAAATGAGATTGATCCTTCTCTCGAAAACTAGTTCCCGTGTTTGAAGAAACATAAAATATGAGGTAAGATGTTAAAAAAATTACTCATTAATTTACTTATTTATATGCATATGCCTTTCATCTCAAATCTTTAACATTGGGAAACTGAGCCATATCACATCCCTTATTTATTTTATTTATTTTTCTATGTCTACAATGGCGTAACAGCCTAAAGTTGGGCCATAGCCTCTCATTTGTTAGCAGTTACTAGACCAAATTAATTTAGTTATGCTTATTTCCCATAGATGTCATGAATGGTATACGGTGAACATACTGACCCCAATGAGTAGAGATCCGTGAAATTCGCGAGTCATAATAACGCAAAATTTTGTCATTCTCTTGTACCATTTATTAACTCCACTTCCTATAACCTCAAAAAAAGCATTTATGAATTGCAAAATCCTACGATAACGCGAAATAATACCGAAATTTAAAAATTTCAACAAATTCCAGAGATTTTTTCTTCCATTCGCGAAATGTTCATAATGCATTTTTAAACAATGTTTTCGGATTTCATCTTCTTTTTAACTGCCATATCTAATGGAGCCATATCTGCTTCTTCCATGCACTCTTGGAAAGGGAAATGGTTGCAACACAGTTCACAACATAGAGGTAATATTTTTTGTCCTTCTCATGCTCAAATATGGTCTCTCCATAGATTTTAAGTTCTATGGCCAATACGAATTATATTAACGTGTAAGGTAAGTTTTTTCCCCCTAAATTTTTGCTGACAACAATCATATATTTAGTGACGATTAAAATTTTAGTGTATTAAAATCAATATAAATTATACAAACTAAAAGTTGACCTTAAACTACTGGATATATCATTCTATTGAGTTTAATATACTAAACTAGGATTAAAAAAAAGACTCAAATTTACATTTTTTAGAATAATAATGCCAAATTCCCAATAACATCGAAATGTTGAAATTTTAAAACAAATTTTTCCTAAAATAAAACCACTTTCACGGATCTCTACCAATGAGACATCTAGTTGGCAACTAAGGTATTACTAGGATGAAAAAGATTGGTCAATTTTGCTTAGAGGCCTCTTTATTCAAACTTAAGGATCTTTTACAAGCCTGAAAATCTTCAGACTTGGGACCCATAGCTTAAAGTTCCTCCCGGAGTACTTACTCCTTCGATTTTACCATCCTAAAAAAATCCATCAACCGCAGCCGGGTTTGAACCCATGACCCTTGGGACCAGAGACAAGAAACATAAGCCCTAGTCCACAGTACTTACTCACTGGCACTATCGAACCCGTAGGATCATGGCCGCACGGACATAAGCTCTCCATACATCCCTATCCTGAGCTAATGCGCTCCAATCATTCCCTGTATAATCTACTTCCCTCAAATCATACTTCCCTGAAGTAGTCCCCGCCCGGAGAACCGAATGGGGGACTATTTGACCTCCAGAAAATTTTACCCCAGATGAACCCATGTCCGCATTTCTTGACGGTTGTATTTTTTACGGTGAAAGATCGTCACTCTTTCGCCCAAGGTACTTTTTTCTAGGGTTCTTGTGCGATGGAGTCAAAATTAACCAAATTAATGACACATCATAATTAATTAGGCATCGTGGGAAATTTGGCTAGCTACAATAAGTAGTGGCTCCAGGTTGAGAAAACCAGCTATAAAGGCTGGGGGACCCGACATGCTAACAACATGTCTGGATGGATGATCGTCTATCACTGTGATTAACACATGTGGATATGTGCTCAGCAGCTGGCTGGTTGGCTAAGGGCCTTCTAGGCCTGTGTCATCTTGGAGTTAAAAAAAAATAGATATTAATCTTTTGACCACCGAATTTCCCTTTTGCCAGCTGGGCTGTGGGAGACAGGTTTTTTTTTAAATGTAAAGTACTACGCCATGCTATGTAATATAGATCTTTATAAAGTATAATTTACTGTTTAGATGCCATGCTAAATTAAAATTCCAACTCACTATCATACATTTATTTGAAAGTAAGATGGTGTTGTTTGCACTTATAAAGATCCCAGGTTTGAATTCAGCATGATGTCTTCATTTGAAATGTGTTATCACTGTCACTAAAACATTTATCCTATTGAATAATTTTGATGG
The DNA here is from genome assembly GCA_030220185.1 of Diploptera punctata. Lineage (NCBI taxonomy): Eukaryota > Metazoa > Arthropoda > Insecta > Blattodea > Blaberidae > Diploptera > Diploptera punctata. The sequence goes on from JASPKZ010006080.1 coordinate 515,714, forward strand.
CATTATCACTAAACACTTATTGTATTGTATTGTATTTTGTAAGCCCATGTTTAACAGAGATTTAGGGGCTCTCTCCCTACAGGGAAGAATTTTAACCATACTAATTTGTTACACTTGTTTTCGTATAGATGTCACTTGAGTGGTCCATGGTCAGCGTTCTGCCTCGTACTGACATCTAGGAAACCAAGGTAGTACTAGGATGGGAAAATTCGGTAAATTTTGCTTAGAAGCCTTTTCATTCAGGCTTAAGGATCTTTTACGAGCCTGAAAATCTTCAGAGTTGGGACCCACGGCTTAAAGTCCCTCCTGGAGGACTTGCTCCTTGAATTTTTCGATCCTAAAAAATCCATCGACCTGGCCGGGTTTGAACCTGCGACCCTCGGGACCAGAGGCAAGGAGCATAACCACTAGTCCCACCATGGCTGATACTAAACACTTATCATATTAAAGATTGTTGAACATTTTTTAGGGTCCTGGGTTCGAATCATTTCCGTCAAACAGCTATTCTATGTCATGTGTTTCATCTGGTGCACCACGCCCACCACTGTCACTCACACTCTGTTGATTTAGGTCTGCATCACTTGCTTTACTATTTACGGGCTTAGATTGCAATAATCGTCTCTTAGAAACATGAGTACTATCACATTTGTCAAACGAATAATCATTTTTGATATACTGTTACTTTCATCTTCGGATAAAACTGACACAATAAACTCGCATATTGTATTTTTGTCATCTTTGAGACATGAAACACTGTGTTTCACCGCACGACCTACCCCTTGGCCAGGTATCTTTTCAACTAAAAATAAAATAAATAAAGAGAAAATCCTGAAACTGTAACATTCTATAGCCAAAAAAAGACCTTGAAACATGAATGTACATCTTCTTTAGAAAACTCTTTTACCACCAGCTTGTACCGTTATTCTGTAAGGGATATGCTAAGTATTGCTAAGAAAGGATGTACAAACACAGATCGAAAAATAGTTTCAGTACAATGAAGTAAAAACTTCGGGAAAAAAGTATTTAAATAATAGGTTTGAAAACCGGAGCTTGCTGGGCGTGGCATACCACTATATTCTCACTTTCACCGGTGCACACCGGGCATGGTGTACAAAGGGTTAATAGAGTTTTGAAAGCAAAAAAGAGAATTTGCTTTTTTTTTTAACCCAAATTCATATAATAGAGATGCTGAATCAATATCCATGCTATAAGCTTTATGTTTAGTTAGAGATTTTTAGTTTCTATTAATATTTGATATGAGAAAATTTAAAAAAATACTGAGAGATTGGTTTAGTTCAATTTTGAGTGGAGTAGTTTTTGGACAATCTGACAATGATAAACTACTGCTCAACATTTTAGTATAATTTTAATCAAAGGAAAGGGCTCTCTTTGATTTCTGTACATGCTAATTCAATGTTTTTACTGCACATATTTCAAATTGAAATATTAATTAAATTATTTTCAGTCTGATCATCTTACCTCAATATTAATGTTGATTTGTTCTTGGACATGTTTCAAAACAATTCTGTTTTATAGTCAGCTTGTCCAGATAAAACAGAATTGTTTTGAAACATGTCCAAGAACAAATCAACATTAATATTGAGGTAAGATGATCAGACTGAAAATAATTTAATTAAAATAACCTCAAAATATCGCTTCCTAAAATTAAATATGAAATATTAATATTTAAACTGAATTATAATAATTTTTATGTTTGCAGAATTTGGTTGAAAGAGTATCTGATGATGCTCTAACATCTCTTGCTAATTCTGAGGAATCACATACACTTTCCGAAGAGATGGGTAATGAAATAGTAAGCAGTCTATTAAGCTCAGTAGTTCCTACAACAAATGATGAAGCTTTAGTTCCACAACAACAGCTTGGAATTATTCAAAATGCAGATGGACAAATATTATTTCTTACCTATATAATTAATCCTGCATTATCAACTGGAGATGAACTGGATACCTCTCAATTGGTTCAGTCAAATGAATCATCGCAACGAATGGTCCTACATGTAACAGACGATGGCAGTACGATGGTGCTTCCTGCAGAATGCATTGGAGATTTAGATATAATAGGAACAGGTGACAATGGGATCTTACCACAGTGGACAGTAAATGGTTTATGTTCATTAATAGCGGATTCCAGCCTTCCTCAATCTTTGGAACAGAATTCAGATGCAAAGGACGTGAAGGAAAATGAAAATGTGAATCAATGCTCTTTTATAGAGATTAATAATCGCAGACGTACTGAACAGGTAACCTAAGAATTTAGTAAATTGAAACAGTTCTTTACACCTCATCTCATATTGGCTCTCTTTCTTGGAAAGGAAATGTTGTTAGCTAAGGATGAAGGAGAATTTCCTTTGAACATGTCAAAGAAAGAGTGCTAATATGAGGTACAGAAATAAATTTAATATAATAAATTTGGGAATTTTTAACATTATGAGGTTTTATTGATAAGAATCAAATGAATCGTGACTTCTTCTTACCTCATACTTCTATGTTTTTTTTTAAACACAGCACCACAGTATTGGCAACCATCGTCACTATCGTCAGCGGTTTTCACGACTCAAAACAGCTGACGATGGTCACCGATACTGCGGTGCTGTGTTTAAAAAACATAGAAGTATGAAGTAAGAAGAAGTCACGATTCATTTGATTCTTAACAGAAATAAATGTTTATTTGATAAAATACATCATAATGTGAATTTCTATTAATTTTATGTTAAAGCTAAGAATTATTTAGCTATTTTTTTTTACAACTCATGTAATCATTTGCCAACATTTGTACTGTGAAACTCATTACTTGGCAGTTTGTCCCAAAGCATATATTTGTCCTAGATTTTTATGTAATATTTAGTTTAAGATGTTCCAATCCTGGAAAGAAAAATTATCGTTTGAACTGAGAATCAAACCCCAGACCTCTGACTCTGTACATTGAGATGCATTAATGGGCTGCATGCCGATGTACGGAGTCGGAGATCCAGGGTTCGATTCCCGGTTCAATGATGAAATATCAATAATAAAAAAGCATATATTTCTGAATAAGTACTAACATTACCATGATTACTATAATCAAAGTAGATTTTCATTTTATATCAAATTATATCAAATGAAAAATTGGTACAAATTTGGTTAATGAATAAAGGTGAATAAACATGCATTATAATTTACATAATTGAACTGAACATTTTAACACCTCACCTCATAAAATATATGTAACTATCTTTTTTTAAACACAGTTCCAATAATGGATCATATTATAATATTATAATTATATTGTGAAAGAAAAATTAATGTCTGAACCAGGAATCGAACGTGGACCTCTAGTTCTCCAGACTAGTGTGCAGCCCACTACACCATTCGAGACTTGGCACAAACATTAACAATTCTTTCCACATATACAACTCTATAATTCTCGTTTCGTCCGCTATCAGGTAGATGTCACTATTATCGCCACAGCCGGCTTCGTTTAGAAGTATCTATGTTTTGAGAATTTTACACCACCACTTTTATAAGCAGTAAACAATGTTATTTAACATTTTCCAATACTGTTATTTTAACACAGTTCCAATAATGGATCATATTATAATATTATAATGATATTGTGAAAAGAAAAAGTTATGTAGTAGGAAATAACACTATGAGGTTTATTTTAATATTGTTTAATCTTTCTTCACTCACCTCATACTTCTTAACTCCCAAGCATACTCGAGTTTCGTCACTTCATTTGTGACATTCTCAATGCTGTATTATGTTCACAACTGATGTCCAATGGCCTTCTATCCTGCAGACTGACCTCCGTGCCATCTGATGGGTGACCGACGAACTTCCAAATCAATCCCCTCTCTTTATAACTGGGTATTTCAAAATTCATAGTTGTGTTTTTATTCTTGCACATGTAAATTTTTTCCCAAATTGTGAGTTCCTTCGGTTTTTCCAATTGTTTAAGTAATCTGATCTGTTTAAGTAATCTGACCTGGTCAGAAAACATAGAATAGAAAACCAAAACAAAATTACTTAAACAATTTCCAGACTCTGGAAAAGCTGACGATAAAACAGAGTTGTTTTGAAACATGTTCAAGAACAAATCAACATTAGTATTGAGGTAAGATTTCCAGACTAAAAATAATATAATCAATTATGTTAATTGATAATTTGCATAGTGTTACTTCCCATAGTAATTTTGTTAAATGGATTGTAATATTTATTAAAAAAATAACGTTGATTTGAATTATTGTAGCAAAAATCACTATGAGGTTTAATTTAAAATTTAAATTTAAAATCTTTACACTTCACCTCAAGTCCTAAGATATGAAGGGATATGAGGTGAAGTGTGAAGAATTTTAATTAAAATCTTAAATAATAACCTTATTAAAAAAAATTCTAAATGTATGTTGACAGCTTGTAGGAAGTGATTTACATATAGAGGAAAAATTGGAGGTTCTAGATGCAATGTTAACTCCTGTACCAGAAAGATCTCGTAAGAAGAAATCAGAATCAGGTGTGGAGGATGCAGAGGGAAATTATATGTGTGATTTATGTGAGAATACATTTCCACGAGCATCGCAGTTTTATGGACATTTGCATTCTCACAGTGGAGAGAGAAAATGGGAATGTACAATTTGTCCAGAAAAGGTAAAAATAATTAATTAAACATTTGTTTTACACTATCAAATGACATTGTTGAGCCACAGCCTCTCCTTTGTAACGAGTTACTAGACCAAGTTAATTTTTAGTTACCTTATTTGCTCAGAGATGTCATGAATAGCATGCGGTTAACACACCAACTCAATGAGACATCTAACAGGCAACTAAGTCATTACTAGGACATTGATGTCGGTAAATTTTGCTTAGAGGCCTTTTTTATTCAGGCTTAAGGATCTTTTAGGAGCCTGAAAATCTTCAAACTCAGGACTCATGGCTTAAAGTCTCTCCCGGAGGACTTGCTCCTTGGATTTATCCATCTAAAGAATCCATCGACCCTGGCCAGGTTTGAACCTGCGATCCTTGGAACTAGAGGCAAAGACCATAACCACAAGTTCATCACGGCCGACATCAAATGACATTTAGGGTCGTATGTTAGACATTACTCTCATACTCAAAGTACTTCCAATCACTATTGAGCTGATGCCAACGCGTGAAGCAAGGGTTGCTGAGAATGAATTAACGGCCGACTTAATCGGTCATTGCACGATAGTCGACGTTTTCGTAATATTGGCAACGAATTACCCATAATCCTCAGCGATATAAACCACTTTTCCGTTATTTTCGTCTGCTATAGAAAGGCATTTATGCTTGCATCCCGCAAAATCTACCATATACAAACACGTCTGCGACACGCAATATTATTTACGCCGATTCTCCTGTTCTTCCAGTTGAATTCTTTGGGTAGCACTCTATCACAAATTCCTCTTCTCTGTGTTTACCGAAAACATTATCGAGAGTTCTTCAAAGGTCGCCGACATCTTGGATAAATGTTGGATAAAGCAGCAAAAGTACAACTCGATTACCATCGGTTCCACTTCGGGATTTTAATTTGAGTTGCTCATTTAAGCTACCTCCGCAGGTAGCGTACAAATTTAAAACCAATTATTATCGCATTGAACAGATTTCTGAGTAAGGTCCAACTTATTAGTCATACAACTTGCTCAGCAGAGAAGGCATTTGACTGTCTAATTAATTGCTCCAAACATGCGTACCGTCCTTAATATTGCAAATGACTGAACTCCAGAGTAAGGCAGTATTTGCAGATTTTTTTCAGTTCAAGTTGCACTTTGTGAATCACATATTTTCTATGGAACTTAGGTTTCACCATAGCCTTTGGACATTTGTGTAATTATTTAATTCTGTAATAGTCATACACAATGGCAAACTTTTGTTTTACATCATCAAATGACATTTAACACATTGGTGACGGGCCACGGAGATCTCCGTGTTTAAATGGCCAGCGCTAGACGACCGGTCACGGAGATTTCCGTTTTTACGTTTTCTATGGCTTCCCTGCCTCTTCGCTTTTGAATGAGGCATTCAATTTTGTTTCTTCTCATTGTAAAATAAATTTTAGTTGTATTTGTACCCCTCTCTTCTCTTTTATGAAATTGCCAACTTTACAGAATTGTTTACAATTTTATGACAGACGGCTGGTGAATTATGGAATTTTAGTGCGGGTAGTTAGGCGATTACGGGATACGTATGTAACCTGTAAATATATTTTGCAGAGCGGAAAAAATTAAAAGAAACTCTATTTTGCGTTCTGGAGCCGAATTTATATCTGTGGCATCATGTCCACAAGGATAATTATTATAATAGTGTGGCTATAGCTGAAAATTTGCTCGAAAGAAAGACGAGAGCTTCTGAAGCAATAAAGATTAACAGAGGGCTTCCAAAATCATTGTGGAAGCAGGAAATAAACTCAAACCAGGAGAAAGTGTTTTTGTAGTAAGGGGGACCTTTTGCTACAAACATGGAAAGATAAAAGAGACGTAAGAATGGTTAGCACATTGCATCAGGCAACACGAGAGTGGGAGGATTAAAGTTGTAAAAATGCCCTATTGAATACTTCCATATAACAAGTATGTGAAGGGTGTAGACAGGGCTGACCAGTACCTATCATATTACTCCATCCTTAGAAAAATAGTGAAATGGTGCTAGAAAGTTGTATTGTGACTTCAGAATTGTACACTCCTTAATGCTTTCAGGGTCTATAAATTCCAAAATCCTAACAGCAAAATGTCAAACAGAAGTTTTTTGCTTGAAACAGCCTCTTGTTGGGCAGTCGTGAAATTAGGAACAGATGACAGAGAAGACGAGGAAAGACAGAGAGAAAAGAAACCACTTCTAGGAGACCACCTCACGACCCACCAGGGAGGCTAAGACATTAAGAAAAATAAATTAACACCAACTGTGATTGGAAAGAAAAAAAATACCCTCAAAACTTTTCCTCGATTTTAGTGAACACAAGAAAAGAAACTCGCTACGTATGCTCTTTTGCACTTTGCCTTTACATAAAGGGAAATGTTTCCAACGCTATCAAACCCTCAATTTCTACTAGAAAGTCTGATGAGAACACTAATAAAGATTTACTTATGCATTATTGATTGTAAATATATTGATGTAAAAGCCACACTGTGCTAGCGCGGTTTAAAATTTAAAAGTCCACCCTACTGACAGAAATGTCCGGTCCAGCAGCGGTGGGTGCAACGCAGAGCTGTCGGTCACCAATGTGTTAATAGTGCAAATTGCTAAACTCCAGAGTAAGGCAGTGGCTTGCAATTTTTTTTTTTTTTGCTCCTCGTTTAAATTGCCCTTTGTGTATCAGAATTTTTCCATGGTACTTAGATTTGATCATAGCCTTTGGAACATTTTTGCAATGATTTAATTATCTAATATTTATACACAAGACCACTGCTGTGGTCTCGAGGTAGCGTGCTGCCTTGTCACACATCGGGCTTGGGTTTGATCCCCGCTCGGGACAAGTTTCCTGGGTGAGGTTTTTTCGGGGTTTTTCCTAACCTGTAAGACAAATGTCAGGATACTTTAAGGCCCAAACGGTCCCCGAACATCATCTGGCCATCATTATCATTAATATTATATTCATTAATTAAATAAAAATAAAAATTAGTTTTATTTGATTTTCATATTTATTAAGATATAATTCAGTGACAGCTGTTTTGGTACACTGTACCTTCTTCAGACTTGTTAACAAATTATGAATTGTGTTATTATAGTACATATCAACTGATCTAAGAAACAATACAACAGTAATTTTATTAAAATTTAACAAAGGCGATTCATTCAAATCAAGTTGAGAAATTAACAGTTTATTACTACTTTTCAATTTATTTATTTCTACAGCCTCCAAAAGGTCCAACTTCTTACCCTTATCACAAACATGTAAAATTTCAAAATTTGGATCGAAACAATGATTAAATTGGAATAGGTGGTTAGCATATTTTGAATATTCTAAATTTCTGTTATATGCTCTCATGTGTTTCCTTTATATGAGAGATAAAATATCATATTCACCTCATTAGATTAAGTTTAGGTTCAAGGCCTCTCCTGGCACATCATTACACCCATCGTCATCACCCATTATATCATTGGGGCAGCATAACTGCGCCTTCCAGGTGCCCCATCTCAGAAGTGAGTTACAATATGCCAATGCCAAGAGAGAATACCTGAAATATTGAATAATAAAACAGGTGGCATTTAACAAAAAAAATATTTATACATGATGGCATATGAGAGGTAATGAATACTGATGCCATGTAGTGTTTTCAAACTAGGTAGGCATATTTGTGGAAAGCAGGACTTGTAATATTTAGTATAAAAAGCAGTAGAATCTGATGACGACAAGGGTAAAGAAGAATGCACAATTCATAAGTTAATGAGTCATTTTTTACATCTTACCTCATATTTTATGTTTCTTTAAACACAGGAACTAGTTTTCAAGAGAAGGATCTCTCTCATTTTCAACCAACATTAGAGTCATAATGTCAGTTGAAAATGAGAGAGATCCTTCTCTTGAAAGTACTATGGACACCCTATGTATGGTGCTACAGCCCATTGCAAGCCTTGACCACCCCAGCTGTGCCTCCATCCATTTTTATGTTCTGCTTTCCTTCTCCATCCCTCCCATAATCATAATCTTCAGATCCTATTCCATGCTGTCTAGCTATCTTGTAAGAGGTCTTCCAACTTTTCTTTTTCTCTCTATTAGAGAATGTGACTCTATGGGCAATGTCTGTTTCTTCCAGTCAATGGAACTGGCCCAGCCATGTAGGGGAGATATTTGGAATTTAATCCAGAGATTTGATGCATAATCTACTAACTCTAATTAACGCACTGACACTATTGAAGCTGGATGTTCATGCCCGTGTGAACATAAGCTCTAGTAATTAAAAATTGTACACATCTACTCCCCTTAAATAAGATTTAAAATTTAACAATTAAAATTTCCAACCTCTCCAGGAATCAAACCCAGGCCCACTAGTCAGGAGATAGGCTTGCTACCACCTGAGCTAGCATAGCAGATAACTCCTTTGAGATAAAAAAATAAACTAAATTTAATTTTGCATTTTCAGTTAACTTTTACAAGTCAGTCGCAGTTAAGACGTCATGAGAAAGATACACATCTTAATTTGCGACCACATATATGTCCCGTGTGTTCAGCGCGCTTTGATCGAGTATCCCAGTTAAATTATCATCAACGACGAATTCATGCAGGGGAACGTGCACATGCTTGCCAGATCTGCAGCAAGGTAACAAAGTTTCTGCTTCAGATGTAATTATACAATGTGTTTAACTTTTATAGGAATTAATCACTATGAGGTTTAATTTATAGTGAAATTAAATGTTTCTTACCTCTCCTCATATAAATCTTCTAAGTCGATCGTGATTTCGAGACTATAACTGTCTTATCTTCAGAACTTTCTTGGCGACTGGTGTTATGTCGATCGGAAGAAACTCTTCTTCTTCCCTCTGTTGGTGAACCGATGAATCTCTAGATCAGGTCAAAATTTGCGGGAATTTCGAAGTTCATAAGTTTTGCTTTGTTTTTCTGAATGTGGATCTTTTCCCAAACCGTGAGTTCCTTTTGTTTGTCTATTTGTTTAATTAGACTGGCTTTTGATTCAATTAAATGCTCATGCTTGGTCCGAAAAACATTTAATTGAATCAAAAGCCAGTCTAATTAAACAAATAGACAAACAAAAGGAACTCATGGTTTGGGAAAAGATCCACATTCAGAAAAACAAAGCAAAACTTATGAACTTCGAAATTCCCGCAAATTTTGACCTGATCCAGAGGTTCATCGGTCCACCAACAGAGGGAAGAAGGAGGGTTTCTTCCGATCGACATAACACCAGTCGCCAAGATAGTTCTGTAGATGAAATAGTTATGGTCTCGAAATCGCGATCAACTTAGAAGATTTATATGAGGAGAGGTAAGAAACATTTAATTTCACCATACAATGTGTTGTTGTTTTCTAATGGCTGGATTTGGGATCTTTAACCCAATTTGATTTTTGTCTGATATTAAAGTAGAGAAAAGTTCTTATTTTGCTGTGCTTTTTGTTCATTTTGGAATATGTAAATAGGTTAGTATAATACATCACACAAAAAGGAGAGTGGAGGATAGTTAATTTTTCAATTATTGTAAAATACTTTTATTATTTTACAGGCTTTCTTCAAGCGTTCAGATCTGAAGACACATTTAAACATCCATTTAGGCATCAATAAATGTATATGTGAAATTTGTGGGAAAAAATTTAATCATGTTTCAAATTTAATTCGTCATACTAGGATGCATTCTGGTAAGCAATATAAAATAGTTTCAATAATAAATGGTTAGTGAGAATTTTAATAGTAATATATTTGGTTTGAGAGAAAAAAAAAAAAACACCAGAATCGGACCTGGTAACTCAGTGGTCAGAGCACTGGTGTACAGAACCAGAGACATTGGGTTCATATCCTGATTCAAGCATATATTTTTCTCTTCAAATAAAATTTGTCTTTTGGTGAGAAGTGATAAATTTAATATCTAAAATCAATGATACAGTAAAACTTGTTCAAAGCGGAATCGTATGGGACCAATTTTTTTTCCACATTAGACATCATTCCACATTATAAAAAGAAACAAAAACATATTAACCAATCTTAATTATAGCGCACTGTATATGCCTTTTTATGTACCTTGAACTAATTGTAGTTCCGTTGCCGTTGGAAAGTGAAGTATAGTATGTACGAGCGACTTCGACGGTAACGCACGAAAAAACAGTCCTGTTTCATCAGCGTTAAAAATGTCTCTTAGCCGCATATCCTGAAATTAAAGTAAGCAGTTTCGGTTTCCACTCACTAACTATACTTTCGTCCACATTCTTTGATTCCCCTCAAATTTTATTCCACACTACATTGTGTCGTCTTTTAAAACTGTACAGCCAACCTGAATATGCCTTGAAATTGTTATTCCCTAGGGATATAGCAACAGCTAGAGCCTAAATTCGGAGTATTGGTCCGGAAATTTGGAGATTTTTTAATCATGGACTTGTAAAACACTTCCACACCTAGTTGATTTCTTCATTTTTCATCTTCCCCCCCTCTTCATTTGACCATTTCCTTGCATCCATTCATTCATTATTTTTTCTTTGTGTTTTAAAATCTCATATACTTGGGTTTTTCCACATTTAAATTTAGTCCTTATTTCGCGTACAGAGAGTTTGTTTTTCTTTATCTTCAATCACTTTCACTTTTTCGTTTAATGACAATGATACATACCATTTACCCATCTTTATTCCGTAAATTCTGAATGCTACTTGTGAAAGATACATACACAATCAGTCTCAGATCTTAAACTAATTTAAGATTTTACAGTGCACTTGTTATTTGTACGACAGATGTCACACGCCAAACATTTGTTTAACGATTCTGTATTTTGCAAAACGGGTGTGCAGTGAGGTCGAAAGAAAATTCCAGAACAGTTAGAAAATCTACTGAACCCGGCGTGGCGCAGGAATCATCACTTATTGTTAATTCGCCTAATGGGAATTCAATGAAGTGGAAACTAATTTATTTCTCTCTCTCTGTCTATCTTTCTGCCTTATAAACATTTTTTTCATGATTTGTGTAGAAATATCCTTCCATTTCCACGTTGGACAGATTCTGTTTTATACAAAATAAATACACGTAAAATTACTATTATTTTGCCAGGACCAATAAATTTGTTCACATTGGACAAATTTCCACATTATTCACATTCCGGATTATACAAGTTTTACTGTATTTGGTGTTTGAAGAGATGAAAGCCGACATTTTGTTAACATGATGGATTTTTAAAGGTAAAATTACTATTATTTTGCCAGGACCAATAAATTTGTTCACATTGGACAAATTTCCACATTATTCACATTCCGGATTATACAAGTTTTACTGTATTTGGTGTTTGAAGAGATGAAAGCCGACATTTTGTTAACATGATGGATTTTTAAAGGTTTATATTAATATCAATTTTAATTTATAGGGATAAAGCCATATCCATGCACTGTATGTGGACGTCGATTTACCCAGCTGAATGCTCTGAATCAGCATAAAACTTCACATTTAACAAATAAAAATGTATCATGCAGCATTTGTAATAAAATGTTTAAATCTCATCTGGTAATGCGTAAACATGTTCGGCAGCTTCATAGAGACAAACTTGTTGCTTCAGGAAAGGATCTTAATGCTGTAAGTTAACTAACCAATTTATTAATCAATAATATAATTGATAGAAGGTAACACTATGAGGTATATTATCAAGAGATTGAACCATAAATACACTCTTTTCTATTAAGTTATGTAGGTAGGAAATAACACTATGAGGTTTATTTTTATATTGTTTAGTTGTTTCTTGACTCGCCTCATACTTCTTAACTCCCAAGCCGACTCGAGTTTCTTCACTTCATTTGTGACATTCTCAATGCTGTATCAGTTGTGAACGTAATACAGCATTGAGAATGTCACAAATGAAGTGAAGAAACTCGAGTCTGCTTGGGAGTTAAGAAGTATGAGGTGAGTCAAGAAACAACTAAACAATATACTCCTCCCTACATTACATTTTCTTTTCTGGACTTGTTTTGGAAACCATCCTCCTCATTCAGAAATATAATATGAAGGAAGTATATATTTCTGGTTCAATTGCTTGATAGCTAATTTTTTTATATATATTCCATCCATCCATAGTAATTCTGCCCGAAGGCAGGTTCTTCACTGCAATCATAGCATTTTCATGCTATGCTTGCAGCTTTACTAGGGAATTGTAGGTGTGGTAGCTTCCCGTTGCTTTCCACACCAGTGAAGGATGATGATGATGATAATGATAAGGATGATGATGATGATGGCCATATGATTTCGGGGACCATTTGGGCCTTAAAGTTTTCCTGACATTCGTCTTAAGGTGAGGAGAAACTCCAATGAAAACCTCACCCAGAAAAACTGCCCTGACCAGGGATTGAACCCGGGCCCGCTGCTTGACAAGGCAGCACGCTACCTCGAGACCACAGTGGTGGACTTGTATATATTAACAAATTTATTACATTTTGAAATTGATAAGTTAGAAGATCAGAATTTTTAGTTAGTTTAGTGAAGTGTTCTTCAGAAAAAAATTGAATGATGTAATGACAATGATGTAATAACTGTGTGGATAGCATGGACAAGACAAATAACTATCAGCAGAAGTGTTGTAGGATGGTAATAATGCAGTGCCTACACAGCTGTTTTCCTTATTCTCTGTGCTAGTTTGACAGACATACAGAAAGAAATTGGCAAGTCCTATCACAAAGCATGGGATCTAATATGGCAAGAAGCAGAGGCAGAAGTGTGGTATAGTTGCCATACTGTGGGGGTCTAGTTAGTTTCATTTAGTTATATTGGAGCTATAATTTTATTGCCATATTAATAACAAACTGATTGATTCAAAGTTAAAATTGGGAAACACATTATGAGGTTCTTAATTAATAAATTAATGAGTCATTTTAACATCTTACTTCATATTTCATGTTTTTCAAACACGGTAACTATAGTTTTCAAATGATCTTGTCATTCATTTTCATAATGGCGGTTGAAAATGAATGACAAGATCATTTGAAAACTATAGTTACCGTGTTTGAAAAACATGAAATATGAGGTAAGATGTTAAAATGACTCATTAATTTATTAACAAACTGATTGATTGATCCTCGTTTGCCCACCTACTACAGAATATGGGTGGTTCCCTAATAGCAAGTTTTTCTACAGATGTCAGCAAGGGACATGTGGTTAGGACATCACCATATGGTGACCTCTAGTAGAAAACTAAGGTATTACTTGGATGAAGGTTGGTTAAAATTTGCTCAGACTAGAGGTTTTTTATGAGCCCGAAAATCTTCAGACTTTTTGAACCATGTCTTAAAGTCCCTCCTGGAGGACTTGTACCTTAGATTTTACCATCCTAAAAATCTATTGACTCTAGCTGGATCTGAACCCGCAATCCTCAGGACTAGATGGAAGTAATGTAACTACTAGACCACTGTGGCTGACAATAACAAAAAAATTAATTTGCTTAAGATTTATTAATCTAAAATAAAATAAGTTAAAATATACCTTCTTAGGTAAGATCCGTCGTCCTCAACTTATAAAATTTTTATTCTTTATGCCTGTAAGCCTTTCAGAACATCCGTCCCATCTTCAGCAGGTCTTTGTTCGCTACAATATCTAGTGTGATGGTAGATGCTACCGGTCATAACGTGGTGTTGTCGTGACTAAAGCTTCTTCCTGACGATAAAGAATAAAAATTTTATAAGTTGAGGACGACAGATCTTACCTAAGAAGGTATATTTTAACTTATTTTATTTTATGACTCTCCACCTCAATGGTTTTAATAATGAATTTTATTAGTATTGATTTTATTCATTTAAATTATTTTTTAACTTTTGTTATACATTTTGCTCTTTCAATCAAATACAAGGGATTTAGATTTGAACAATAGTGAGAAGTGAATGCAAATGAATTGAAAATCTAATGTGGTGCCAATGATGGCTTCCTGCTACACAGCCTTTTGCCAGTTATCTCATTGATGTCTGTGGGTAGTTTATCCTGAGTTATTATGTCTCAGGGAATGATCCTATTGATGATGACTGGTTTAGTGGATTTCATACATTTGTAAGCATTATGTTTGAGATGTCCACCGCTGTGGTTTCGAGGTAGCGTGCTGCCTTGTCATGTAGCAGGCCTGGCTTTGGTTCCCAGTCGGGACAGGCTCCAGGGTTAATTTTTGGGTTTTTCTCATCTGTAACACAAATGTCAGGAAGCTTAGGGCCCAATGGTCCCCTGAAAATCATCCGCCATCATCATAATCCTTAACCGGTGTGGAAAGCAACAGGAAGCTACCACACCTATAATTCTCTATTAAGGCTGCAAGCATAGCAGTGAAAGATTTACCCTAGGGTAGAATTACTATAGAATAGAATTTGAGGTTTTATATATATATATATATAAATGAATGTCTGTGAGTCTGTCTGTACTGCCGGAGGGTCAAGGGTTCAAGTCCCATTGGGGTCAGGATTTTTAAACTTACCCAAACCCTCTGGCGGCACCATGGCCCTGGGTCGACTCAGCCTCTAATGGAAATGAGTACCAGACGCTTGTTCTGGGGGTAAAGGCAGCCGTCACACAGGGCTGACAACCCGGCTGCATAAAGTGCCGATTGTCTAGAAAAAGTGGGAGCCTTAACCTCCTACTACCCCAGGGGCCTCTGGGCCTGTTGTGGGATCACTTTACTTTTAAGTAAGAAATAAGTAAATTCTATGGCACCAAGACATCCTATGAAGAGGTATTACAAGCCTTTCATGTACGTGCAAATACACATACACACACACACACACACACACTCTCTCTCTCTCTCTCTCTCTATTCTGCATGCTCACACATAGATACCTGCACTCTTTTGATCCCATTGCTCTTAAATTACAAATGAAAAATGATTTAATTTCTTAGGGTCGTATGTTAGAACATTACTCTCTACTCAAATTACTTCCAATCACTAGTGAGCTGATTCACCGTGAGCAATTGCTGAGAACGAATTAACGGCCGACTTATCGGTCATGCATGAGAGTCGACGTTTTCGTAATATTGGCAACGAATTACCCAGAATTCTCAGCGATAAAACCACTTCCGTTATTTTTGTCTGCTATAGAGGAATGCATTTATGCTTGCATCCCGCAAATAATACCGTATACAAACACGTCTGCGACACGCAATATTACGCCGATTCTCCTGTTCTTCCAGTTGAATTCTTTGGTAGACTCTATCAAATTCCTCTTCTCCGTGTATACCGAAAACATGATCGAAGTCTTCAAGGTCCGACATCTTGGATAAATGTTGGATAAAGCAGCAAAGTACATCGATTCCCGTTCGGTTCCCTTCGGGATTTTAATTTGAGTTGCTCATTTAAGCTACCTCCGCAGGTAGCTTACAAATTTAACCAATTATTATCGCATGAACAGATTTCTGAGTAAGCAAAATCGTATTAGCATACAACTTGCTCAGCAGAGAAGGCATTTTACTGTCTAATGCGTCCAAACATGCGACCCTTAGTGTCTTTAACTGTTGCACTTATTCAAATATACTCCATCACAAGTTAATTCGCACAGCACTTAATTAGTCCACCATCTTAGTCAGATGCTTTACAAGTTCTCTTCACTCCTTCTTATCTTTTGCTCTCCCTGACCACTGTTTATTTGCTTCCTTCACAAACAAATCTGCCCATCTGAGTCTCAGTCTTCCATGGTCTCTCTTACGGATGTAGGGATCCCAACTTAATGGCTGCATTGTTTGGTGAAGCTCACCATGTGAGATTTTGGGAAAAAATCCACATCCAAAAAAAAAAAACAAGAAAGAAAAACTCATGAATTTCGAAACTGCCACAAATTTTGTTATGATCCAGAGGTTCATTCCCTCCATGGTATCTTTACCTTGTCGTGGTGGAGTGGCTTGCGTGCTTAAATGATCCTGAGAGCTATGCCGGCGGTAGCATTGCTGCCGATAGGGTTACCCATGCCGGACTGGTCGAAGGTGATAAGCCAGACGAAAAAAGTACCTTGGGCGAAAGACTGACGATCTTTCACCGTAAAAATACAACAGTCAAGAAATGCGGACATGGGTTCATCTGGGGTAAAATTTTCCGGAGGTCAAATAGTCCCTCATTCGGTTCTCCGGGCGGGGACTACTTCAGGGAACCCATGCCAAAGGCTCAAACACAGGGACATGTTCCTAGGAACATGAAATGTTAGGACTTTATACAATAGCGGGGCACTAGAGATATTAACGCGGGAATTGGATAAATCGCCCTTGGATATAGTTGCTTTACAGGAAGTTAAAGCAGAGGGAAAACGCCCAGTTGGTAGACCAAGGATGAGGTGGGAGAACAACATTAACTATGATTTGAGGGAAGTAGATTATACAGGGAATGATTGGAAAGCATTGGCTGAGGATAGGGATGTATGGAGAGCTTATGTCCGTGCGGCCATGAACCTTCGGGTTCGATAGTGCCAGTGAGTTAGTTAGTTAGTTAGTTCCAGAGGTTCATTGGTCCATCGATAGAAGGAAGAAGAAAACCACCAAGAAATGACATAACACCGGTCGATGAGAGGCTACTGAGGATGGAGATATAGCTCCAAAACTGCAGTCTAGAAGTATAAAGGATATGAGGTGAGGTAATAAAAATATTAATTAAATTAATAAAATAGGTTTTTAATTTTTTTTAGGTACTAAAGATGAAGGAAGGTGCTCAGTCAAGAAGATTTTATTGCAAAGTTTGTGGCAAGGATTTTGAATTTGCTGCACTCTTAAAGCAACATGAAAGAGAGCATGAGAAAGAAAATGATTTTCATTGTAACTGTTGTGGCCAGGTAAATATCAACTTTTTAATAAAAATTCTACGATGGGAATTAACATTATGAGGCAATTAACTGTTAATATAAGTGAGTCAAAAATAACTTTTCACATCTCATCTCATAAAACTCTGCGATTCTCGCAGGACCGATTTCAGATGCTGTTGCTTCTAACCTCACCTAAAACTTTCATTGTCACCTGTTGATAGTGACATTGGAAGTTCAACAGTTGGAGTTTTAGGTGAAGATAGAATCAACAGCTTCTGAAACTGATCCTGTGAGAATCATGGAGTTTTATGAGGTGAGATATAAAAAGTTATTTTTGACTCACTTATATTAACCTGTCAGTGACGCACCCTTTTACTTGCTTTCCTACTGCATGGACGGAGGCCATTTTAACATTTTAGTATTCCTAGAACACTGATTTGTATAAACGATCATAACTTTTTAAAATATCGATGGATTTGAATGAAATTTTTACTTGTTAGCTCAGAAATAAATGAGAAATTTAATACATGCCATATGGAGTTCAGTAGCCTTTATAAACTATTAAAAAAAATTTTGAAATCTGAATTTCTCTCTCATGATACACATTTTTACTAAATAATTTGATTTGCTCACATTGGACATCCCTGTTTCTTTCTGTGAGACACTAAATATATTGTGTGGCATAGTGCTGATTCATCTGTAACTTGTATATACAAAAGCAGCTGACATAACCAAAATCAGAATGAATATTTAGAAGAGTGAACTCAAGCTCAATCTTGTGTCAAAGCAATAGCAATGTTTATACTTAGAATCTGAATTATTGCTTGGATTCGTATAAAAATTCTACAGCAGTTATTTACAACTATACAGACCATAAAAATAATTTTATCTTATTTTAGTACTATTAATTTTAGAAATAAAAAATCACATAACCTTAGTAGTTGAGCTTGGTGTGATACAGCTCGAAACACTCTTCAATACACAGACCTACATCACATTCCTGGCAGCAATAAACAGATGTCTTTCTTCTCCCATTTTTAGTACAAACAACACACCTCCTTTGAGGTTTCAATTTATCACTTTTAGGGGTAATTTTTCTGATGAAGTGTCTTTTAGGTTACGACTGGCCATAATTATGTATATAACGCACGACACCGCGCCTCAGACTGATTCCTTGTAAGTAACATCTATTTGAAAGAGGCAAAATAAATCAGGTATTCCCCTAAACAGGTCGATTTATATATCAATCGATAGCTTGTATATCATTTTATCGACCTGAAAAATTAGATTGTGTATAAGTTTATTAGAAGCCCTGCAGAAAGCAGCACAAAGCTAGGTCTGTGTGCCATCGAGTGTTGAAGTAAGAAACTACTTCAACCTCAATACCACATGCACAAAATGTGATCACAGCTGATTCATACACTTAGAAAGAAAGCTAAGATCTTAGGCTTCAAAATTATATTGTTAATATGCAAATATAAGAATATACAGCAGGAAAAAAAACAAATGAAAAGGTCGCGCGCATTTAGAGAAAATTACGATTACTTCAATCTCATCTGATTTTTAAAAAAATAATATGAAATTAAATTTTAAACAAATATTATATTTATTCATATGTCCTGAAAGCTCATCATTTCTACGTTAAACACAAAGAAATTATCATATTTTTGTAGCTTCAAAAATGTACGATCCAGAACAAAAAGAAAACACGCCTGCATAGGTCTATACCACGTATAGATGTCGGCAATAAGTGAAGAAGAGAGGGTCTATACCACGTATGGATGTCGGCGCTGACGGGTTAATCAACATTTTTATTTAAATTACTTATTTTAGGAATTCTCACTATGAGGTATATTCATTAAGGTAGAATATGTTTATCACTCACCTCATATTGTTCTTCTTATTTGATTATAGACTAGTTTCGGAACATAGTTTCTGTTCCATCCTCAGTAACATCACGACCGTTGTTCTGTCGTCTTGAAGAGTTGTCCTTCTCTCCTTCTGTCCTTCGCTCTTAGCGAAAAGAAGAAATTAATGAACTTTGAAATTCCCGGTGAGAATGACCTGGTTTCGAGGTTTTTCAGTCAGCCAATGGAAGGAGAGAAGGACAACTCTTCAAGACGACAGAACAACGGTCGTGATGTTACTGAGGATGGAACAGAAACTATGTTCCGAAACTAGTCTATAATCAAATAAGAAGAACAATATGAGGTGAGTGATAAACATATTCTACCTTAATTTTTATTTAAACTTATTTTACATAATATAAAGCACAAAGAATCTAAGTAAGGTGTTTTGTAAGATTCAGTTACTACCTTAATGATAAATTCCCTACATAAGCCACTAAGGATGAGGATGGAACAGATCTCTGGCCCATTTCACGAAGAAGAAAATGATAATATTATGGGAACATGATGTCTCTAATTCAATTCCTGGTCGGAACAGGCTCCTGGGTGAGGTTTTTTTGGGATTTTTCCTCACCTGTAAGACAAATGTCAGGAAGCTTAGGGCCCAACGGTCCCTGAAAATCATTTGACCACCATCACTATCCTTCAGCGATGTGGGAAGCAACGGGAAACTACCACATCTATAATTCCCTAGTAAAGCTGCAAAGCATAGCATGAGAATGCTATGATTGCAGTGAAAGACCTGCCCTCGGGTAGAATTACTATGGATGGATGGAATGCCTGTAATTACATTAGTCTATACATCGTTTCCCAACGTGTAGTTTGCAAACCCCCAGAGGGTTTGCAAAATATTTCAAGGAGTTCGCCAAAACTTTTCTGTAATGGTGGGTTTCGAGGGTAGGCCTATTAATATTTCCTTAATTTTTGCGACATTGTCATAATAATAGTAATAATAACAACAACAATAACAATTATTGTTATTTTGAAATTAAATTAACCCTATAATGCCCCTTGTTACATGTGTGTAACATCAGGAATTTATCACATCATTTCAACAATAAATTAATATTTACCGTGAATCCCTGAGTCGGTTTTAACTGTTAAGGGTTAAGTTAATTTAAGGTTTATATTTGAAGAGAAAAATTTTCGCCTAGACCGAGAAAATTTTTCTCTTCAAATATAATTTATCCTTCAGTGAGAAGTGTTAAATTGATAATAAAATTATTATTTTAAGGTTATTAAACCTTTTGCTTGGAATTAAATTTTATGCATGTCTATTGTATGTATATTTTAAAGTCATAGTTCACCCAACTCAGATCATTGTGGAAGGAGTTCGCGAGTTGAAAAAGGTTGGGAATCACTGGTCTATGACATTAAATAGTCTAGTATCTTGAAATAGGCTATATACAGCAAACATT
Source organism: Diploptera punctata (assembly GCA_030220185.1). Lineage (NCBI taxonomy): Eukaryota > Metazoa > Arthropoda > Insecta > Blattodea > Blaberidae > Diploptera > Diploptera punctata. The sequence goes on from JASPKZ010006080.1 coordinate 536,436, forward strand.
TTCATCTTCTGTTTTTATCTTCATTTCTCACACAACATACATATAAATATATTTAATTAATGTTGGGAAGTAAACATTATGAGGTATAATCATTAAAATTCATCGGAGAACATATTGTTTAAACAACTCACCTCATAGGATTCATGCTTCCATGATATCGCGATTTCAAACATAGTCATGTTCATCGTCAGTCGGAGTTATGGCTGACGATGAACATGACTATGTTTGAAATCGCGATATCATGGAAGCATGAATCCTATGAGGTGAGTTGTTTAAACAATATGTTCTCCGATGAATTTTAATACATATAAATACTCATCCTAATCTGAAATATTTTTTTACACATTCCAATTATACACCACCTTATATAGTTTTTATTTTTTTATTTTACTTTGAGATGTTTGAACAACCTTAGTTATTTAGGTAGAATTTTTTATCACTCACCTCATATTGTTCTTCTTATTTGACTATAAACTAGTTTTGGAACATAGTTTCTGTTCCATTATCAGTATCGTCACGACCATTGTTCTCTCATCTTGGCAGACTGAAAAAACTCAAAACCAAGTCATTCTCCCCAGGAATTTCGAAGTTCATCAATTTCTTCTTTTTGCTCTTTTGAATGTAGATCTGTTCCCAAACAGTAAGTTTTTTTGTTTTTTCTATTTGTTTAAATAATTTAGCCTTTTTCTCGATAAGATGTTTTTCAGACCATGCATGGGCAGCCACTGCAGATTTTTTTACTTCCCCTTTCTTGACATTCCTGAGATGTTCTTTCACTCTTGTTTTCAAATTTCTCTTAGTTTTCCTATGTAGAATTTCTCACATTCTTCACATTTAATCTGATAAATCCCTGATTTGTTTTCTTCTTTTCTTCACACCTCATAGTGTGAATTCCTAAAATAAGTAACTTTAGTTATATCACATCTAGGATCTTCATGTGTATACCACTAGACTGTGTATGTCTGTATTTATGTGCCGTCTGTAAATGCAACTGATATAAATTTAATAAATTGTGAAATGATTATAAATAGTGAATGATTTGTGGTAATGAAATTTCAACTTAGAAATCCCTTGATGACAAAGAAAATCATAAACTTCAGTCAAATTGGTCAGCACCTGCATTTGAACTTGGGATTTCCCAAACTTGAGTAAAATATTACTCTCAGAGTCAACTCATTTGGTCCCATGCATGAAGGGTAATTATGTTATCTCTAAATCATAGAAATGATCCTGTAGAGGAGTTCTATCACTATTCTCATTAAATTATATTTGGCAATGTTCTGCTTAACTCTTATGTTAAAATTACAGGATTATGAAACAGTTGAATTACTGAAGAGTCATTCTTGCCAGACTCCAGAGCAGAGGTTACAAAAAGAAGCAGAAAATAAAGTAGAATCTGAAAGAGTGGCAGCTTTGAACACTCAACTTGAATCCCTCCTCCAAGAACACAGCGACATAGTTGGTGGGGAAGAAGAGAGAAATAATCTAAATGGAAATAGTGAATTGATGGGGGAGATTATAATTTATGTAACAGCGGAAGGGCAAGATGAGCCCACACAGGTTTGTAGTTATTCTGATCAAGAAAACAATTTTAAAAAAAGGTAAAACAAGAATTGGAATTAAATTATTTTGAGTCTGTTTATCTTACCTCAATATTAATATTAATTTAAATAAGACTCAAAATAATTTAATTAAAAGAACCTCAATATATATATTTTTTTTTTGAATGTCCCAGGTTGTCTTTCGACATTTCTGGTTTCTCTCCTGGCATGGCATACTTGTAACCCACTTCTGAGGTTGGGGCACCTGGAAGGCGGGGTTACGTTGCCCCGATGATATGATGAGTGATGATGATGATAATGGTGCGCCAGGAGAGTCCCTAATCCTAAGCTTAACCTAAGATGAATATGAATGATGATGATTGCGATAGCTGTATGATTTCGGGGACCGTTTGGGCCTTAAAGTTTTTCTGACATTTATATTGCAGATGAGGAAAAACTCCGATAAAAACCTCACCCAGAAAAATTGTCCCAACCGGGGATTGAACCTAGGTCCGCTGCATGACAAGGCAGCACTCTACCCCAAGACCACAGCAGTGGACGAACCTCAAAATAATATTTCCTAAAATAAAACATTAATTACAACTGCTTAAGAATTGAAAACTTCTAACCTCACTTTATAAAATAAAATCCTGTCACCTGGACATATTTCACAGACCATCACCCCAATTCTCAACTAAATTCCAATTAAACTATTGTGATTATAGGTAAAAAAAAAAGCTGAGCCAGGAATCGAACTCCGAATCTTCATCTTTATGTGCTGATGCTCTAGATCATGAGCTAATTCAGAGCTTCCTTCCCATCCAAACACAAATTCTCTCTTTACCTTACCCTCTTGATCTCACATTCAAGGTTCAGGGTTTGATTCCTGATTCAGGCATACATTTTTTATTTTATTTAAGTAAGTAAACATTTTATCAATTCATCTCATATTGACGATTTTATTGTTAATTTAACACTTCTCATTGAAGGATAAATTTTTCTCTTCAAAATATCATCTTATATTCTTCTTCTAAAACCAGTTTTGGTACCTTCTTCAGTTCCATTCTCAGTTTGGTTATTGTAACATCAAATAAAAAAAATCACGACTGTTATGTCATCTTGAAGAGGTGCCTCCTGCTCCCTCTGTTGGTAGACTGAAGAAACTAGAAATCAAATCATTTTCCCCAGGGATTTCCAAGTTCATTAATTTCTCCTTTCCATTTTTTTTAATGTAGATTTTTGCCCAAACCATGGGCTCTTTGGGTTTTTCTATTTGTTTTATTAATTTAGCCTTTTTTTTCGATTTGATATTACAATAACCAAACTTTTTCAAAACCTTGAAGTTTATCAACAAAAGTTTCAACTGCTTCATAAATGCCCTTTCCTTTGTAGTTCCTATAATAGAACACAAGTCCAGCAACTCTTCCTTAGTGGAAAAATGTTCCTGAGTTATACGTATTAAAATCAAAAGCTGACTTATATGTGACTGATTTGTATTTTCATTAAGGCACAATGATAAAGAGCAGCATTTTTTAATCTTATCTTATAATTAATATTTCACTTGTTCATCCATTTCTTCTTCTTCTTAAACTTAATTTGTAGGATTTTCATCCTGTTTATTCCGTCTTTCATCGAGGCTTGATCCTTGGGACTGCGAGCAATATATAAGATACACCTTGAAGTGGGTTGCTAGCCTGTTTTCATGGCGGGTTTATTATTTGGGGTTTCCTCCCTTTCTGACGGTCTTTATACAGTCTGATAGGAAAGAGATATTGGTTCAAAATGTTTTGTCATTTTTACATTACCAAAAGCTTTTGTGCAATTTCTTCTACATATTTCTTCATAATAATACCATCAGTAAAGTTATTTTTTTTTTTTGCTTTAGCAGGTTTGAAGGAAACTCAAACAAAGTATTCAAAGCATAGGTTTGAACTGTACTTACTTTAGTAAAGATACTTGTTTGATAAGAATTAAATGAATCGTGATTTCTTCTTACCTCATACTTCTATGTTTTTTCAAACACAGCACTGCAGTATCAGCGACCCATTGTCACCATCCTCAGCTGTTTTCACGATTGTGCTGTGTTTAGTAAAAAAATATAAGTATGAGGTAAGAAGAAATCATGATTCATTTAATTCTTATGAATTGAACCTCATAATGTTAAAATTCCCAAATTTGATATATAAATACTTGTTTGATGTTGCAATTTCTTCGTCAAATCTGCAGTTATCTCTGAATGGGGGACTCCATCATATTTATTATACATATTTGATTCCACGTACAGTTGAATAATGTCTCTTTGCATTAAATTGCTTAAGTTCAGACAGAATCTGCATGCATAGTTAACACTGTAGTTTAATCAAGTGATAAATCTTGTTTTCATGATCTATCTTATGTTTTTCCGCACTCGTCTCATAATTAAGATGAACTTGTATTACCGTAAGTTAAATTAAATATAACAGTCACAGAGAGCTTCCTTAGTCCTTGAAAGAAAACATATTACTGTACTTTGAAAATACAATTGCACTGAAGAGGGGTAGAGGAGGAAGAGGTAATTTCGTTAACCTTGTCCTTAGTCAAACCACTTGGGCCATAAATAAATTTTCTTTTGCTACTAGGGGTTGGTTGGTGGATTGTTAAACGCAAAATTAATTTCTAATGTACAATGACTAATATAATGCTAAACAGATTCATGTGCATTATATTATGAAATAAAAAATGATGCACCATAAAAGGAATGACAATTCTTAAAATCCTTTAAAAAAATGGAAAAGTAAATTAAATCACATTATAATAAGTGACAACTTTGTGGGTCATTTTAAATTACGTGGAGCACTGAATGTGGCCCGTGGACTGCCATTTGGACAGCCTTGCATTATGATCATATGAAATAATAATAGTAAAATCAAGCAGTTTAGAGTTAAAATTTTTATTTGTTTTCTGTTATCTTTAAAATCTAAGGTTAGGCTGAAGGTACTATAACATTAGGTTTTGTTTACGTAGATTGATACTATGTATTTAATGATAATTTTGCTGCAGGTTCACATCAGAACAATGGCTGATCCATTAACTGGACAATCGGATGGCCAAAAATCATTACTTGTGGTTCCCAATGCAGTTGATGCAAACAAACTAACAGATGATGATGATCAGGTATGTTTTTTTTTATTCTGATTCAAAGTTTTTTATATATTTATTATTCATTTTAAATTCAGGTTTGTTATATGAACTTCCTAAATTTGAAATTATATTATTTAGAATTTGTACATTTTCCTTGCCACTTTTTTAAAATCATCTAATTTAGTTGTGAAGTTTATGCAGTCAACTATAAATTAACAATTACTTCAGAAGTTTCAATATACAGCAAACTCCCGATTATTCATGCACATATTATCCGGTTTGCAGATTATTCGGGTGTGACTCTTTTTACTGTATTTTTAAAAATACTGTATTTTATTGTTATAAAAATTCCTTTATTTTTAAATGTGCTACTGTGAACTGTGCTTAGAAATTAGCACAATAGAGTAACCTTCACTCACAACCCCCCCCCACCCCTGATGCGTTTTAACAGTACCAACAAACATTCTGAGAAATACATACAATTTCAGAAATTTCCATTGTGTGAGTCACTGAAAGTTTGTTGTTACAGATTGAAACCACGGATATGCTGTGGCAGTGGGTTTATCGCTGGTTAGTAGTGTGGTCATCTGTGGTTACTAGTCAGCGATAACCCACATTACTAGTGTGGGAATCGCTGATTATTTGTCATCACTGGTTATAAGTGTGGATATCGGTGGTTACTAGTGTAGCTGTCGCTGGTTACGGTGGCCATTTTGAATAAATATCGTAACCAGAGTGGTCATAACAGGAAATAATCCCACTTTTTTTTCATATTTACGAGTAAAATAAAATAATGATAATTATGACTCGCACCTAAATACATTTAATATAACATTTTATGAATATTTGTTGCATTTAAGTAGTGTTAAAGTGGGTAAATACATTTCTGATCAACTTCCATGGCGCCGAATAACTTAAATGGATTATCTGTGTTTTATGAAAAGTATATGAAGGCATGTAAAGAAAATGTTGCATAGAGGTACTTTATTTATATTTATTAATAACTAAAAATGCACTGCGCTAGAAGCTGGAAGGTCGAGGGTTCAAGTCCCGGTGGGGTCAGGATTTTTAAACTGAGCCAAACCTTCTGGCGGCACTATGGCCTGGGGTCGACTCAGCCTCTAATGGAAATGAGCACCAGATGCTTGTTCTGGGGTAAAGGCGGCCGTCATGCAGGGCTGACAACCCAGCTGACATCAAGTGCCGATTGTCTAGAAATAGTGGGAGCCTTAACCTCCCACTACCCCAAGGGCCTCCTGAGGCCTGTAGTGGGAATACAATAACTAAAAATAAATATATAAATTACTCTATAGTGAAGTTTTATCATGGACATGGAAGTTAAATATACAGGGGATGATTGGAAAACATGGCTAAGGATAGGGATGTATGAAGAGCTTATGTCTGCATGGCCATGAACATATGAGTGCAATAGTGACAGTGTGTTAGATAATTAGTTTCTAAGTGAGAATTTTTGTAATGAGCTTATTGTTTAATTACGTACCTTTTGCAGAAAAAAGGAGAAAACAAGCAGAAAATGTTACTTCTAAACAGCACTGAAGAAGATAACTGTTTGACAGCAACATTTGATGGAAGTCTGACGGACCCCCTACAGCTTCCTTTCAGTAATGCTGAACTTAGTCAATCCAACAATAATAGAAATAATATTCAGATCCAGACATCTGAAAACACATCATCACTTTATTCCCAGCATGTATCAACAAGTGATAACAGCAGTGATAATTTTGTTACAGGTAATAGTGTTATTACATTATATTGATTTTTATGAGAACATCATCATCATCATAAGTAATACCACGAGTGATTTCCAATTTATCTAGAGGATTTGGAAATCAAGAGTCGCATTTGTTAGGACTATTTAACGAATAACATTAAGCTGTTTACTCACAAATCATTATTTAGATGTAGTTATTTTAAAATATTTATATATTTAATGTAAACGGTGATGTTTGAAAACAAATGAGAAATATTTGGTAATGTTTCATTTGTTTCTTTTGTTCATCACTGCTACCAGATCATATTATTTAATTAATAAATATGGATTTTCATCAAGTAACACCAACTCAATTGATTATATTATTTATTGCCAAAAGATCGCAATATTGTAAGAATGCACCCTAGTGGAGAAATTTATAACCAACATTATAGGTATTAATGTTAATATTATTCGTTTTTAAACATCTTAATGATGGACAAATTATATTTGAAAAGAAAAATATACGCCTAGACTGGGGTTTGAACCCAGGACCTTTGACTTTCTATGTCAATGCTCTTCCATCTGAGCCACCTAGGCCTCCAATCTAAACGCATATTTTTCTCTTACACATAGTTAATTCCCTAACCCCAAATGCTACGATTTTTGCAAATGGCAGCTTCTTTATTAAGAAGACTTTTTATTGGGAATTTAAACATTACTTATAAAGCCAATAAAAAATCTTCTTAATAAGGAAGCCGCCATTTGCAAAAATCGTAGCAATGGCTCGTAGCACTTGGGGTTAGGGAATTAACTATGTGTAAGAGAAAAATACGCGTTTAGATTGGAGGCCTAGGTGGCTCAGATGGAAGAGCATTGACATAGAAAGTCAAAGGTCCTGGGTTCAAACCCAGTCTAGGCGTATATTTTCTTCTCAAATATAATTATAGGTATTAATTAATTTCTGATGTCCTATGATGTAAATATGTCAATTATATTTTTCTGCAACATCATTTCCTGAAAAATAATTTGTTTAAGAAAGTGCAAACAGTGGTTTCTCTGTTTTGTAGTATAATCAATTGCTACAAATGTTTTTATATTATCTTCTGCATGTGCTATCTGCTGACATTCATGCACTATATATACAATCTGGTAGCCGTATTTCTTAAAGAATCAGTCACTGCAAAATAATGCTATGACCTATTCAGAATGTTAAAAAGGAGGTGCTTTCTTTAATATGATAAACTTTAGTTGATAAATTCGAGGCAAAACATGACTGTGATTGGTTGTAAATAAAAAATCATTGACTCCCATTTGGGACATGAGTTAAATAGTCACTATAATCAGAAAATATTTCCACTATTACATATTATCTACATATAAATATTTTCCAATTGGTCTGTCATAAATCTTCTTTATGCTATAAAGAAAAAATAATAATTTGAAGCTGGTGTTCCTATCCTAGCCTCTTCCCTACATATCTCTCTTTACCCGATTACTCTATGTTGCATCCATTATGGGTTGCCTAGGTATAAAAATCTCTTTCCATGGTCTCTATATATTCGTATTAATATTTTTTTAATACTATATTCTAATCCGAGCCTATTTCTTGTGCAAGTCTCTTCAACCTCTTTTGGTTGGCCGATGAACTTCCAAATAAAATATTTTTCTCCAGGAATTTCAAAATTCATTAATACATGATTACCAACCGTCAAATCAACTATCGGGTGCCAGTTGACAATAGGGAGAAGATCTCCTTAAACTAGTTTTGGAAAATATTCAAAATATGAGGTGAGATGTAAATTCTTATTCATCTGCTTGAAGTCTGTTTAAACCAGATTACAGTCACGATAACATGTGGATTTTAGCAGTCAAGAAAATTATGAAAATACAATAGGAAGTAACATTATGAAGTTCTACTTAATAAATAAGTTCAATCTGCTATCATCTTACCTCATATTTTTGCTTTGAAACATGTCTTACAAGAAACGACAAAATATGAGGTAAGATAACGGCAGACTCAACTTATTTATTATATTTGAGGAGAAAAATTTTATGCTCAGGCCAGGGCTTAAACCTGGGACCTTTGGCTTTCTGGGTCAATGCTATACTGCCTGAGCTATCTGAACGAGTTCTGATCTAAATGCAAATTTTTCTCTTATATACATTGTTAATTCCCCCACACCAAATTCTATGAAACCTTAGTTTCTATCTTTGCAAATGGCGGCTTCTTTATTAAGAAGATATTTATTTGGGAATTTTTATATTACATTATAACGCCAGTACGGCTTCTTTCGATGTTTTTATTATTCATTTCATATATCTTAATGATGGATAAATCATATTTGAAGAGAAAATTTTTCTTTTTAGTCAAGAAAATGTTTGAAAATAAAGAAGGCTCCTTAAACATGTCCTAATTAAAGAAATATTAGTGATGCAAATGTAAATATTATAATTAAAATGTTTAGTTTTCCTCTCTTCTTATCCCCCCTCAGGATTTGAGGTTCATGGGTTCAAATATGGCTGAGGTAGATTAATTTTTTCAGAGTCTAAAAATCTTTACTGCTTCTTTCAAAAGGGAATAGAACCAGGATCTTGTGTTCTAGATTTATGGAGTGGATTGCATAACCGAAGTCTAAACCACAACTCCGGGTTTTCAATCTTGTTTCCATAACAACTATAAAAATAACTGAAAATCCACAGAAATTGTTATAAAACCGTGGCCATAATTTGTTGTTGCAATTAACAGCATAGATTTTCAGTTTTTATAGTTGTTATGGAAACATTTAAACAATTCTGCAATCCACTCGTAGAATGAAAATGAATCTCAAGTCTTTTAGCAAAATTTGTTAACTCTTCACTTCCAATTTTGAATTTTCATACTAAAATTTAGTTAAAGTGAGAGTTGTTAAAATACTACCCATCCTATCTCCTTCCTTGAGTCAGATTTCTTTACATCATCATTAAACATAAATAAGTATAGGAAGATGGTCTTCTCATCTTAGAAAAACTTGATTTAACAGCCAGAAACAATTGCCTGTTATTCTCTTTATTACTTTTTATGATTCAAGTTGATTTAAACTGAAAAAAAAATTCTATATTGATTCCAATTAACTAATATTTGAGTTTTGTTTTTTATAGGAGCTGATGTCCTTGGAGATCCAACTCATGATTCTGATTGTGATAACGTCATATCAAATTCAGTTGCAAATATAAAAGTAAAGTCAATAGCTGGTATGCTAATAGATGGTAAACTAAATTTGCAAGAGAAAAGTTCCTTAGATAATTCTGCTGCAGAAACAACAGTACCTGCTAGTGGCAAGAAACATTTACGTATATATCAATGTCCAGAGTGTCCTAAGAGTTTTGTTAAAAATAGCAACTTCAAACAGCATTTAGGTTAGTTATACTTTGAATAATATTTATTTGAAATGTATTTGGTAAAGTCCTGTGCCGTAGCCGAGTGGTTAAGGCAGGAAGCCTTGGCGCAGAGCTACGGAACTTGCACTGGTTCGAGTCTCCATGGGGGAAGAAATTTTCTCATGGTATTTCAGCCAGAATGGGACCGGTGCCCACCCAGTGTTGTGAGGCATTTGGGTTGCTAGAATAAGTAGCGGCTCCAGATTGAGAAAACCAGCTATAATGGCTGGGGAACAAGACATGCTAACCACATGTCACCCCTACATTGGCTGGATGATAATCTACCTCTGTGATTGGCACTTGTGGATGTGAGGCCAGCAGCCGGATGGTAGGCTAAGGGCCTCCTAGGCCTGTTGCGCCAGGAGAGTATTTTGTAAAACATTATTTTTGTTTTCAATTCCTCTTACTTAAGTAAGGCCTTAGACCTTAGAATCTCTGACTGCTTGTTTATATTTTGTTTCCTCTAGATGTCCAATCATAAATTATTGTTCCCTTATGGGTCAGTAATTTAACTGTGCTTTACTCGATATGCAGTTTTGAAGTGTATCAGCAGTAGCATTTTATTTAATGACTTTATTTAACATCGTCCCACACCGTAGCCGAGGGGTTAAGGCAAGAAGCCTTGGTGCAGAGCTACGGGACTTGCGCTGGTTCGAATCTCCATGGGGGAAGAAATTTTCTCATGATATTTCAGCCAGTATGGGACTGGTGCCCACCCAGTATCGTGAGACATTTGGGTAGCTACAATAAGTAGCAGTTCCAGGTTGAGAAAACCAGCTATAATGGTTGGGAGATCCTACATGCTGATCATATGGCACCCCTACACTGGCTAAATGATCATCTATCTCTGTGATTAACATATGTGGATGTGAAGACAGCAGCCGGATGGTCAGCCAAGGGCCTTCTAGGCCTGTCGCGCTTGGAGTTATTTTTATATAACATCTCAGGCTTATAATATGATGATTTAAACCTGGGCAGAAAGGACATTACAAATTTGCTCAGAGGTTTCTAATTTCAGGCTTCAGGTTCTTTTATGTATTAACTACCTCTCTCTCTGGCACTATTGAACCCATAGGTTCAATGCTGCATGGATATAAGCCTCCATACATCCTTATCCTGAGCTAATGTTTTCCAATCATTCCCTTTATAATTTATATCTCTAAAATCATGGTTAATGTTATTATCCCACCCTGTTCTAGGCCTAGCTGCTCAGTGCTTTACCTTTGATTTTCCTACAAGGAGTTTTCATTTTCCATTTGTGTCACGTACACTAGCCATCACAATCTATGAGACTTAACTGTTCTTATTAGACCTGGTTTCCCATAAAGATCATGTAGCTCACTGTTTTATGCAGTCTTCTCCATTTGTCTCTCTGCTGATCTCACTTTGAACCAAAAATTGTCCTATGAACTTTATTCTCAAATACTCATAATTTTCTCTTCTCCCTTAAAGTGCGAATCCATGTTTTGCATCATATATTATAACTGGGAGAATAATAGTTTTATACATTTTCAGTATAATGTTTTTTGAAAGCAGTTGGGATGATAAGAGTTTCTGTAATGCGTAATAGCATGCATTTCTAGAATTGAGCCTATGTTTAATTTCTTTCTGCACCTCATTCTTGTTTGTATGAGTAATTATTGTTCCTAGGTATTTGAATTCAGCCAATTCTTCAAAATTTCTCTCATTTATCATTAACCATTTCCATTATATAATGTATTTCTATGTGTGATTATATATTTAGTTTTACTGATATTTACTTCTTCCAGTGAAATTTCTTAGTGTTACTCAATAAAATGTGTATATTGGCCCTTAATACCTCCTTGCTATCGCCTAATAATACTACATCATCAGGATAAACTAACAGCTTATTAATACTGTTGAGTTGTACGGCTTCTTTCTCCTCTAAAGATTTGATGATAAGCTGTAGTACAAAATTGAATAGTACAGGAGATAGTGCATCTCCTTGCTTTAACCCATTGTGAATTTCAAAATATCTGAAAACTATTTTCCAACACGCTTCCTACTCTTTGTGTCATTTAGACACATTTTAATAAGTCTAACTAATTTAATTGAATCTATGCCTCTTTGAAGTTTACATATAGTTGATGCACAGTGTCAGTATATTGCCATTTATTTTCTAAAATCTGTCTTATACTGAAATCTGATCATTTGTAGATCTATTTCTTTTAAATCCACATTGATTATGACCTATTATGTCATTAATATAGGTAGTTGTCTGGATACACATGTTAGAATTTTGTAAGAAGTTGGAAGTAATGAGATGACCCTATGAAAGGAAAGTAACGAGTAAAGTGATCCCACACCAACCGGCACGGAGGGGAGACACATTGGGGTAGTAGGAGGTTAAGGCTTCCATTATTTCTAGACAAATGCGGCACTTTATGTCAGCCGGGTGTTCAGCCCTGCGTGACGGCCGCCTTTACCCCCAGAGCAAGTATCTGGTACGCATTTCCATTAGAGGCTGAGTCGACCCCAGGGCATTAGCTGACGCCCAGAGGGTTTGGTCCAGTTTAAAAATCCTGACCCCAACGGGACGGGAACCCTCGACCATCCGGCTGTTCTTAAGCTCAGCAGTGCCTTAACCACTCCGCTATGGCCGTGCCCCCAAGATTGACCCTATAGTTGTTGCAACATACCTCTTCGCGTAGATTGCATTTTCAATAATTAATTCTTTCCATTTCACAAAAACATTATTAGATAGATTGCACATGCCATTACCAGATAATATACAATAATGTAATTATTTGCAACACGATTCACTTCAGGGATACAAGCAACGTTATCGTTGTCCGAAAACTTGTGGGCCAATCATTTGCTGGGGAATCAGACGCTCAACAAAAATATGATGAATCACGTCTACAGGAACTAGTCCTCGGTATGGATGTGACCTCTGCTGACAAGGAATATGCAGCGGCCCACTCAAGTCCTGGTATTAGTTCACAATCAAAATATAAAAAATCAGCGGAATTATGGCTTATTAAATTAATATTGGGAAGTTAAGGAGTAAAAAGTAAACATTATGAGGTTATATCATTAATAGCGAGGGGAGACCATATTTTTAACGACTCACCTCATATAATTTCAAGATTCTTTGATACCGGCAGTTCCAGACAATATCTTGTCCCTCTTCAGTCAGGGCTTCCATGTATGAAAAACCGCCGGTATCAAAGACAATGGGAAATTATATGAGGTGAGTCGTTAAAAAGATGTTCTCCACTCCACGCTTAATATAACATTAAGACTATGTAATTAAAATTATAGTGGGAGGAGCAAACACTAGAGGTGGTATTATTTTACATTAATGTATGAGTTGGAAGAAAAAATGCTTTAACATCGCACGTCATAAAGTTGCCAGTTGAGGAAAGGAAGAAAGGAGAATAACTATAAAAGCAATGAATTTTGATATCCCCGACGAGAATAAACTTGATCTACTAGTTCATAAATAATTGACACAAGGGATCGCATTCAGAAGATGAAGAAGATGATGTTAACGACGAAATTTCGGACAGTTGGAATTTGACTGAAGCTGAGATGGAGCTAATTACGAGGGCGGATCGGAAAGTAACGTACAATAATTTTTTTCTGCCTTGGTATTGCAGCTAGAATGTTGAAATTTCACAGATATATAGTTTGAAGTTTTCACTACAGATGGTATTTTTTCTCAGGTGCACCTCTTGCGAGAGAAGCTTGGACTATGCAACAAAGATGGCGCGCATGCTACAGTCGTCCACCTGTGAGGAACAGGGCGGATCGGAAAGTAACGCACAATAATTTTTTTTTAAAAAGTTTAATAGTAAAAAAAAGGAAAAAAATCACAAATGAACTTACATCTTTTACCTACTTTTCGACATAGTCACCAACTTTCTCAACACATTTTTCCCATCGTGTTACCAGTTTCAATATGCCCTGTTCGTAGAAGTCCGTTTGGTTGGAGTGTAGCCATCTGCGCACTGCTGATTTCACTTCCACATCTGTCTCAAAGCATTTGCCGGCCAGGAATTTCTTCATGGGACCAAACAGATGAAAGTCCGATGGTGCGGGATTGCTGCTGTTGTCGGCCGGCCGGAGCGTGGCGAATCACTAAGGTTCACGCGTCCCTCTTGGAAGAATGTGCACCACCTGGAGACATTGCTACGGTCCATACAATCATCCCCATACACGCCACGCATGTCCCTGTGAATTTCACTGGGTTTATGCCCTTTGGCCCACAAAAATCGAACAACACTTCTCTGTTCCTCACAGGTGGACGACTGTAGCATGCGTGCCATTTTTGTTGCATAGTTCAAGCTTCTCTCGCAAGAGGTGCACCTGAGAAAAAAATACCATCTGTAGTGAAAACTTCAAACTATATCTCTGTGAAATTTCAACATTCTAGCTGCAATACCAAGGCAGAAAAAAATTCTTGTGCGTTACTTTCCAATCCGCCCTCGTACTATACTTTTGAAACTGGTATCGTGAAGACACGCACATTTATGAGGTGTGATGTTAAAGCATTTTCTCCAACTCATTCATTAATTATTATGACTATTATACAGCATCAGCATGCAGTCCATTACACCATTCAAATCTTCTTTTCTCTTATACAATTCTCTTATGTCTGAAGGCAGATAGCTAAGCACTATTAAATATCACTATCATATACTTCTATTCGAAGTATTTTAACGAGAATTTTTACATTAATTTAAATGGTAGTAAAGCTTAATATTTTGATGTTAAAATTTAGTTTAACATATTTCAATCCTGGACAAATTAATTTAAAAAAAAATGCTTTAACTGTACCATGTCTGTTCCTGATTTATCAATTGGCTTATATACACATTTTAGAACAATTGAGTGCTCGTGGATGATCCCTTATAAGTGCTGTACTGTTATTGAAGTAGCTCTATTTTAAGATTAAATTAAAATGCTTCATACCTCACCTCATATCCAATCTTCTAATTAGACCACAGTTTCAAAGCCTTGGCAGCTTCATCCTCAGTAACATCTCGTTGACTGAAGATGAAGCTGCCAAGGCTTTGAAACCGCAGTCTAATTAGAAGACTGGATGTGAGGTGAGGGTATGAAGTATTTTAATTTAATCTTAAATTAAACCTCATAGTGATTTTTTCCTATAAAAGTTCAATAGGCTCCATTTTATTTATTTTCAATAAGTTGTTTTTTCTTCTTCTATGTAATTGTTTAAGCAGTATAAGTATTATTATATAAGTATTTTTATATAAATATTAAATAGTTGCAAGTTAGTGAGAGATAAGTAGATTTTAATTGCAGATCTGCTTAAGTGATTTTAATTTATGCAGTTAAGGATATTAAAATAATACCTTATCTTAATACAATTGCTCAAACATGAAAAATGTAACATCAAAGATAACATTGAGTAAAATTAAATAAATTAAGAAAATACTCTGTAACAACTGATTATTACATATTTGTTTCAGGAACATATAAAGAGGGACCACTATAAGCAGCGACCACATGCATGTCTTGCTTGTGGTAAAACATTTTATAAGAAATATGATCTCAAAATTCATCTCAGGTAAACTTATCTTATTTATACTTTAGAGTAGATATCGTAAATGCAATTATGACGTGAAAAGATGATTATAGTGTAATTTATTATAAAATTACAATCTATAATGACATAGCCCATTGTTGAGCCATAGCCTCTCCTTTGTAAGGAGTTATTAGACCAAGTTAATTTTTAATTAACTTCAATGTTTTTATTATTAATTTCATACATCTCAATGATGGATAAATCATATTTGAAAAGAAAAATTATATGCTCAGAACGGGACTTGAACCCGGGACCCTTGGTTCTCTAGACCAAGTGCTCTACCACCTGAGCTACCTGAGCAAGTACCGATCTAAATGCAAATATTTCTCTAAATACATTGTAATTATCACCTACCAAATGCTATGAAGCCTTTGCTTCTATCTTTGCAAAGATTACAATCTATATACAGAAAAATTTGCATTTAGATTGGTACTTGCTCAGGTGGTAGAGCACTTGGTCTAGAGATCCAAGGGTCCCGGGTTCAAGTCCTGGTCTGAGTGTATAATTTTTCTCTTCAAATATGTTTTAATTACCTTATTTGCTCATAGATGTCATGTGGTCAATACACCGACCCAATGAGACATCTAACAGCCAAATAAGGTATTTCTAGGACTTATAAAATTAAAATAGGAAGTAACATTATGAGGTTCTTCTAGAATATATTTCAAAACAATTCTGTTTTATCGTCAGCCTGTCCAGGCTTAGAGGGTCATTTATTGGATTCTTCATCATCATTAAATTATTGGTTAATAATATAATTGATTATAAAATTACAATAAGAAAAAACATTGTAAGGTTCTTCTTAATAAATAAAATGAGTTTGTTGCATCGTACCTCATAAAAGTTGAGTTCTTTTAGGTCATGTTCAAAAACACTTCTGTTTCGTTAGCTTTTTCCAGTCTTTTATGAGGTAAGATGCACAGACTCACCTTATTTATTAATATAATTGATATTCCTAGCATGTAGCAATCTTGAAGAACTGTTTCGGTTTACAAGAAGATTTTTTTTTATTTTAAAATACAATTGGAAGAGGTTTGTTTAATAATTAAAACATTTTGTCTGTTCATTCTTACCTCTTAGAGTTGTTTTTGTCAAACATGTTTCAGAGCTTCTTAGCCCCATCGTCAGTGATTACAGACTGAATTTTTCTCAGTCTGTAATCACTGACAATGGGACTAAGAAGCTCTGAAACATGTTCAACAAAAACAACTCTTAAGAACAGACAAAATGTTTTAATTATTACAAGAAGATTCTCACTCATCTCCTCAGGGAATGTCCCACTGATCTATTTCCTTTTGGCATATAATTTAATCACTGGCATCATTATAAAGTAATGCATAAATAAATTTCTGTATTTAATGTTTTATTTTAGGAAGTAATATTTTGAGGTTCTTTTAATTAAATTATTTTGAGTCTCTGATATCTTAATAATTAAATGAATCGTGATTTTTTCTTACCTCATACATCTATGTTTTTTTAAACACAGCACTGCTGATATCTCTGATATCTTACCTCAATATTAATGTTGATTTGTTCTTGAACGTGTTTCGATTAGTCTTCTAATTATCTTCAGCATCATGGCCAGACTGTTGGATTTATGTTGTAAACCCTGGATGTTGATGTCAGCTCCCTCCTGTGGTTGGCCAAAGAATCTCCAAACGAAGTCATGTTCTGTCAGTATTTCAAAATTCATAACTCTGTTTTGTTCCAACCAGTCTGGCCATGATGCTGAAGATGATTAGAAGACTAATCGAAACATGTTCAAGAACAAATCAACATTAAATTTCTGTATAAAAATAATGTTTGCAAAAGAATGTGACTTACCTGAAAAATACATGACATTTTGATTACATTTACTGCAAGGAAATTATGCTTAAAATATGTGGATTTATATTACAGCTATCCTATTTGTTATTTGCATTGTTGAGTTGAAAATTTACAGAATATTTGTTTCTTTATATGCAGTACTTCAATAAATAGGACATTTCAAAATCAGATGATTTATTATTAATCTTTTTTTAATTATATTTGTATCCTGTGAGTTTCCTAATTAAGGAAAGTAATTAAAAAAGGGGATATTTGTTTTATTTACAGGACACACACAAAAGAGCGCCCATATATATGTGGAACATGTGGAAAAAGTTTTTACCATTTGTCTCATATAATTCGTCATGAAAGAATACATTCTGGACATAGACCTTACCAATGTCCAGACTGTGGTCGTCAGTTCAATCAGTCCAGTTCACTTAAGAGTCACAGGTAATTAATATAAATTACACAGGAGTTGAGATGAGATTATTATAATCTTTGAGGTGTGATAGTGTCAAAACATAACTTTTGCTCATTTTAAACAGTTGGAATTTATAATAGCTCCAACAGAAACAGATTTACAGTATTCTATACACAATTTTAATATAATTGCAAAAAGGTACAATATGCAAATCAATACAAAGAAAACTAAAGTGATGGCCTTTTGTGGGAAATACCCTATACCTAGCAATATTGTTTTGGATGATGGAATTTTAGAACGAGTAAACAAATTTAATTATTTGGGTTATAATTTAACATTTCAAGATGAAGCTGATATATCAAAGAAA
Source organism: Diploptera punctata (assembly GCA_030220185.1). Lineage (NCBI taxonomy): Eukaryota > Metazoa > Arthropoda > Insecta > Blattodea > Blaberidae > Diploptera > Diploptera punctata. Next base: position 554,400 of record JASPKZ010006080.1, read on the forward strand.
ATCACAAATTTCACAAAAACAACAGGGATAATTAACAGTATAATGAAACCGTCTTTAGTACAGAAGAACACAAGATTACGGCTTTATAAGGTTCTTGCAAGACCAGTATTAAGATATGGTAGTGAAGCATGTACAATACAAAGAACAGATGAAAGCCGAATAACAGCAAATGAGATGCGAATTATGCGCTGTACAGCAGGATACGCAAAGTGAGACCATAAAAGAAATGAGGAAATTATGGAAGAGTTGGATGTAGAACCCAATCTTCACCATATACAAAACTACCAGAACAACTAGAAAGCCCATCTTCAATGAATGCCATCTCATAGAATTCCAAAAGCCATACTTTGCTACTGCCCCCAAGACAAAAGATCGCTGGGACGTCCAAAAAAGTGCTGGTGGATGGAAAATTCCTCTTTGAGACCATAACAGGCCACACGGCCTAATACTTGCATGGATGATGATGATGGAATTTATATTCATAAATTGAGTTAGATTATATGACCCACCTCATAATTGTAGATTTCTTGAAGACCACTTTCTAACAATATGTATCATCAGTTCCATCTAACTATTGAATTGGTGGTTGGTGATCTTGTAGGTTGCTTCCTGCACCCTCTGTTGGCTGACTGATGAACTTCCAAAATTATATCTTTTAACCCGGGAATTTCATAATTCATTATTTCCTTTTGTTTTTGTGGATGTGAATTTTCTCCCAAACTTTTGAGTTCCTTATATTTACCTCTTTCAGTAATTTGGTTTTCTTTTGATTCTGTGTTTTTTTGACCATGCATGTGCAGCTATTACAGATTTTTCTATTTCCCCATTTTTAACATTTCTAAGATGATAAATAAAGATTGAAAGAACCCTTCATTGTTAAAGACTTGCTGAAACTCCCTTTGAACTGTAACAATTAATTTAAACTCTTTATATCATACAACAGTATGCACTTTGATCTGCGGTGTCGCCATTTTGATAAACGATAATTCTAAGAATGAAAACTGTCTTTTCACCGTCTACTGATAAGATTCAAAACTTATCATTTCATATAAACATTGTTGTAAGCTTTTATCTTCAACCGTTTACCCGTTCGAGTGTCCATCCTGTACAAGAACAAAATTACGAATTTTTAAATTCCCGGGAAAAAGATTTGATTTACAGTTCATTGGTCAACCAACAGAGGGCAGAAGAATTGGCTTATAGGACAGTTAACCTTCATATCGAAACAGATGGCAGTTGACAATGAAGAGTAGACTCTTTGCAAGACCTGTCTTGAATATATATATACAAAATATTCTGATGTTTTTAAAACATCGAAATATGAAGCTTTACTGCTTAAAAGTAATGTATAAATTCTGAATAAAATACTTCTGAATAGAAGATGTCATTCGGCGAGTTGGTAGCGAGAGCTTTCGGCCTTCGGATGAATGAGAATTCTACAAGAGGAGAGAAATGTTGACATTCTTATCTTGGCTCGAATGGTGTAATTGGTATCATACTTATGTGTAGGGGGCACGCCATAGCAAAGTGGTTAAGGCACTGTGCTTAAAAGCGGAAAGAAGATTGAGGGTCAGAGCACCAGTGGGTTAGGAGTTTTTAAACTGTATTCCAAACCTTCTGGCAGCACCATGGCCCTGGGGTCGACTCTTAGCTTCCAACGGAAATGAGTACCAGACACTTGTTCTGGAGTAAAGGTGGCCATCACACAGGGCTGACATCAAGTGTGCCGATTGTCCTCCTACTATCCCAAGGGTCTCCTGAGGCCTGTAGTGGGATCACTTTACCTTTTACTTATGTGTAGAATCAGAGATCCAGGGTTCAAGTCCCAGTTCGAGCATTATTTTTTTCTTTCTTAAAATACAAAATATATGAGGTGAGTGTTAAAATGTGATTTATTTAATGATTTTATTAAAGGAAAATGTCTTTCTTTCTGTTGCTTGTAATTGTATGTCTACGTAATTTACATAATTGCATTTTATTTATTGTTTTCAGGCAGAGGCATAATCAGTGTGTAAAGAAAGTTGTAACTGGAATGGAAGTGGGATCACAAGAATGCCAATACAACCAGAATTTCCTGATATTGGACCTGATGCGTACTACTATACGCAGGAGCTGATCTGTGAAATCACTAGAAAATAAATGATTTCATTGACTGTGATATCATTTGTTACCCATGTCGGAATGAGGTTAACAAGAAAACTTAAACTTATTGAATACAGATATTCTCATGGATAAACAAGGCAGGAAAGGGCCCAATTTTTATAAATATATTTCTATATCACATCATTATTGCTTGTTACTACTACTCAGTGCAATTTGAAGCTCTGTTTATATGTTTTTGCTTTAATTCCTGAATAATTAGATTATATCCAGTAGTTGTGAAAGATGATGAGTTGATACAATTTTCGTTAATATATATAAAGGAAGTGCTACTATGAAGTTTATTTTAATTAATAATTTTTAAAAATTCAGCAAATTTAACATTAGCACCAAAATAGCTGAATAGATTAATTAAATTGATTGCAAATATTGTCAAACAACATACATTGGAAAAAACAAAAAGGAACTTGAACACAAGATTGAAATTAATACTCATAAAATTCATGATAAGATTCCGTCGAGGTAATAAGTCACAATAGTAAAATATGAATAAAATTGTAAAATAGTCACCTTACAGGTCCGTCTCCTCAACTTAAAATGTTTGAACACTCTGTAGGCCTTTCGGGACTAGTACCATCACTAGCAGAATGAAGCAGGTCTGTATTTGTTGACTTTCATTGAGTTGCTTCATTCTGCTGATGATGGGACTAGTCCCGAAAGGGCCTACATAGTGTTCAAACATTTTAAGTTGAGGAGACAGATTTATAAGGTGACTATTTTACAATTTTATTCATATTTTACTATTGTGACAGGATTGAAAGAATACCTTAGAAATAATAAAAAAAAGGGGAAATAGATAAATCTGCAATAGCTGCACATGCATGGTCAGAAACACAGAATAGAAACAAAAGTCAAATAATTAAAACAGGTAAGTCTAAGGAACTCACAATTTGGGACAAAAATAAAATAAAATAAACAAATTTTGAATTTCCCAGGAAAAAAGATTTAATAAATTAATGAGTCATTTTAACATCTTACCTCATATTTCATGAAATATGAGGTAAGATGTTAAAATGACTCATTAATGTATTAATTAAGAACTTCATAATGTGTTTCCCAATTTTAACTTTGAAAAAGATTTAATTTGGAAGTTATTCATGGTCAGCCCCCAGAGGGAGTAAGAAACAACCTACAGGATAGCCAACCACCAATCCAACACTTAGATAGAGCTGAAGATGATACAAAGAAGTATGAAAAATAGTCTTGGAGAAATGTACAATTATGAGGTGAGAGTGTTAAATAAATTCTAATTCTGATATTAATTTGATACAATCTTTTAAATAATCAATCAGAGAACAAATCAAAACAATTGAATTGATACTTTATACCTAACCTTGTATTAGCTCTGTCTCCTGATTGGTTTTGAAGATTTCTAGGTCAGGTGGTGAGTGAGCTAATGTGAGGCTAGGGGTAAAGAATTAATTCAATATCTTTGACTATTTAACTCATGCCTCAAATGGAAGTCAATGACCGACCAATCACATTTCAATGAATTTTGACTTACAACAACCAATTACAGTAGTTTCTCACCACAGTTTTATCAATTAAATTTTTTCACTTCAAAATAAATCTCCTCCTTTTTAACATTCTTAATAGGTCATAGCATTATTTTACAGTGACTGACTCTCTAAGAAATACGTTGAATATAACAATTTATATTTTAAGATGTAGGAATTCTAGAATGCATGTGGCTCCCAAATTGTATATATAGTGCACGAATGAAACCAGATAGTGCTTGAGGGAGATAATAGATAAAACATTTGTAACAATTGATTATACCACAAAAAGACCCACTGTTTGCACTTTCTTAAAATATTATTTCCCAGGAACTTACGTTCCAGAAAAATATAATTGACATATTTACATCATAGGATATCAGAAATTAATCAATAACCTATAATGTTAGTTATAAACAATTTGATGTGTTTTATTTTTTCTCCACTAAGGTGCATTCTTACAATATTGCGATCCTTTGGCAATAAATAATATGATCTGGTTGCAGTGATGAATAAATGAAGCATAACAATCGTTTCTCATTTGTTTTCAAACATCGCCGTTTACAATAAATATATAAATATTTAAAAATAACTATATTTAAAACAATGATTTGTGAGTAGACAGCTTCATTTTATTCGTTAAATAGTCCTAACAAATGCCACTCTTGATTTCCAAATTATCATAAGTAATGCCACGAGTGATTTCCAATTTATCTAGAGAATTTGGAAATCAAGAGTGGCATTTGTTAGGACTATTTAACGAATAAAATTAAGCTGTTTATTCACAAATCATTGTTTAACTGTAGTTATTTAAAATATGTATATATTTAATGTAAACAGCGATGTTTGAAAACAAATCAGAAATGTGAGGTTATGTTCATTCACTGCACCTTGATCATATTATTTATTGCCAAATAAGATCGCAATATTGTAAGAGTGCACCCAAGTGGAGAGATAATGAAACACATCAAACTATATATCATAATCAACATTACGGGTTATTAATTTATTTCTTTAGCAAACAACTCAGCAAAATCAAGGAATCTTTTCATTATTTGCTATATTCAATGTATTTGTTGGAGAAAAATAATGCTTTGACCTGTTCAAAACATTAAAAAGGAGGAGCTTTCTTTATCACAAAAGCAGGAGCTGATAAAGAGAAATTGATAAAGAGCGAGGTGAAACACGACTGTCATTGGTTGTAAAACAAACGTGATTGGTCATTGACTAGCATTTGTGGCATGAGTTAAATAGTCATTAAAAATACTCCTGATATAGATGCCGGTCATTGGCTATTTGTGACACCATCTAATCTGCCTTCGGATGATTAGAAAATTGTATATGAGGAAAGAATTGTTGATGTTTGTATCGTGTCTTGAATATTGTAATGGACTGCATACTGCTGCATTGGACCAGAGGTCCAGGATTCAAATCCCAGTTCAAGCATTAATTTTTCTTTTCAAAATAATATTGTCCAATATGGGATAATATTTCAATATATAACATCAGAAAACAATATGGTTGTTGTCACTAGCTAACAGAAGTCACAATCTCTCTATGTTTTCAGTTTTCTTGTGATTTCACTCCTCCTATTTTGAAGTAGTTTCTCATTTGTCCTCACATGATTCAGTAACTCTTGCCAAATACAGAAATACAAAAGATAGGAACAAAGGTTTCGTAACATTTGGTGCGTGGGAATTTACAACATATATAAGAGAAAAATTTGCATTTAGATTGTAACTCACCCCGGTAGCTCAGTCGGTAGAGCATTGGCCCAGAAAACTAAAGGTCCTGGGTTCGAGCCTCAGTCTGGGCGTATAATTTTTCTCTTCAAATACAGAAATACAATGTTCATATTATTCGTTTTTAAACATCTTAATGATGGACAAATTGTATTTGAAAAGAAAAATATACGCCTAGACTGGGGTTAGGGAGTTAACTATGTAGAAGAGAAAAATACGTGTTTGGATTGGAGGCCTAGGTAGCTCACTTGGAAGAGCATTGACATAAGAAAATCAAAGATCCTGGTTCAAACCCCAGTCTTGGCGTATATTTTTCTTTTCACATATAACAGAAATACAAGTTGAATATTTTGAGCCACACCTCAAACAGAAACGACATCAAGAAGGTTGGGATGCTGAGAACACTAAACATCCCAAGAAGCAGCCAAAGGAAAACAAGGGAAAAAGCAGAACAACTAGCAAATGAAGTTAAACTGAAGGGACATAAGGAAGCTGTTGCCAAGTTCAGGCTGATGATGGGGCACAACTTTCTCTCCCACCGCCTCCACCGATTGGGAATGTATCCATCTATCAGCTACCCACTTTCTGCTGATCCCCACTAGGAAATTAACCAACATCTGCTCCACTGCCCACAGCTGAGCAGAGAAGCCCAAAGAAGACAGGATTTTGTCAGCTTGTACTGGGAGGCCAGAGGGTAAATGGCATCGTTGCCAGTTCCTGCCATTTGATAAATAAATATATATTTTGATTCAGGAATTAAAACAAAAATATATAAATAAAGACTAAAGGAAACAGGGAAAAAATGGCAACTCTTGCTCAATGAATGAAATTGTGATAACACTGCCATATATCAGAGAAATTTAATATTCCAATTATGTAAAGTGTCGTATAACATTAATAAAATTTTGTTAAATAATTTATCTAGAACTTTTCTTTTTTCAGTTGTTATAAATAATATGTACTTTTCTCGTCCAGATTTACTTAGTAATTGTATTGTGAATGGAAGTCTTGATATTATTGTATGAATTACGTAAAATTGTGGTCTATGAATTTTAAATATTCTTAATGAGACTGTTTTATTGTGAATAAATAATGTGACATTGATTCTTTATTACTAAAACAGAGTTTCGAATTTTATTTATATCTTCATTTTTTACTTTCCTATGATCCATTTGAATATTATCTTTCCATTAATTTTGAGTTTTTTTGACTTACCTCATATTTCTTGACTTCCATACAGACCCAGGTTTCGTCACTGCATCGAGAATGTCACAAATGCAGTGACGAAACCTGGGTCTGCATGGAAGTCAAGAAGTATGAGGTGAGTCAAAAAAAATTCAAAATTAATTAAAATAAACCTCATAGTGTTATTTCCTACCTACATAACTTAATTATCTTTCCATCTATGTCTTGATGTTCTGAATAGTCTTTCTCCCATGGGTTTCCTAATCAAATTTTGAAAAAAGGGGTACGTTATTAAATTAATGATAAGAAGCTAAAGATGATTGGGGAATGTGGGACCAAGAAAGTAAGATAAAGGAAGGATTTATGAATATTTAATTTTAGGAAGTTATATTTTGAGGTTATTTTAATTATATTTTTTTGGTCTGGACATCTTACCTCAATATTAATGTTGATTTGTTCTTGGACATGTTTCAAAACAATTCTGTTTTATCGTCAGCTTTCCCAGACTGGTTTTATTTATGTTGCATTATGTTGCACCACCTGGATGTCGATGTCAGCTCCATCCTGTGGTTGGCCAAAGAACCTCCAAACAAGGTCACCCTCCATCGGAATATCAAAATTCATAACTCTGTTTCTGTTCTTCTGAATATAAATTTTTTCCCAAATAGTCAGCTCTTTTTGTATTTTCTAACTGTTTTAATAATTTAGTGTCTGAATTTATATTATGTTTTTCAGACCAAACATGAGCAGCAACTGCATGAAGGATTTATGCTTGGATGGGAAGGAAGCCTGAATTAGCTCAATGGTTATGAGCATCAGCACAGAAAGCTGAAGGTTCGGGGTTCGATTCCCGGTTCAGGCATACATTTTTCTCTTTACCATTTGATTACTTGTATTTTCATTTGTCCTAGCTGCATGATCTGCCCATCTCAATTTCCTAGACATTTTTTGACTACATCTATTAAGTAATAAACAATACAAGGTTTCTTCCCATTTCCCATTCTTATTTCTTTGTGTGTTCTAATGCTACCTATTGCAGTTTTCATGCTTCGGGTTCTGGATTTAGCATATAGATGGTGTTAATATCTATTTTCAATTTATGCACCACTTTGGTAGACCATATTATGTAGGTGATGTGTTTTGCATTGCGTACTGAGAGGAATGCAGGATAAGTGTATGTGTAGTGTAAGTAGTGGTTGTTTCCTCAATGAAACTGACTCTAAAAAGTCACTATTATCTTAGGGTCGAATCTATGAACGCATTAGACCGTAAAAGGTGTTCTCTGCTGAGAAAGTTGTATCCTAATATGATTTTGCTTAATAATTAAATGAATCGTGATTTTTTCTTACCTCATACATCTATGTTTCTTTAAACACAGCACTGCAGTATCGGCGACTCTTTGTCGTCATCGTCAGCTGTTTTCACGACTGTCAATTTTTTCTCCTGTTTGCCGGTAATTATCTAGACTGCCATCTGGTGTTATTTTGAATGAATCATTTCCTAAACTGCTATCTGTTGTATTTTTGAAGAACTTTGTAATCAAGCTTGGTTCTTCCGGAATCTCAAAGTTCATAGTTCTAGAATGGTTTTTTTTTTTTTTGAATATATATTTTTTCCCAAACTGTTAAATCCAAAGGTTTAGATAGATGTTTTAAAAGTTTTGCTTCTTTTTCAATCCTATGATGCTCTAATAAACTATGTGCTGCTATAGCTGATTTTTCAATTTCTCCATTCTTCATGTTTCTGAAGTGCTCTTTTTTTACGAGTTTCCAAGTTCCTTTTTGTTTTTCCTATATATATCTTGTTGCAATCTTTGCAATCAATTTGATAAATCCCAGATTTTTTGTTGTCTGGGGTATTACATTTATTATTAGTTAACAGCAGATTACCCAGGCTGAATTTGTTAATTGGAGCTAATGTTATATTAAAATTTCTGAAAATTTTTTGAAACTTATTATGAACTTCAGGATGGTAAAGTGAATTTCTTGAATTTTACATCTTTCTTGGGACCATGATGTAAGGTGGACTTGGAAACTCGTAAAAAAGAGCACTTCAGAAACATGAAGAATGGAGAAATTGAAAAATCAGCTATAGCAGCACATAGTTTATTAGAGCATCATAGGATTGAAAAAGAAGCAAAAATTTTAAAACATCTATCTAAACCTTTGGATTTAACAGTTTGGGAAAAAATATATATTAAAAAAAAAAACCATACTAGAACTATGAACTTTGAGATTCTGGAAGAACCAAGCTTGATTACAAAGTTCTTCAAAAATACAAAACAGATAGCAGTTTAGGAAATGATTCATTCAAAATAACACCAGATGGCAGTTTGAAGAGGAATTCCTTAAAAAGAACACCAGATGGCAGTCTAGATAATTACCGGCAAAAAGAGGAAAAAATTGACAGTCGTGAAAACAGCTGACGATGACGACAAAGAGTCGCCGATACTGCAGTGCTGTGTTTAAAGAAACATAGATGTATGAGGTAAGAAAAAATCACGATTCATTTAATTATTTTTAATTGAACCTCATAATGTTAAAAATTCCCAAATTTAATATATAAATGATTTTGCTTACTCAGAAATCTATTCATGCGATAATAATTGTTGATATTCGTAAGCTACCTGACGAGGTAACTTAAGAGAGAAACAAATCGTAAGAATCCCAAAGGGAACCGATGTAGTTTGAAACCTTGACGCGTACCTTGCTGCTTTATCCAAGATGTCAGACCTTGAAGACTTCGATCATGTTTTCAGTATACGCGGAGAAGAGGAATTTGATAGAAATGTACCAAAGAATTCAACTGGAAAAACAGGAGGATCGGCATAATATTGCGCGATGCAGATGTCGTTGTATATGGTATTATTTGTGGGACGCAAATGCGTTCCTCTAGCAGATGAAAATAATGGAAGTGGTTTTATTACTGATAATTCTGGGTAATTTCTTGCCAATATTACGAAAACGACGACTTTCATGCATGACCAGTTAGTGGGTAGCTAATTCGATCTTTGCACTTGCTTATGGTGAGTCAGCTCACCAGTGATTGGAAGTAATTTGAGTAGAGACTAATGCATGCAGCCCTTAGAATGCCATAAAATATTGAAACAGTTTTCTAGATTAAATAAATGATTCTATTACAAAGTTGAACTATTATAGGAAATATCACTAAGAGGTTTAATTTAAGATTTAAAATAAAATTATTTACACCTCGCCTCATATCCAGTCTTAAACTGGTTTCAAAACCTAGGTGGTTTCATCAACAGTAACTTCACGACCGATGTTCAGGAGAACATCTATAAATAATGCTATAGCTGTGTGGAGTCCCTTCATGTCTTCTTAAATAGAAGCCATTCGTTGTGTATTTGTGAATGATGATTCATTGCGTTTGAATGTGGGACCAAGAGAGTAAGGTAAAAGAAGGAATTATGCTTGGATGGGAAGGAAGCCTGAATTAGCTCAATGGATAGAGCATCAGGACGGAAAGCTGAAGTTTCGGGGTTCGATTCCCGGTTCAGGCATACATTTTTCTCTTTACCATTTGATTACAATAATTTAGTTGTGTGAATTAATTTACTTATTTCAATCATAGTAATAGCTTTAGCTTCTTAATATTAATTTAATAAATAATGCTTTAGCTATGTGTAGTCCCTTCATATCTTCTTCAGGTAGAAGCCATTCATTGTGTATTTGTAAATGATGATTCATTGCATTTGAATGTGGGACCAAGAGAGTAAGGTAAAGGAAGGATTTATGCTTGGATGGGAAGGAAGCCTGAATTAGTTCAATGGATAGAGCATCAGCATGGAAAGCTGAAGGTTCGGGGTTTGATTCCCGGTTCAGGCATAATTTTTTCTCTTTATCATTTGATTACAATAATTTAGTTGTGTGAATTAATTTACTTATTTCAATCATAGTAACAGCTTTAGCTTCTTAATATTAATTTTACCATTTATTACAGTACTTTACCATTTATTACAGTACTTTAATTTTTTACTTTTTGTATCTTGAATTTATTTATTTTCTTGTGAATCATCTTTTCTTGAAATCCATTATCTTTTGCAATTTTATAATGTGTTTTTTCTCTTTCTTGAAAATGTTCTTTCTTCTGAACGTTCCCATGAGCAAAGAAAATCACAGACAGATACTGGCACAGGGGCTCAAGACTGTAGAATCTGATGATCTCTACTTTGAAGAATAGTTTAATTTTTTGTCAGAAAACATTCCAAATAAATTTTCGTTAAAAAAATGACATTACTTATGAAACAGTACATATAATAAGTTGTACAGCTCTCAGGTGTTATGACATGAAGCAATTTGCTGTCTTGCAATCCAATGTTTTTATAATATTGAGAGGAGCAAGAATTTTGTAAACATCTAGATGTGCTTATCCATATTTGTGTCTTGTCCACTAAAGGGTCAGGGGAACATGCCAATTATATGTGTAATCTACTTCCCTTAAATCATAGTTAATGTTATTCTCCCACCACGGGTGAAGAAATTTTCTTATGGAATTTCAGCAAGTGTCTGTGATCGTGCCCACCCAGCATTGTGACAAATTTGGGTAGCCACAATAAGTAGCAGGTCCAGATTGAGGAGACCTGTTATAAAGCCATAGGAATTCCTTACATGTCACCCCAATTGCTAATCTCTGTGGATGTGGACCAGCAGCCAGTGATATGCTAAGGACTTCTAGGTCTGTTGCACAATGGAGACCAGTGTATATTTTGGAGAGTTTCAGCTATTCTTTTCAATAGATAAAGGAAAAGATGTTGAAGACTTAATACTATTTGTTGTTTGATATGTTAATCTCGAACTATGTGACAATCTCCGGAGAGAAAATCCGAAACTACTCCTATTAGAAACTGGATAATCCTCCACATTCTTATTTCTTGAAAACATTTGCTTCCATCTGGCTCTTGTATTCTTTTCCAAAATAACAAAAAATATAAAAAATGCTAATCCTTGTAGAGTTGCAGTACAACAAAATAAATATGAAAGCTTCCAAATACCAAATAACCACGAGAGTCCAAGAAGGAAAAAGAGAAAAATAAGTGTACCTAACCTACGACAAGCAAGACTTCTTTGATATTTTGGACTTTTTGAATACTGAAATTCTAAATTTATATGTGCTCCAAATTTACCTAGATTGAATATAGAACAAATAATTAAAACATAAATACCTACATTTAAAGAGATAATTATAGCAAGTGGACACATGACTGATGCATAATGAGCCATACCTGTTGGATAACACTGTGGTGAATTGTAAGATTCAGGGGAAATTATCAGCAATGTGCCACAGGGGATGAAAGGAAAACCCCAAGCAAAGATTGCTGATTTTAAAAGAATATGAGGTGCACGATGCCTAGAAGCTAAAGGTTTAGTGAGACGAAGATACTGAAACCAAGCTGCTACAAGCATCCAGCTAAATGTTGAGATCACTGAAAAGTGCAGGATAATTCCCATTATAAAACAAATCCAGGAATCTAGAATTTCTTTGAGAGGACTGAAAGAAAAAGCATTTACTAGAAAGACAGACATCAAAATACCTAATGAAGCTGATAGATTGAGCTGTATTTTTTTACTAATACCACGTCTCCATTCAGGAAATATGGCTGCAGTGAGTCCAATACCAAGTAAACCTAAAAGAGAAGCCAAGCAGCCTGTGATTGTAATTATATCCAAAACTAAATCTATCTCTTCCTCTAATGATGGAGAAACAAGATGGCCAAAATGTGTAAAATGTGTGCAGATGCAAATATCAGCTGCTATTGACGAGAAAGATTTATTATTTAATCTAGTGGCTAAGGTACATCCGATATCTGACCAGTTTCCCAAACCTTCCTCAGCTTCAAAATCCCAAAAGACACAATTCTTTCTATCTGAAGATATGTTATGATAAGAATTTTTAAATATGAGTATTAGTGGATGAAGTAAATCATAATGTTTTATTCCATCTACAGTTACGCTTACTATATGTGAAGGTGTTCTAGTTGCCGATTTAAATAATCCATCATTCCAGAACATGTTTATTATTAAACGATGTTTTTTTGTAATACTTTGGGCACTTTGCTTATTTGTAACGTTGATATGGGGTTTTAAACACTCAGACGATCCAACAGTAAAGTTTGATGGTAGAAACACAGCAGCTGATATATTTTTTTCAAGCAGATGGTCGATACTTGTGTTCCAAGGTATAGTGACAATATTCTGTAAAAAATAATTTAAAAAATATAAATATTTCTTTCATTTAAGTTTACTCGAAAACAATAATTACAGTGCAAAGGCATTTTGTCCAATGATATTATTATACAGACTGATTAAGGCAAAAACTCAGTAATTTACCAGATAAAATGTGCAGAATGTGAAAATATATACATACGTAAAACAAAAATAATTTGAACATTAGAATGAAAGAACACCTTAGAAATGTGAAAATAGGAAAACCTGCAGAAGCTGCTCACACTTGGTCAGAAAAACATAAAATCAAAGTGAATGCTAAATTATTAAAGCAGAAAAACCTAAAGAATTGACAGTTTGAAAAACAATAAAAACTTTTAGAAGCATAAGGAAAAGTAATGAATTTTGAAATTCCTGGGGAAATGGATTTGATTTGGAATTATTTCAATAGGGAGTAACACTAAGAGGTTCATTTTAATAAGTTTTGGAGTCAGTTAAATATTCTAATCTATTAATGAGTTGGTCACCTCCAGCATTGTGAGGTATTTGGATAGCTACAATAAGTAGCAACTCCAGGTTGAGAAGACCAGCTATAACGGCAGGGGGACCCAACATGCTGACCACATGTCACCCCTACACTGGCTAGATGATCGTCCAACTCTGTGATTAACACATGTGGATGTGTCAGCTGGTAGGCCAAGGGCCTTCTAGGCCTGTCGTGTCTGGAGTTCTTTTTTATATTTCTTGCATTGTTTCATAGTGTTATTTTCTACATATATTAAACAAAATTTTATCTCATAATTTAGTAGAATTCTCGAGAATATGTTTGACAATGCCTGCATTCTATCATCAGCTCTTTCTGAAATGTGTTCTCAAGAATTCTACTAAATTATGAGGTAAGATATATAACTTTTTTTGATGTTATATTTTAAATTAACATGTTCCAGAATTGGATATAGTTTTATTTTAGAAAGAAAAATTATGTTCGAACCGGGAGTTTTCCCAGACCTATGACTCTGTACGTTAGTGCAGTAACCGTTACGCCATTCGAATTTCCGATAGGAATGTCAAATTTCTTTCTACTTATACAATTAATTCTCCTTTCATCCGAAGGCCGATAGCCATCGCTATCAACAACACCATCTGATGACTTTGGATGAAAGGAGAATTAATTGTATAAGTAGAAAGAAATTTGACGTTCCTATCGGAAGTTCGAATGGTGTAACAGTTACTGCACTGACATAGAGTCAGAGGTCCGCGGTTTCGAACATAATTTTCTTCGATGTTCTTATTATTAATTTCATACATCTCAATGATGGATAAATCATATTTGAAGAGAAGAATTATACGCTCAGACCGGGACTTGAACCCGGGACCCTTGGACTAGAAAACCAAGGGCCCCGGGTTCAAGTCCCGGTCTGAGCGTATAATTCTTCTCTTCAAATATAATTTTTCTTTCTAAAATAAAAGATATATAACTGACTCAAAAATGTATTTATAACATTTATTATTATAAAGATAATTTGGTCAATGAGAATTGTAGTCCAACGTGATTTCCTTTTTCATATTTCATTCTTATTTATAGATATTTTAACAACTAACGTCATAACACATATAAAATCTTTAATGATATCCAGTAGGTTGCATATTTCTATAACTAGTAGTAGTTTACTAATACGACACTGTGAAATCGTGACTGTAATGAAACAGAATCTGGTAATGAAAGTAAAATCCAGCATTTGAAATGATAAGAAGATAAACTAGGTTAAAACTGCAATCAGATTCGTAGTTCCTGGGTTTGAATCTCAGACCTACCAAATATGAGTCTCAAATATTTATGTAAAAGAGTTATGTCCAATAGTTTTGTATTTTTCCAAGAGTCCTTTTTATTTTTAGTTTAAAATTAATTTTGAAACTTAGAACAACTGAACTAAACATGAAACTTAACTTCTTAACATAACATAGATCAAGATGACCAATTTTTGGATTTTTGTTAAAGAATTTATTTGTAAATTTAATGTGTAAATGAAGGATAACTTACCTCGTGAAGAAATTGTGACTGTTTGTAAGAATCGAGAGCTGCAAGCCCTCGAATACCTTCATATGATTTAAAATCTGAATCTATATCCAGCACTAAATTTACAAATCTTGGAGTAACTGTTAACACTGAAATAAAGAATGATAAAATCACAAAAATTACACTTATTTGCTGAAGATATTCTATCAACATATATAGATGTTCTGTAAAAAAAAAAAAAGGAGTTCCAATATTTTAGATATGCATCATAACAAGGAAAATAAGTAAATGAGTTGGAGAAAATGTTTTAACATCTCACCTCACAAAGTTGCGTGTCTTCATGATACCAGTTTCAAAAGTATGGTATTACTTCCATCTTCAGTCAAATTCCAACTGTTGAAATTTCACAGTTCAGAAGATGATGTTAACGACAAAATTTCAATAGTTGGAATTTGACTGAAGATGGAAGTAATACTATACTTTTGAAACCGGTATTGTGAAAACATGCAACTTTGTGAGGTGAGATGTTAAAACATTTTCTCCAACTCATTTATTAATATAAATACCTCATAGTGTTTCCTCCCACTGTAATTTTAATTAAAAAGGAAAATAAGACCTACAAACATGGGTCTTAGAATAAATATCCTATGAGATACCTTAGAAACCATCTATAAGTCTCACAAAAGAATTCATTAGAATGTGGGACTTGAGGTGGATATCTGCATACTCTTTCATTCTGTTTGTATTTACTTTTTGTTAGTTTTCCGATATGAATACAATTTTTATCCCTTAGATTATTTAAGTTAATTTTATTCCTTTTGTGGTTTGCAAATTATAGTTGCTCCTGTATAACTGTAGGCTTTCACGGCCGGCGTCTTGATCCCTATTAGGTTCGTCTTCCGGGCATATAGGCCATGGTCCAGTCGTTCTTCTACTGCTGCGGTAGACATCATCAGGAGATACTGCGTGCTCTCTGTGAACTCCTCAACAGTCGGCTGCAGACTGGCTGGTCTCCACCAGGGGCGTGCCTATAAATAGGGAGGGAGTTTCCAACGACCAGCCAGTCTGCAGCCGACTGTTGAGGAGTTCACAGAGAGCACGCAGTATCTCCTGATGATGTCTTCCGCAGCAGTAGACGAAACGTCGAGTAGAAGAACGACTGGACCACGGCCTATATGCCCGGAAGACGAACCTAATAGGGATATAGTTGGCTCCATTTTTTGTCAGCATATTTGCCATTTCATTTCCAACAATGTTAACATGGCCAGGTCCCAGGTTCAAATCCTGGTTCAGGTATTAATTTTTCTTTTCATGACATTATATATATATAGTTAGCATTAGAGTTAATTCCTTCATGAAAATATTTTAGAAAAAATCCTTTAGATTTATGTTTACCTTTTTCCAATATCGTCCCGCGCCGTAGCCAAGTGGTTAAGGCAAGAAGCCTTGGTGCAGAGCTAAGGGACTTGTGCTGGTTCGAGTCCCGGTGGGGAAGACATTTTCTCATGGAATTTCGGCCACTATGGGACCAGTGTCCACCCAGCATTGTGAGGCATTAGGGTAGCTACAATAATTAGCGACTCCAGGTTGAGAAAACCAGCTATAACAGCTGGGGGACTAGACATGCTGGCCACATGTCACAACTACACTGGCTAGATGATCGTCTACCTCTGTGATTAACACATGTGGATGTGAGGCCAGGTGTCGGCTGGTAGGCCATGGGCCTTCTAAGCCTGTCGCGCATGGAGTTTTTTTCCCCCCAATATCTCAGATTTATAATTAACTTACCTTCAGTTTTATTGAGTTTTGCTTCAATCAATAAAGAATCAATAGACTCCAAGAAAATATTGCTAGCATTGGTTGTTTCAATTTGTGAAAGATTTTTCATTGAATCAATTTCATTATTAGATGCTGAAAGTTTCATCACAGAATCAGTAATATTTGCTATGATTGGTAAATCTGTATCTATTATCTTAGCATTTTTAAGATTCTCCATTGTTTTAGCAACCAGATTAATTTCAAGTTCAGTTAAACGAGTTTTATTTTTTACATCTATATCTTGCGAAACTAGAGCATTCTGTAGATGTATTAGAGTTTCTGTAGCTTTCATATTATACAATCCTTTATGATACAGGTTATAGAGATAATCAGTTCTTGTTGAAGGTTCCAAACACTGTAAGAAATATAAATGTATATAATTAATAAAATGTTTACCATACTTCCTACTATTTAGCCCAGTTTCAAGTACTGGTGAATATAATATATTTTATTCCACATCATCCTAATTTATTCATACAATAAAAAATGTTTCCTATATAGTAAAAGCTCCTTATTTGTGGTGGGATATGTTCCATAAATATGCTGCAAATACAGAAACCGTGAATATGGAATGATAATATGTATGGGTATACAGAGGATACGTTCCAAGGTTCCAAAATAACAAAAAAGTATCAAAATAAAATCAATTTAATGAGAGATTCTGAAAAATTTCTATTAATTATTGTTGCAGGCTTAGACAAGCGCTTAAAAGGTCTTTCAATTCAGATTGATATTCAGCTGTGAATTCAGCGATAGAATTCCTTATTTTGTCTTCGGCTTTCTTGATGAGTCGTACAGTTGATTAATTAATATTGAAATAGCGTGATATGAATGCAAACGATTCACCAATGCATAAACGATCAAGCATTTAATGGACTGAGCATTAGCACAGAAAGCTAAAGGTTCGGGGTTCGACTCCCGGTTCAGGCAAAAATTTTTCTCTTTACCATTGATTTATATTTTTACTTTAAGTGGTAACATTACATTTTCTAGTTTCGTAACTAAATTTTTTGTCCTTTTACGTGACATTATAATTTGGGAACAAAACAGAAAAGACACAAGTTATTCAATCAATCAAAATTATTGAACAAATGAGAAGTTGAAACAATAAAATATCAGTCGTGGAGATGGCATTTATCAATGGACATAGCAGCACATGAGTTATGGCAGTGGCAGCTTTTAACAATGAACTTTAGGCTTAGTGACAATAAGGTTTGTTTTACTTTAATATTTATTTGTCCATTTGGTTTGAATCGCTCTTTGTAAAAGTAGTCTTGGCACGTGCCTGCAATAAAAAAAGTTGATGATGCGTTAATAAAGGATACTAATCCTTCTAATATACTGACTGGATCTGTGAATAAATACATTTTGAGCTGCGAATACAGGAACTGTGTCGCAATTTTTTAACCCACAAATAATGAAAATGCGAATAACAGAACCGTGAATAAGGAGCTTTTATTGTATTTTTCATATTTAACAATAAATACATATGTTATCAATATTTAAAATAAAATTCTTTTTTACGTCACCTCATATCCTGTTTGTTAATTCGACCGGTTTTGTAACTTTAGTGGTTACATCTTCAGTAGTTACACAACCAATGTTCTGTCATCCAGGAGCACTGCTCTTCTGTTGGTGGACCGATGAAATTCCCAATTAAATCAACGTCCCCAGGAATTTCAAAATTCATTAATTTTTCTTTCTTAGTTTCTTGAATATGGATTTATTTTTCTTTCTTAGCTTTTTAAATGTGGATATCTAAATCCACAATCAAATAAATAATAGTTTTAAAAAACTAAAACAACACGCTTTATTAGAAAACCGAACTAAAAAAATTAAAAATAATTTTAATTTCCAACATGCTTGGGATAAATAATTTTACCATCAAAAGCGTGGGGTGCTCTTTATCAATTGATATTATTTGATAATAAACAGATATTGGTAAAAGTAAAATCTCTAAGAAGAAAATGTAAAAATCATAAAAAGCACCCCACGCTTTTGATGGTAAAATTATTTATCCCAAGCATGTTGGAAATTAAAATTATTTTTCATTTTTTTAGTTCGGTTTTCTAATAAAGCGTGTTGTTTTAGTTTTCTAAAACTATTATTTATTTTTTATTTTTTAGTTTAAATATTTTACAGAATAAGATAAAAATGTAAATATCTTTAAATTCGATTCTATTGTAGTATGAGCTGAAAGTAATACTCTTCTAAAAAAAAAACTCCCAGCCGGATTTGAACCAGCGACCTATGGATTACAGAAATTATATACCACTAGAGTGTACCACTCTACCAACTGAGCTCTTACAACGATTGACTAAAAAGTCGACAAGTCCGCAACCTATTATACCAGTTTTCATTTTTTTGATTTTCTGATGATTCTGGCCAGGATTCTAGAAACAAAATATGAAATTATTGTATTGTCACGGGTCCTTTACAAGTACACAAAGTTTCAAGTCAATCCAATGTTTCTAAGTTGGTGAAAATCGTGTTCAAAAATTCCGTTACATAGATACAAAGACACTTTTTTTTATTTTCTGATGATTCTGGCCAGGATTTTAGAAAAAAAAAATGGAATTATTATATTGTCACGGGTCCTTTACACGTATACAAAGTTTCAAGTCGATCCAATGTTTCTAAGTGGGTGAAAATTGTGTTAAAAAATTCCATTACATAGATACAAAGACACTTTTTTTTGATTTTCTGGTGATTCTGGCCATGATTTTAGAAACAAAATATGAAATTATTGTATTGTCACGGTCCTTTACAAGTACACAAAGTTTCAAGTCGATCCAATGTTTCTAAGTGGGCGAAAATCACGTTAAAAGATTCAGTTACATAGATACAGGTCAAGCTAATATAAAGCGTGTAAAAACTGAGACAAACATATCTTCAAAGAAACAAAAAAAAAACTATTTTTAATACAATAATCAGAAGCATTATTACCTATGGAGCTGATGTGTGGGCTTTAAATGCACAAATGAAAAAAAAATTACTCGCCACTGAAATGGACTACTGGAGACGTGCTGCAAGAATATCCAGGAAGGATAAAATCAGAAATTCATATATAAAAGAAAAAATTCAGGTACAATATTCAATATAAGATTTTATAAAGAAGAAACAATTAAATTGGTACGGACACATTAGAAGGATGGAAGAAGGAAGACTACCTAATAAAATAATGGATTGGGTACCACAGGGAAGGAAAAAGAAGGGTAGACCAAATATTATGTGGATTCAGGGAATCAATGAAACTAAGAGGGAATGGAAAATAGAAGAAGATATATGGATGAACAGACAAGAATGGAAAAATGTGTTGAAACAAATGTGTAGTTAACTGTGAAGATGGGTGCCGGAAAAATGTATATTCATTGTAAAAGCCAGAATAATAAATAAAAAAAACTGAGATAGAAATATTAATGAATATTAGGTGAGGTAAAAAGAATTTCATTTTAAATTTTTAATTACACCCCATAGTGATATTTCCTATAATACTTAAACATTATATTATTGTTAGTTTCAACATCTGGTAACTTTTAAAATGTACCAAAGCTGTATTTGAAACAAAAGAATAATACCAAATACTTCAATATTAAAAATACAAGAGTCGTTTGATAAGTTCTCGGAATCACCATCATAGGTCAGCACTAACACAACCAGGTTCCCGCATAATGATGAGTCATCCTTTAGCAGTAAACACATGGTGCATCAGTGCTCTGGGTGGAGAGCTGTGGTGTGGACGCGTGTTCGTTCTTGTTCCCGTGTAGTAATTTGTGAAGATGGAAAAAACTGAGATTCAAGAGGTAATAAAATACTTTGTAAAAAAATGCATGAAACACATTGGGGGATTATGTGCCTTCATATTCACAGTTACCAAGTGGACAATTGAGTTTAAATGTAGTCGGGACAACTTAGATGATGATCCCCATAGTAGTTGGCCAAAATGTGCCATTACTCCAGAAATAATTGCAAAAGTGCACAAAATGGTGTTGGAAGATCACTGACTAAAATTGCGAGAGATAGCTGAAGCTGTAGGGATGTCATCTGAACAGACACATTACATTTTAAGTGAGGAATTGGGTATGAAAAAATTATCTGCTAGATGGGTGCCGCAGCTGTTAACACTGAATTAAAAAACACATCACAGTGTAATGTCTAAAGAATGTTTGGCCTGTTTTCACAGAAACGGACAAGATTTTTTGCACTGGTTTGCGACCACAGATGAAACATGAGTCCATACTATACCCCAGAGACAAAACAACAGTGAAGGCAGTGGAAACATGCTGATTCTCCACCACCAAAGAAAGCAAAGGCAATACGGTCAGCTGGAAAAGTCATGGCATTGGTTTTCTGGGTTGCAAAAGGGATTCTTTTGATTAATTATCTTCCCACTGGTCAAACAAATATGGGACATTACTATGCTAACCTCCTGAACCAACTACAGGAAAAGATACGCACAAAAAAGCCATGTTTAGCAAGGAAGAAAGTCTTGTTCCATCAGGATAATGCACGACCTTACAAGTGTGTTGTTGACATAGCAAAAATATACAAACTGAAGTACAAATTGTTGCCACACCCACCTTAATCAACTGATATGGCTCCATCAGATTTCCATCTCTTTCCTAAGCTGAAAATCTTCCTTGGCGGGCAGAGATTCTCTTCAAACAAAGAACTGATAGCCAGAGTTGAGGAGTATTTTGCAGGGCTAGAGGAATCTAATTTTTGAGATGGGATCAAGTGCATTAGTGTAGGGAAGGGAGACCATATTGAAAAATAAAAATAGCTTCAATGAGGTATGTATTTTCTTTTACCTTGTTCTGAGAACTTAACAAACAACCCTCGTAGATACAGAATAAATAATTCTCATTAAATTATGTAGGTAGGATATAACACTATGAGGTTTATTTTAATTAATTTTGAGTTGTATTTTGACTCATCTCATATTTCTTGAGATTTATGCACACTTGAGTTTCGTCACTGAATTCATGACATTATCGATTCATCACCATGATCACAACTGATCGTGGCGATGCATCGATAATGTCATGAATTCAGTGCCAAAACTTGAGTTTGCATAAAAAATCAAGAAATATGAGGTGAGTCAAAATACAACTCAAAATTAATTAAATAATTCTTAATATTTGGATATTCATGTTTCCAAAGAAGTCGTCTGGAAGGCAAGGTTAACATAACTAGAGAAAAAAATATAAACATTGCCTACAGATGGCTTGTCTGGAAACATTAATTTCCATATAAGGTTCATAATTAGCTGATTTTTCAGCAAAACCTCATTATAACAGCATCTCTTGCAGTAGAAGCACTAAGTCTTGTGAACACAAGAAGTTTCACTGCTTATGGGAGACTAGGGAAATAAAGAGGGGAGAATCTGTGCATGCTCCAGGAAGTAAAAACACCTTTATCTTAATCTTACTGAATGATAGATAAAAATGAAACAAATAATTTTTTTTTAAATTACCTGAAATTTATTTATTTCATCGGACCAGAAAGACCCTTCAACAAAATTGCCGGTACATTTTCTCTTTGCAGGATTTCCATTGGCATCAATGCACAATTTCATGGACAAAACTATTTGACCAACTCTTGCTGTGGGCCATGTTATCTCTCCATGGCAATATCTTGAACTTCTAATGTACAATACTTGTAACAAATCATGATGGGAATCATTTAAAGAAAGCAGTTCCAACTGTAATTTAATTAGATTTTTATAATTATAATTATCTTCTGTTTGTTTTTCTGGATTTTTAATTCTTATATTTGCACGAAAAATAAGAGAGATTTTATCATCAGTCCTGTAAATAAACATGATCTGTAAGTAACTGTTGTTACAAGTCCAATTGGTAGAGATCTGTGAAAGTGGTTTTATTTTTAGGGAAAAATTTGTTTTAAAATTTCAAGATTTCGAAGTTATTATTCTAAAAAAATGTAAATTTGAATCTTTTTAGTCCTAGTTTTAGTATATTGAAACCTAATAAGAATGATATATCCAGTAGTTTAAGGTCAATTTTTAGCTTGTACAATTGATATGGATTTTAATACATTAAAATGGATAAAATTTTAATGATAGTCACTAATTTGTAAGCAAAATTCACCTTTTAAGAAAAAGCAACCATGGTGAGTATCTCTGCATTCTCAGGTTTCAATCGCTGCCTTCGATCACTCACCACAACACCATACTGAGAAATAGATGTTTCTTGGAATTTATACTGGCCATAGAACTTAAATTCTATGGAGAGACCATATTTGAGCATGAGAAGGACAGAAAATATTACCTCTATATTGTGAACTGTGTTGCAACCATTTCCCTTTGCAAGAGTGCATGGAGGAAACAGATATAGCAGTTAAAAAGAAGATGGAATCTGAAAACAGTGTTTAAAAATACATTATGAAAAATTTGCGAATAGAACAAAAAATCTTCGGAATTCGTTGAAAATTTTTAATTTCGGTGTTATTTTGCATTATCGTAGGATTTCACGATTCATAAATGCTTTTTTTGAGGTTATGGGAAGTAGAGTTAACAAATAGTACAAGAAAATGACAAAATTAGAGTATTTTGCGTTATCATGACTCGCGAATTTCACGGATCTCTACCAATTGGGTATAATAAGCTAATTTATAAATTGGTCAGATAAATCTTTTTTCATCTCACCTCATAAAACTCCAAGTTTTCACAGGATCACTTTCAAAGGCCATCGCCTCCATCCTCAGCCAGTGGTCCATTGCAGAGGATAGGGGTAATGGTCTTTGAAACTGGTATTAAGAAATAATGGAGTTTTATGAGGTGAGATGAAAAAAGATTTATCTGACTCAATTTATGAACTGTAAATCACTTCATAATGTTATTTCTCACTGTAATTTTGATTAAAATAATATAGCAGGATTTAAACTCAAGACCTCCAACTTTAAGCAGTTGTGCTCCAACCTCTTGAGCTACTTAGGGAACCCCTATCCTGACACAAGTTTTTCTCTCTTATAAACCTGTGTTCCAGTAGCGATGAAACTTTCATTCACAATGCGATTGTCTGAGTATATTAATTCACATTTTTATTGATTTTTTTTATTATTGATTTAACATTTCAGTCCCGCGCCGTAGCCGAGCGGTTAAGGTAGGAAGCCTTGGCACAGAGCTACGGGACTTGCGCTGGTTCGAGTCTCCATGGGGGAAGAAATTTTCTCATGGTATTTCGGCCAGTATGGGACCGGTGCCCACCCAGCATCGTTAGGCAATTGGGTAGCTACAATAAGTAGCGGCTCCAGGTTGAGGAACCAGCTATAACGGCTGGGGGACTTGACATGCTAACCACATGTCACCCCTACACTGGCTGTTGATCATCTACCTCTGTGATTGACACATGTGGATGTGAAGGGCCAGCAGCCGGCTGGTAAAAGGGCAACCGCTGAAAAAGTGGAAAGACCCTCAATCGGAATTTAACATTTCTCGTCCCGCGCCGTAGCCGAGCAGTTTAAGGTAGGAAGCCTTGGCGCAGAGCTACGGGACTTGCGCTGGTTCGAGTCTCCATGGGGGAAGAAATTTTCTCATGGTATTTCGGCCAGTATGGGACCGGTGCCCACCCAGCATCGTGAGGCAATTGGGTAGCTACAATAAGTAGCGGCTCCAGGTTGAGGAACCAGCTATAACGGCTGGGGGACTCGACATGCTAACCACATGTCACCCCTACACTGGCTGTTAATCATCTACCACTGTGATTGACACATGTGGATGTGAAGGGCCAGCAGCCGGCTGGTAAAGGGCAACCGCTGAAAAGTGGAAAGACCCTCAATCGGAATCGGAACATTTCTCACTGAAAGATAAATTATATTTGAAGAGAAAAATTCTCGCCTAGACCGAGACTCGAACCCGGGACCTTCGGCAAGCCATTCACAATGCGATTGTCTGAGTATATTAATTCACATTTTTATTGATTTTTTAAATATTATTGATTTAACATTTCTCACTGAAAGATAAATTATATTTGAAGAGAAAAATTCTTGCCTAGACCGAGACCCGAACCCGGGACCTCTCGGTCTAGGCGAGAATTTTTCTCTTCAAATATAATTCACATTTTTATATCTAAATTTAAATTTATCATCATCATAGTACATTAATGAATTTAGGCCATTTGTTGACCTGTTTTGGCCTCAAGAGAAACACCATCCAAAAGTCTTTTGAGTGAATGTCCTGGTCTTCTTCTTCCTGCAGGTTGATTCTTAATAAATTTAAATTTATCTTTTTATAAATGAGTTGGAGAAAATGTTTTTATACCTCACCTCATAGAGTTCCGTGTTTTCAAATACCGGTTTCAAAAGTCACTTTACCTTCATCTTCAGTCAAACTCCAACTGTAAAAAATTCTGCCATTAACACCATATTTCAAACTGCCATCTGGTACTGATTTTATGAACTTGGAGATTAAATTTTGTTCACTGGGAACTTCAAAATTCATGGTTCTATATTTGTTATTCTGTATGTATATCTTTTTCCAAACTGTTAATTTGGAAAATTTGTTAACAGTTTGGAAAAGGATATACATTCAGAAGAACAAATACTTTTTTTTAATGCCCCAAGTTGCCCTTTTGGACATTTCTGGTATTCTCTCCTGGCATTGGCATAATTGTAACCCACTTCTGAGGTTGGGGCACCTGGAAGGCGGGGTTATGTTGCCCCGATGATATGATGAGTGATGATGACAATAGTGGTGTGCCAGGAGAGTCCTAACTCCTAAGCTTAATCTAAGATAAATATGAATGATAATGATTGCGATGGCCATATGATGTTCGGGGACTGTTTGGGCCTTAAAGTTTCCTGACATTTGTCTTAAAGATGAGAAAAAACCCCGATAAAAACTCACCCAGGAAACTGTCCTGACTGGGGATCGAACCCGGGCCTGCTGCATGTCAAGGCAACACACTACCTCGAGACCACAGCGGTATAGAACAATGCATTTTGAAGTTCCCAGCAAGCAAAATTTAATCTCCAAGTTCATAAAATCGACACCAGATGGAAGTTTGGAAGATGGTGTTAATGGCAAAATTTTAAGAATTGGAGTATGATTGAAGATGAAGGTAAAATGATCTTTGTAACTTGTATCATGAAAATACAGATCTTTATGAGGTGAGATGTAGAAAACATTTTCTCCAATTCATTTATAAATTGAAAATATCTAAAAGTGTTACTTCCCACTTTAATTTTGATTAAATTAAGTTTACCTGTTTATCATTTTGATTGGACGAAGAGAGAGATTTTTAAGTGCTTGAGTTAGACGAAGTTGTTTTGTAAGATTCTGTGCAAGTGTCTCCCAATAGTCACCACTGTAAGTTGGTTCACAGAAATCAATAGAACACACAGGTACTCTATATACAAGCCCAACTGCAAATACATGGTAATTTCTGTCTGATCTGAAACATAAAAATATCACTGTTCAAGATTTGCAATTAAGTTAACAAAAAGTAATTTTTTACATGAATGTCCATGATTATTATTTTTATGGGCCATTTTAAATAAACCTAGGCTCAATTCTGGAAATGCGTGCTATTATGCATTGCAGAGACTTTTGACGTTCCAACTCCTTTCAAAAAATGTTAAACTGAAAATATATAAAACTATTATTCTACCAGTTATATTATATGGGTGCGAAACGTGGACTCTTACTTTAAGGGAGGAAATGAGATTACGAGTATTTGAGAATAAAGTTCTTAGGAAAATTTTTGTACCAAAGAGAGATGAACAGACAGGTGAATGGAGAAGACTACATAACAATGAACTACATGGTCTTTATAGGAAGCCAGATATAATAAGAACAGTTAAGTCTCATAGACTGCGATGGGCAGGACATGTTGCACGTATGGGGAATGAAAGACGTGCATGGAAGCTTCTTGTAGGAAAGAAAGAGGGAAAACGCCCAGTTGGTAGACCAAGAATGAGGTGGGAGAACAACATTAACTATGATTTGAGGGAAGTAGACTATACAGGGAATGATTGGAAAGCATTAGCCCAGGTTAGGGATGTATGGAAAGCTTATGTCTGCATGGCCATGAACCTACGGGTGCCAGTGAGTAAGTAAGTATGGGCCATTTTAAAAATGATATGGACATTGCTGTACCCTCACTCATTATATAGAAATTAAATAATATCCATTCATTTGAACTATTATGGGAAGAAATCACTATGAGGTTTAATTTAAGATTATATTAAAATGCTTCATACCTCACCTCACATCCAGTCTTCTAAATAGATAGTGATTTCAAAGCCTTGACGGTTTCATCTTCAGTACTTTCTTGTCGACTGATGTTATGTCGATCGGAAAAACTATTTCTTCCCTCTGTTGGTGGACCGATAAACCTCTGGATCCAGTCAGAATTCGCAAGAATTTTGAAGTTCATACGTTTTTACAGACAAGAACAACCATAAGAGGTAAGAATGCACAGACAAAATATCTTAATTATTACTTATTTTAGGAATTCTCACTATGAGGTATATTCATTAAGGTAGAATATGAGGTGAGTGATAAAAATTCTACCTTAATTAAATCTTAATTATTCATAAGTTTATCTTTCTTGTTTTTTTTTAATGCGGATTTTTTTCCCAAACCATGAGTTCTTTTTGTTTTTCTATTTGTTTAATTAGACCAGCTTTTGATTAAAGTAGATTTTTTCAGACCAAGCATGAGCAGCTACTGCCGACTTTTCCACTTCACCATTCTTGACATTTCTAAGATCTTTTTTCACCCTTGTTTTCAAATTTCTTTTTGTTTTTCCTACATAAATTTTGTCACAATCCCTGATTTGTTTTCTTCTTCAATTTTTTCATTCTTATTGGTTTTAATTATCCTATTTAGGCTGTATTTGTTCTTCGGTGCCAATCTTTATTAAACTTTTTAAAACATTTTTTGAAACTTGTTGTGTTTCAATGGATGGTAAGTGAATTTCTTGAATTTTGAATCCACATTAAAAAAAACAAGAAAGAAAAACTTATGAACTTCGAAATTCCCGTAGATTCTGACTGGATCCGGAGGTTGGTCCACCGACAGAAGGAAGAGAAGAAGAAGTATTCTTCCGATCGACATAACATCAGCTGACAAGAAAGTACTGAAGATGAAGCCACCAAGGCTTTGAAATCACAATCTACTTAGAAGACTGGATATGAGGTGAGGTTTAGTCTTATTATTCATTGATGCTTCATACTAATAAAGAATGTGTAAAAAAAGGTTTGAAACCAATAGTCCTTCAGCTAAACAAAGAAATAGACAAATAAAAGTAAAAACCAAGTATAATGTTAAAAGATTCCGGGCTATGTGGGCCATGGTCTTACTTACTTACTCACTGGCACCATCAAACCCGTAGGTTCATGGCCACGCAGACATAAGTTCTCCATACATCCCTATCCTGAGCTAATGCTTTCCAGTCATTCTCTGTATAATCTATTTCCCTCAAATCATAGTTAATGTTGTTCTCTCATCTCATTCTTGGTCTACCAACTGGGCGTTTTCCCTCTGGCTTTCCTACAAGAAGCTTCCATGCACGTCGTTCATTCTCCATATGCGCAACATGTCCTGCCCATCGCAGTCTACGAGACTTAACTGTTATTATATCTGGCTTCCTATAAAGACCATGTAGTTCATTGTTATGTAGTCTTCTCCATTCACCAGTGGTCTATAGCTGGTATTTCTTCCAGACATTTCTCCCTCTGCAGTTGAGGGAGAAATATCTGGAAGAAATACCAGCTATAGACCACGGCCACGTAGCCTGGAATCTTTTAAAATTATGATTACCGGCCGTGAAATCCTGCATTCCACAAAAACCAAGCATTTCTGAACAACTGTGCTATCCCCCTCCAACCACCAAGTTAGAAACAGAAAACATTTCTAGAGTCTCATTACAACCCAAAACAAACGGCATCTAAAAAAAAAAAACTTATATGAAGTTAAAATACATCAATTTTCAGTCCTTCTTCTTCTTCTTCCTTCCAAGTATTAGGCCAAGGCCTGTTACGATCCTATAGAAAATTTTCTCCTCCAGCGTTTCATAGGATGGCCCAGAGATCTTCATCCTCTTGGTATATAATTATAAACAGCTTTGGGGATCTGATTTGAACTTATTCAGTCCTAAATATGATAAAGTATAAAAATTAAGTGATTATTTGTGTCCCAAGCTCTTGTTGTCACTGGAGTAACAGGTATGGAAAAGAGCATAATATGAAACTCTCAACTTTTTTGCCGATCAAGGTTTGCAATGTCAGTAATGTTCAAAAATGGCTGCAACAGCACATGATTGAGTAGCTGCTTGTAGCAGGAAAAAAAAAAATATCCTTAAGGTGGATTCCTGACTTAATGGACAGCACACTAGTATGTACAAACTAGAGGTCCAGTATTCAAATCCCGGTTCAAACATTAATTTTTCTTTCTTAAATTAGATTCTATCCAGGATTGTGGAAAATATTAATTCAAATAAAAAAAATCGAAAATATGAAGCTTTACCGCTAAAAAGTAATGTATAAATTCTCAATAAAAAAATACTTCTGAATAGTGGATGTCAGTAGGCATCACGGTAGTGACAGCTCTTAGCCTTCGGACGAACGAGAATTATATAAGTTGAAAGAAATGTAAATGTTTGTATCATTTGTTTGAATGGTGTGCATGGGACAGCACACTAGTATGTGAGAACTAGAGGTCCAGGGTTCAAACATTAATTTTTCTTTCTTTAAATCATATATGATACCTGGAAAAGCTAAAGATTAGAATAGAACAGAAAGATGTTTTGAAACATTGTCCCTAAAGAATTCAACTAATATTGGTGTAAGGATGACAGATTCAACCATTTATTAAGAATAACTTCATAAAGTTTCTTCTTATTGCAATTTCATAATAATCTCATATGATACCTTTAGCATTTAATTTATTTATCATTTCGGGAATAACTCCAACTCACTGTGATCGGTGGTATCATATTCGATAGATTCAGTTCTTCAAGCTCATTTTTTTTGTCTACAACTGCAGTCGTTACATGGCAGCATCAATTAAAGGGCAAAAACAAAGTTAGAGTTTGACTGAAGATGGAAGTAATACTATACTTTTGAAACCGGTATTGTGAAGACGTGCAACTTTATGAGGTGAGATGTTAAAACATTTTCTCCAACTCATTCATTAAATTAATTAAATAAAAATAAAACATAGTTTTATTTGATTTTCATATTTATTATATAATTCAGTGACAGCTGTTTCGGTACACTGTACCTTCTTCAGACATGTTAACAAATTATGAATTGTGTTCCAACTGATCTAAGCAACAATACAACAATATTTATTAAGTTATGTAGATAGGAAATAACACTATGAGGTTCTTTAATATTGTTTATTTTTTATCATTTCACTCACCTCATACTTCATAATTTATAGCAGACCCTGGGTTTCTTCACATCTTTTGTGACATTCTCAATGCTGCGTCACGTTCACAACTGACATCCAACGGCCTTCTATCCTGCAGATTGACCTCCGCACCATCTGGTGGTCCGACCGAAGAATTTCCAAATCAGTCCTCTTTCTTTTATAACCGGGTATTTTCAAAATTAATAGTTGGTATTTTCATTCTTGCATATGTAAATTTTTTCCCAAATTGTGAGTTCCTTCGGTGTTTTCCAATTGTTTTAAGTAATTTTGTTTTGGTTTCTATTTCTATGTTTTTTCTGACCAGGCATTGTGCAGCTATTGCAGATTTTTCTGTTTCTCCAGTTTTAACATTTCTGAGGGTGTTCTTTTAAATCTTGTATTTAGATTCCTTTTTGTTTTTCCTATGTATAATCTTTTCACAATCTTTACAATTAATTTGATAAATTCCCGATTTTTTGCAGTCTTCAATCTTTTCATTTTGTTGTTTTTATTAAATACCTAAGCTGTAATCATTTTTCGGTGCTAATTTTAATGTTGAATTTGTTGAAATTTTTTTGAAACGTTGTCACATACGAAAGGATGGTATGTGAACTTCTTGAATTTTTTGCCTATATTTTTATCTGTCTGAAGAGTACTTTCATTGATGACTTTTTGTTCTTTGAATTTATTTATTTTCTTGTGTATCATTTTCTTGTGAAAACCATTATCCTTAGCAATTTGTATGATGTGTTCTTTCTCTTTATTGTAATTTTCTTTGCTCATGGGGACATTCACAAGTCTGTGTGTTAAACTATTAAATACTGCCTGTTTGTGTGAAAAATGGTTAAATCCAGTAGCTTTTATTAGAAGATGCCATTAAACTGTTAAATATTCAAAATAAAACAATCAAATTTACAATGGAAATAGAAAATAATCATGAAATACCATTTTTAGACCTTAAATTGATTAGGAAAGAAGAAAAAAAGAAAATAGAATTTGGAATCTACAGAAAAGAAAACTCACATCGACAATTATATAAAAGCTACTGGATTTAACCATTTTTCACACAAACAGGCAGTATTTAATAGTTTACACACAGACTTGTGAATGTCCCCATGAGCAAAGAAAATTACAATAAAGAGAAAGAACACATCATACAAATTGCTAAGGATAATGGTTTTCACAAGAAAATGATACACAAGAAAATAAATAAATTCAAAGAACAAAAAGTCATCAATGAAAGTACTCTTCAGACAGATAAAAATATAGGCAAAAAATTCAAGAAGTTCACATACCATCCTTTCGTATTTGACAAGTTTCAAAAAATTTTCAACAAATTCAACATTAAATTAGCACCGAAAAATGATTACAGCTTAGGTAATTTAATAAAAACCAACAAAAATGAAAAAATTGAAGACTGCAAAAAATCGGGAATTTATCAAATTAATTGTAAAGATTGTGAAAAGATATACATAGGAAAAACAAAAAGGAATCTAAATACAAGATTAAAAGAACACCTCAGAAATGTTAAAAATGGAGAAACCGAAAAAATCTGCAATAGCTGCACATGCCTGGTCAGAAAAACATAGAATAGAAACCAAAACAAAATTACTTAAACAATTGGAAAACCGAAGGAACTCACAATTTGGGAAAAAATTTACATATGCAAGAATGAAAATACAACTATGAATTTTGAAATACCCGGTTATAAAGAAAGAGGCCTGATTTGGAAATTCTTCGGTCGGCCACCAGATGGCGCGGAGGTCAGTCTGCAGGATAGAAGGCCGTTGGACGTCAGTTGTGAACATGACGCAGCATTGACAATGTCACGAATTACGTGAAGAAACCCTGGGTCTGCTATAAATTATGAAGTATGAGGTGAGTGAAATGATAAAAAATAAAACAATACAACAATATTTATTTAAATTTTTAAATTAACAAAGGGGATTCATTCAAATCAAGTTGAGAATTTAACAGTTTTTTACTACTTTTAAATTTATTAATTTCTACAGCCTCCAAAAGATCTAACTTCTTACCCTTATCACAAATATGTAAAATTTCAAAATTTGGATCGAAACAATGATTAAATTGGAATAGGTGGTTAGCATATTTTGAATTTTCTAAATTTCTGTTATATGCTCTCATGTGTTCCTTTATCCGAGATCATTCATCCATTAAAGCTTGAGACCAAAGTTATCATAAATGATACCTTGCATAAAATCCCCTTACATGCCCTCCCCCTTAATCATTTTTTTTTGTTTCTTGAAAATTTATTTTGACCCATATTAACTCATTAAACGTGAAAATAAAATTATAATTGACAAAATATTAATTCAGGACCTTCATAAAAGCTCCCCCAAACATTTTTTGAACCCCCCAAAAAAT
Source organism: Diploptera punctata (assembly GCA_030220185.1). Classification (NCBI taxonomy): domain Eukaryota; kingdom Metazoa; phylum Arthropoda; class Insecta; order Blattodea; family Blaberidae; genus Diploptera; species Diploptera punctata. The sequence continues at coordinate 586,763 of JASPKZ010006080.1, forward strand.
TATTTGGCTCCCTAAGAACCCATTAAGCACAAAATGAGTATCCATCCATAGTAATTCTGCCCGAGGACAGGTCTTTCACTGCAATCATAGCATTTTCATGCTATGCTTTGCAGCTTTTCTAGGGAATTGTAGGTGTGGTAGCTTCCCGTCGCTTTCCACACCGGTGAAGGATGATGATAATGGCCATATGATTTCGGGGACCGTTTGGGCCTTAAAGTTTTCCTGACATTTGTCTTATAGGTGAGGAAAAATCCCGATAAAAACCTCACCCAGAAAAACTGTCTCGACCGGGGATCGAACCCGGGCCCGCTGCGTGACAAGGCAGCATGCTACCTTGAGATCACAGTGGTGGACATTAATAATAATAATTTTTTCTGTCTCTTGAAAATTTATTTTGACCCATATTAACTCATTAAACGTGAAAATAAAATTATAATTGACAAAATATCAATTCAGCACCTCCATAAAAGCTCCCCCAACATTTTTTTGAATCCCCAAAAAAAATTATTTGGCTCCCTAGGAACTATTAAGCACAAAATGAGCATATGTCTTTTTTTTTTTTTTGAGATGCAAGAGGATAGACCAATTGAACAGCAATTGAGTGTTAGAACAACGTACCTATAAATTATTCTGTTTGATGTGATTTTTTCCATTGTTCCATCTATGTATGCTTGACATGAAAGATAACCTGTTGTCTCAGATATAACTTTGTACATATCTTTCGTAATAGAATATTTGAAGACATTTTTAAATCCTTCAGCTGTAATATTCCGATCATTCCAAGATAATTTTGAAATCAAATCCAATTTGCACACACGATCAATACGTGTGCTCCCATCTTCCAGTATGCATACTGGATTTCTCACTTGTTTTCTATATGTGAAATTCCACAGTTTTTGTGAATTATATACATCAAGTATGTAATCATTATTTACTTTCCTGGAACAAAACAAACACATTACATTTATGAATTATTCTTTATTTTACTTACTTTAATTATGGATTTAACTTGGCTTCGATGGTGTAGAGGTTATGTTCCTTGCCTCTGTTCCCAAGAATCACAGATTCAAACCTGGGTGGGGTCGATGGATATTTAGGATTTTAAAATTTAAGGGACAAGTCCTCTGGAAGGGACTTTAAGCTGTGGATTACGAATATGAAAATTTTCGGACTTGTAAAAGAACTATCAAGCCAAATTAGTGGCTCTGAGCAAAATTTAATTCGTCTTCACCAACCAAATAATACCTTGGTTTTCTGCTAGATGTCTCCTCAAAGCGAGATACTAACCACATGTCACTTGCTGATATCTGTAGGGAAATAAGTATAACTAAATTAAGATTAAATTAAAATGCTTCATACCTCACCTCGTATCCAGTCTTGTAATTTGACCGTGGTTTCAAAGTTTTGGCGGCGTCGACTTATGTTATGTCGATCAGAAGAACTATGTATTCTTCCCTCTGTTGGTGGACTGATAAACCTCCAGATCCAGTCAGAATCCTCGGGAATTTCGAAGTTTATAAGTTTTTATTTCTTGTTTTTTAGAGGACTGGATATGAGGTGATGTATGAAGCATTTTAATTTAATCTTAAATTAAACCTCATAGTGTTTTTTTTTTTTCCCTATAAAAGTTTAATATAACTAAATTAGTCTGATTAGGAAACTCACCACTATAGAAGTACCCATGTCTCCACATGGGACGAATAAGGATCAATTAATATGGATTTAAAATGTTTAACAATATTGAGTAGGCTGACTCAGATCAAGTGTTTGAAATTCGGACAGCTATATGTTTGATTGCATTTTGTGACGAAAATATTATTATTAAAGGAAATATGATGTTATCATCGGAAAGGGAATCCTTCAAATTACAACAATAGAACAAAACAAAACAAATCACTGCTCACGTGCAGCTTGGCGGGTTGATTTTTGTAGGCAAGTGCCGAATGCCTCCACAATTCTCTTCATTGTTTCTGCATCCGTGCTAATGCGAGGCCTTCCAGGAGGTTTGATTTTCTGCATCCTTCTCATTTCCAACTGTCGTTTTCTCCACTTCCCCACAGTCGACGGCTGCAATGCTACGTTAAACTCATGTCTTGCAGCCACATAATCATTAGCATATGTTATTGCCCATGCAGCAATTGTAATTTGCTGTTGCATATTCAACACCATTTTGACTAATGACATAAGTTCTACACTGTTTTGTTTTATTCCATTGTTGTAATTTGAATAATTGCCTTTCCAACAGTAATAACCTCAAAATATAACTTCCTATAATTAAATAGTAATTTCATATTTCCTGTAATGGTAATATTTTCATCACACAACACGATCAAACGTACAGCCAAACACTGTTTATGAATTGTATGACCATTTATACTTTGACAATTTGTTTGAGTTCTATTTTCTGTTTCATCAACCTTTATTTTGTCTAAAATACTATCAAAATTGATGAGACAATTTTTGGAGATTCTTTTAATGGTGGATTCAAATTGTGAACAATGTCATGTTCAATTGTATCTAGTAAATGTATCAGTTTTACAAGATACTTTAAGATATTGTAACAGAAAATTTGTATCACATAAACTAAACTAATTTATGTTACAAGGTGAGAAACAATGGAGAATTACTATTACTTGAAAATATTAGATTAGAATGTGTAATTCCTGAACATAATAACCACATTTTCATAGTGGAAGAACCAAAATTTGTCACTAAACACAAGCTCTCCAAGAAAATAGTACTGAAAATTTTGTAACAAAATGAAAATAGATTGAGTATCCTCCCATGAGATAAGTCACTAACCCTAATTGAACACATACTTTTAATGCTTTTCAGGAACTAGACCTACTATCAGACTTTTTCATCTTTGGAAAATTTTGATCCTCTCTTCTTCAAAATATTATTTCTCATATTTGTGGAGACAGTAAATTAAAAAGTATACTCTTACAAACAATATAATAATATGCAAGTTATGCATGACAATGACAACCTTCATTTGTTGCAAACAGAATTAAAGTGAGAGCCAACACAAAATTTGAAACAAAACACACAACTTCCATGACCTTCTATAATTGTTTTTTTTTTCTTCAAATGCCCCAGGTTTGTCTTTCGATATTCCTGGTTTCTCTCCTGGCATGGCGTACTTGTAACCCACTTCTGAGGTTGGGGCGCCTGGAAGGTGGGGTTACATTGCCCCGATGATACGATGGGTGATGATGATGATAATGGTGCACCAGGAGATTCCCTAATCCTAAGCTTAACATAAGATGAATATGAATGATGATGATTGCGATGGCCATAAGATTTCTGGGACCGTTTGGGCCTTAAAGTTTTCCTGACATTTGTCTTACAGGTGAGGAAAAACCCCGATAAAAACCTCACCCAGAAAAACTGTCCCGACCGGGAATCGAACCCGGGCCCGCTGTGTGACAAGGCAGCATGCTACCCCGAGACCACAGGCGGTGGACCCTTCTATAATTGTTGTTACATACATAAATATAAATAAAACTTTAAGTTTTATTTATATTTATAAAAATGGAATTTCATCAAGTAAATGCCAAATCAATTGATTACATACATAAATGACACATCATAACACATTAATATTATTGTTAATGGAATGCCTGCGAGTATAAAAATAAATGCTAGATCCAATTAAATTATTTCAAGCATATTTAGACAATGATGATCTTGAAGATTTTCGGGCTCTAGGCCGTGGTCGTGAGGCTTGTAGTTCCCCGACGTTTCGCCAGAGACTGCGTCTGGTATCCCCAAGGATCTAAATTTGTTCTTCTGAATATATATCTTCTCCCAAATTGTCAATTCTAAAGGTTTTTCCAAATGTTTTAAAAGTAGGGCTTCTTTTTCAATTTTATGATTCTCCAATAAACTATGTGCTGCAATAGCTGATTTTTCAATTTCACCATTTTTAATATTTCTGAAGTGTTCCTTAGTGCGAGTGTCCAAATTTCTTTTTGTTTTTCCTATGTATACTTTATTGCAGTCCTTACAATTAATTTGATAAATTCCAGATTTTTTGCTATCTGGTGTTCAATTTCTTATTAGTTATTAATAGATTACCAAGGCTAAATTTATTTATTAGTGCAAATGTAATATTGAATTTCTTGAATTTCGAGATTCCTGATGAACGTGACCTCATCTCAAAGTTCATCAAATCAACACCAGATGGCAACGTTATTGATGGAGATTCCAACGAAAATCTGGCAGTCATAATGTCGGTTGAAAATGAGAGAGATCCTTCTCTCGAAAACTAGTTCCTGTGTTTGAAGAACCATAAAATATGAGGTAAGATGTTAAAAAATGACTCATCAATTTACGAATTAAGAATCTCATAATGTTAATCCCCATATTTAACTATGAATTAATTGTTCTTATTACATCAAAAACTTAATAACACCATTTTCGATCTTGGATATTTATCACTTCTCATTGGATGACAAATTTTTATCTTCAAATAAAACTTAATAACACATACTTGAAATTACCTTAAATACATTTTTGGAGCTTGTAAACCATCAAATTTTTGTTCATCTGAATTTTTGTTCTGGCATATTTTATTGTAAGGATCACATACATCTGTGATACAAATGAAATTATGTAATATTTCAAGGCATTTCTCCATTTTAGCATGCAAGCTGGTTCCATTCAGCAGTATTACCATGCAGCTCTCTTCTTCCAACAATCCAGGCTCATTTTGAAGCCACATGTCGCGTGTATGATTGCTATTAATTAAAAGTATATATTAGTTATTTAATGCAATTATATATACAGTAACACATCTCTCAATTAATTTTTATACAGAGTAAAAACATAAAACAATGTATTACACCATAACATTTATTAAGTATTGTAACTACAGTTGGATTTTTTAAAACTATGACATTTATCTTAATAGAGGATAGAGCAAAAGAAAAACCTGCCAATATATACTTCACAGTTTTTAATTTTTATTGTTCAACTAGTTAATACCCAGTGTGCGCTCCTACGCTTAAATAAATAAAATGTGTTTTTATGTTTAGATGAATAAGTAAAGTAAAGTAAATTAAAGTTAACAAGCCTCAAGAGACCCTAAGGGTAGTAGGGGGTTAAGGCTCCCACTTTTTCTGGACAATCGGCCAATTATGTTAGCCGGATTGTCAGCCCTGCATGACGGCCATCTTTACGCATTTATTAGAGGCTGAGTCAACCCCAGGACCATAGTGCCGCCAGAAGGTTTGGGTCAGTTTAAAAATCCTGACCCTACCGGGACTCGAACCCTTGACCTTCCGGCTTATAGCACAGTGCCTTAACCACTATGCTATGGCGTGCCCCTGATCAATAAGAAAAAAGAAAAATAATTACAAATTTATATCATTATTTTAGATTACCTGGCATTGCCCAGCAATCTACTTAAGGCGAACTGCTTGAATGAGTTGTGGTTGAAATACAAAAAAATAGTTACTGTGAGTTATCCGTAAAAGATAAGAACATATTATATGCTGCTGCAGACTTTTTTCTATAATTTTTTGAGGAATCCAATATCTGTGTACATTAATTTGGGGCGGGGCATTTGTTTATGGTTTAGGCAGTATAAAACCATTTGAGCATCCAAAAAGTGACTTTTTTGGTGCACAGATTCACTTTTTTTTTTTTTTAGCTTGGGACCTGTAGTATGTATGGGTAATATGCTTATATACATTAATTGCCTCAAAAACTTCTCTCTAATGAGGGTTAGGTAAAAACCTAATTCAAAATTGGAGGGTGGTTATTTTTGACCCAACCAAAAAGCAGACAGACAGACTCATGTACGGTAAAATTAAATGTTTCTTACATCTCCTCATATAATTTTACCCGCAAATTACCCCTTATAGTGATTTAATAATCCTATAAAAGTTAAATTAAAGCCCACGCAGTACACTCATTTTTTTAATATAAAGATGGTATGAGGTTTTTAATTGGTGACATATATTTTTGTCTTCTTTCAAGTAGAGACTGCCACAGATTATACAGTAACACCCAACTTAACTATTGCATGCGAAAAGCTTGCCTGAGTATATTAATTTCAATATTGTGTTTGTGATTAGCTGATATAACACGGAATAAATCCCATTATAATGTCTCCTTAGTAGAAATGACTCTGTTGTAATGTGAATAAAAGTTCACTACCAGGTGTCATGTGGATTTAAAATAGAGAAAGATCTCTATTTGCTACAGAATTGCCTGTTTATCACAACTGATTAGTGCAACATCACATAAAACTGGAGATCTTGTGTTCAATCAAATCCTGGATCAAGCAGAATTGTTCTCTTTAGTTGTATTAACTGAAAGACAGTAAAAAGAGAGAGAAAAAATAAATAAAATTTTGCCCCACATACAATGTACAAATGATAGAGCTCCAATTTGTTTCACTTCACAGAAAAACACAAATGCAAATGATCTTTTAAGAATGTATAAATTTACTTTAAAAGAAATAATAAACTAAATGGCACTTTTAAGTGAAATTTGGTAAAAAAATGAAAAAAAATATAAGATTCCATCCACAGTGTAATCTCAAAGCAAGTTCTTTCATATGGGTGGACCCTGCAAGACCTCCCTTTTTAATAAGAAACATCCTCTTTTTTCCTGATTATCTGCTATTGCCGAGTGGTTTAAGCCATGATGCCTTGTGCTGGTTTGAGTTCTCATGGGGAAAGAAATTTTCCCATGGATTTTAGGCCAGTATGGCACTAGTGCTCACCCAGCATTATGAGGAATTTAGATAGCTATGTTGAGTAATGGCTCCAGATTAAAAAAAAGCAGTCATAATGACTGGAAAACCAGACACACTGACGTGTCACCCTATACTGGCCTGTTGCATCACGGAGAAAACTTACTTCTTTTTATGATAAAATCAAATGTTTCTTACCTCTCCTCATATAAATCTTCTAAGTAGATCGCGATTTCGAGACCATAACAGTCTCATCTTCAGTACAATCTTGGCGACTGATGTTATGTCAATCGGAAGAAACACTTCTTCTTCCCTCTGTTGGTGGACCGATGAACCTCTGGATCAGGTCAGGATTTGCAAATCCTGACCATTATGGTCTCGAAATCATGATCTACTTAGAAGATTTATATGAGGAGAGGGTAAGAAACATTTGATTTTATTATAAATTAAACCTCATAGTGATTAATTCCTGTAAAAGTTAAATCACTTCTTTTTCCTGATGGATATATGGTAAACCTAATTACATATCATCACAAAACTAAATAGGGATAGGTATGCATTTAGTTTAATGACAGATAATACAAGCCATAAAGAAGGCCAGGTAGCTGGCAAGGTATTTATCTACAGGCATCATAGATTTGATTCTGGTCAGAGAACTTGAGATTTTTCTTCATTCATGCATGTTCAGACTGGCACAGGGGTCCATTCAATCTCCTATAAACAAATACTTTTGATGTTATGTTAAAATCAAATGTTTCCTACCTCTCCTCATACAAATCTTCTAAGTAGATTGTGATTTCGATACCATAACGATCTCATCTTCAGTATTATTTTGGGTGACTGATGTTATGTCGATCGAAAGAAACTCTTCTTCTTCCCTCTGTTGATGGACCGATGAATCCATGGATCAGGTCAGAATTTGCGGGAATTTCGAAGTTCATAAGTTTTCTTTTGTTTTTCTGAATGTGGATTTTTTCCCAAACTGAGTTCCTTTTGAAGATTTGTATGAGGAGAGGTAGGAAACATTTGATTTTAACATAAATTAAACCACATAGTGATTAATTCCTGTAAAAGTTAAATAATTTTGATTTTATATTAGAAAGAAAATATGTTTGAACCGGGAATTGAACCCTGAATCTCTGACTCTGTACGTCAGTGCAATAACCGTTATGCCATTCAAACTCCAAATAGAGTTGTCAGATGGCGTTGTTGATAGCGATGGCTATCGGCCTTCGGATGAAAGGAGAAATGTACAAGTGGAAAAAAATTTGACGTTCCTATCAGAAGTTTGAATGGTATAATGGTTATTGCAATGACGTACAGAGTCAGAGATCCGGGATTCGACAACTGGTTAAAACATTAATTTTTCTTTCTAATATAAAACTATATCCAATTCTGGAAAATGTTAATTTAAAATATAACATCAAAATACTATTGATTTTCCTATTAACAAATCAACTGGAGCATCATGGGTCTTCTTAGTCTATTAATGGGATTCCTTTATCTTTATAAGACATAAAAAATAGCAATATCTTTCATGATCCATCCATAGTAATTCTGCCCGAGGGCAGGTCCTTCACTGCAATCATTTTCATGCTATGTTTTGCAGCTTTACCAGGGAATTGTAGGTGTGGTAGCTTCCCGTTGCTTTCCACACCAGTGAAGGATGATAGATGATGATGATAATGATAAGGGTGATGATGATGATGATTTCGGGGACCATTTGGGCCTTAAAGTTTACCTGACATTTGTCTTACAGGTGAGGAAAAACCTCGATAAAAACCTCACCCAGAAAAACTGTCCCGATCGGGGATCGAACCCGGGCCCGCTGCATGACAAGGCAGTACGCTACCTCGAGACCACAGCAGTGGACATCTTTCACGATAATAATTAAATAATACTCCATGGTGTGATAGGTCTAGATGTTTTTAAATAAAGAAATGTATAGTAATATATAAATAGTAGATATTCATACAAACTTACAAAAAGTTGAGTTTCTTCCCATAATAAATGCTTGGTGGAAGCTGGTATGTTATTGGATCAAATGCTCTGTTTCTTTTTGCTTCAATCCACACAGAATTTATTTCTTACTTAAAAGAAATGAAGTAACATCTTGTACGTCATTAATGATATTTATTAAAGAAATGTTGGTTTTCAATTGAGAACAATGTTGTACTGCATCAAACCAATTTGTCTTGTCACCCAAATATACACATCTACTTGAGATTTTGATAAAATTTTCAGGGCATAAACTTGCTTCAGCTAAAATAAAGGAAAACATTAAATTAATTTCACATACTGACAAAGTAATCAGACAAGTGAGAAGCAAAGAGTTGAAAGAAATAACAAATTTACTTCATTTTAAATGAAATGTTTCAGAAAGCAGAAATACAAGGTTATGTATGCACTATTTTTGAACATTCAGAATGAACAAAACTAGAAATATGGGAGGACGGGGAATAAAATCTCAAGTGGGCACACAACCTGACATAATGAGAAGGCTCTTTTGATATTTAAGGAGGCAAGGAACCAAGAGTGCCCACAGAAGACATTGGATGTAACCAGTAGCATCTCATCCTTTGGAACTTCCTCAGGCACAGACTATATATATTTATCCTATGGGAAATTCAGATCTGCAATCCAAAATGTACTATCATGTACCAATTTTTTTTCAGGAAATTGGATTTAATTTTTCCATAAAAAAGACCAAATGTTCTAATTTCAATTAAATAGATCTAATTTCAGTTTTATAGTAATTCCTTATGTTAGGATATTTGGCCTGTGTATTCTTACCTCTAATGGTTGTTTTTGTTGAATATATGTTTCAAGGCTTCTGAGCCTCATCTTCAGCAATAACAGACTGATTTTTCTCAAGTATCCGGCCCTGATTCTTGACTCCTGCTCCCTCTTCCTGTGATCCAATGAACTTGCTAATGAGGTTCCTTTCTCCGGGAATTTCAAAATTCATAATTCTTTCCGTGTTCTTCTGTATGTAGATTTTTCACCATATGGCGAGTTCATTTTTGTTTTGTAATTGTTTTAATAATTTTGTGTTTACATCTACTTTGTGTTTTTCTGACCAAACGTGAGGAGCCACTGCAGATTTTTCTACTTCCCCTGTTTTTACATTCCTTGTGTTCTTTAGTTCTAATGGTTAAATTTCTTTTTGATTTTAAAATCCCTTGTGTTATAGCATAATTTTATAAGCACAAGTTTTAATAAGAAAGAAATGTGTAGAATCCAAAAATAATTTTCGGAATGACTTACAGTCACAATTTTATGATTTATGATGCAAAAAATATAGAAAAGTGTTTGATTTTACTCATATTCTAAAACCAATTTCAGTAAGATTTCTCATTATGGACATCAGGAACATCCCCACTTAGCTGCTAACAACAGTCAGCTAAATTGCCCTCTGTATCTTCTTTCCATGACATATGTCTTAATGAAAACATTCTCCAAGTTAATCACTGACGACCTCCAAGTTAAAGGAAAGAAGTACAGATGGGAATGTAAGAAATGTATTTTCAATTATATACAGTAAAAGCTCCTTATTCACAGGGGATATGTTCTGCAAATATGCCACGAATACAGAAACCGCGAATATGGATTGGCAATTTGTATGAGTATATAGGGGATACTGTTATGCCAACACTAGGGCCTAACTGCAATAATAAAATACTATAAAAAGCCGATAAAGGATAGACACATATACATGTGTGTTATACCCAAAAAATAGGGCATAAATATTCACCCTTTAAATGCGGATTGAAGTCTAAATCAAAATATACATAAGTGCTTTATAGATAAAAAACTAGGGAAAAAATTATTATATAATGACTATTTCACATCAATATATTTGTCAAACAATGAAGACACACTTACAAAATCTTATATAATATCAAAAACAACTTATTAGTTTCAACCAAATAGGAAATTCTTACGAAAACTTATATAACCCAAACACATTAGGAAGAAGTTAAAAACAACTTATATAACATGGCCATGACATATTAGGAATATTACTACAGATGGGGCAAGAAAATAGGGTTTCCATTAGCTTTAGGGGATGGTGAAAGGTAAAGATAATCATATAAAAGCCGGGATGTTTAGTGGAGAAAACAGAAGGGCGGCGGACCGAACGCGGTCCCCCAGCAGGGGTGGCAGCTTCAGTGGTAATATGTATCTTTTTATCATTCTTTGGTCATTTTCAGACTTAGAATTAAATAAGGGACCAAATGGTCCAAGGAACTTAGAATAACGAACAAAGTTGAATATTTTAAAATGATTGTTTTCTCTCTCTCTCTGAATTTTAACACTTTAATATTTTGAACGTTTGACAATGTGGCGTTTTCAGCTGATTTAAATAAATTGTGTTATATGTTGTTGATCTAATATTTCTTTATGTTTGGTTTTATTTTAATAAATAATGTTATTTTTCGTTTACTGTGTTTCTAACATGTTTAAATATGGAACTCATCCTCCAAAACCAAGGCCAACCGCTCGGGCCAAAGACCACTTAAACAATAGTGGTCTTCACGCTATCAATACGGCGGGGCTTAACTGACCGCCGCTTGTAACAGATACGTTCCAAGGTTCCAAAATAAAATATAAATTATCAAAATAAAATCAATTAATGAGAGATTTTGAACAATTTCTATTAATTATTACTGCCAGGCTTAGACAAGGGCTTAAAGAAGTTAGTAATTTTTTCGTGTTGGCGCTTTTAAAAGGTCTTTCAATTCAGATTGATATTCAGCTGTGAATTCTTTATTTGACTTCAGATTTCTTGATGAATTGTACAGTTGATTCATTAACATTGAAACATCGTGACATAGACACAAACGACTCGCCAACACATAAACAGTCAAGCATTTCTGTTCTTACTTTAAGGGTCGTATGCAAATACATTACTCTCTACTCAAATTACTTCCAATCACTGGTGAGCTGAGATCGAATTAACGGCCGCCTTAACCAGTCATGCATGAATGTTGACGTTTTCGTAATATTGGCAACGAATTACCCAGAATTCTCAGCGATAAAACCACTTCCGTTATTTTCGTCTGCTATAGAGGAATGCATTTATGCTTGCATCCCGCAAATAATACCGTATACAAACACGTCTGCGACGTGCAATATTACGCCGATTCGTTCTTCCAGTTGAATTCTTTGGTAGACTCTATCAAATTCCTCTTCACCGCGTATACCGAAAACATGAACAAAGTCTTCAAGGTCCGACATCTTGGATAAGTTTCAAACTACATCGGTTACCATCGGTTCCCTTCGGGATTTTTACATAAGTTTATATCTTGAGCTACGATCTTAAGGTACCTTGTCAGGTAGCTTTACAATTATTACCGCATGAATAGATTTCTGAGTAAGAAAAATGTGTTTGAATAAAACTTTATCAGCAGAGAACGCCTTTTACTGTCTAATGCGTTCAAACATTCGACCCTAAGTGGCAGCACTACTTTTTTCTGCTTTGGAACTAATTTTCTTTCCTTTTACTTGACATTATAAATTAGCAAGAAAGCAGAAGAGACATGTGTTATTTAATGTAATGAATGACATATTGAAACAATACATCACCGAACGTGGCGAGGGCAGCATTTATAATGGTCATAGCAGCACGTGAAATACGAAGGTTTTAACAATGAACTTTAGGCTTAGTGACAATAAGGTTTCTTTTACTTTGATATTAATTTGTCCATTTGGTTCGAATCGCTCTTTGTAAAAGTTGCCTTGGCACATGCCTGCAGTAAAAAAAGTTGCTAATGCATTAATAAAGGATACCAGTCCTTTTAATATACCAACTGGATCCGTTAATAAAGAAATTTTTAGCTGTGAATACAGAAACTGTGTCGCAAATAATGAAAACATGAATAAGGAGCTTTTACTGTATAATTATTTAAAGTGGGAGGGAAAACTGTTCTAACAATGTGGTCTAAAAGATCTATTGCTGTTCCCATCATTAAATCCCATCAGTCAAACAGTCCAATTATTACAACCTGGATAGATCAGATTATAGAGGTAGCAAAAAAAAAGGGCATGAAGTCAATAATTTCTATGCATATGATTTATCTAAGATTTCTTGCTCGAGCGGTCAAAGCCTGGGGAAACGGTGTAGAGGTTCAAGGTTGTCTGCTAAATATAGATTGGAATTAATTATATTTAAAGAGAAAAATTTTTGCCTAGACTGGGACTCGAACCCGGGACCCTTGGCTTTCCGGGCCAAGTGCTCTACCAACTGAGCTACCGAGGCAAGTTATGATCTAGATGCAAATTTTTCTCTTATATATGTTGTAATTCCCTATCGCCAAATGCTTTTGAAACCATTGCTTCTATCTTTGCAAATGGCGGCTTCTTAGTTAAGAAGACATTTATTAGGAATTTAACATTACTTTATAAAGCTAGTAAGGCTTCTAATGATGTTTTTATTATTGATTTAACATTTCTCAATGAAAGATTAATTATATTTAAAGAGAAAAATTTTCGCCTAGACCGGGACTCGAACCCGGGACCCTTGGCTTTGTCGGTTCCGTTACAAATACCACACACAAGACCAGCAAAACCACAACTTTTATTTAACAACTATATATTGCACTGAATTAAATAAACCCTTTAGAAAAATACTCGTAATTATAACTTAAACACAAATAACAAATCTTTATTTTATGACACTAATTTAGATGAGTTAACAAGCTAAAATGAGAGAACTCAGAATATTTTAATGTATATTTTCTTATTTAGAACAAGTTAGAAAAGTTCGTTTTTAAATTAGCTCTCTTTTCTTACGTCTTCGTTTAATATTTCTTCTTGTATAGTTAATATTCACAAGTACCAAAGAATTATAATCTCTGTTTTAAAGTTAGTCTATTCGAATCAAAAGATAGTTAATATCTTATTTTATTTAGCCAAACTATTCCAAAGGTGGGGGGAAAAAAAAAAATTTTTGTTTTTTTTCTTCAGACCTGCATTTTCCCAGATATTTTAATATTTTTTAATTTTTCCCGCATTTTTTATTTCTGTAAGCCCTTTACTTAATTAAATTGATTATCTGACCAGATTTTTCAACGGTGATATTTTTTCCTCGATCTTCCGGTATAACACATAAACGTATAGAGCACACTCTGCTTAAAAATCTTTTTTTTATCTATTTTCTTTTCTATTATACTTGCAATTTAAGCCCTGTTGTATTTATAATACAAATGTTTGTTTGACATAATATTTTTCACTCCTTCACACCTTTACGGATGCTAGGGTCAAACTTCGGATTAAATACCATCTAGGCTGTCATCATTCAGCTTAGTGATACCAAAAACTATGGATTTGACATTAATCAAAGTCATTCATGCCATTTTATTTTTTACCCCTTCTCATCCCTTTAAGGTGCTGGGTCATCAAGTCTATCACCAGTCAGAAAAACAATCCTGAAAATTATCAGTTCAACATTGATATTGGTAGTTCTTTATCATTTTTATATTTATCTTCTCTCATCCCCTCCTAGGAGCAATAGGGAGTCTCTAATCTCCATAGTATCTATTCCAGAATATAAGTTACTTTTTACCGAATTTAAATTAAATTATTATAATGATATTGTGAAAAGAAAAATTAATCATATTTAAAGAGAAAAATTATACGCTCAGACCGGGACTTGAACCCGGGACCCTTGGTTTTCTAGTCCAAGTGCTCTACTATTTGAGCTACCTGAGCAAGTATCGATCTAAACGCAAATCTTTCTCTTGGACTAGAAAACCAAGGGTCCCGGGTTCAAGTCCCGGTCTGAGCGTATAATTTTTCTCTTTAAATATGATTTATCCATCATTGAGATGTATGAAATTAATAATAAAAACATAGAAAAATTAATGTCTGAACCAGGAATCAAACCGTGGATCTCTCCTTCTCCGTAAGAGAGTGCACCCACTACATTATTCTAGACTTGATACAAACATTAACAATTCTTTCCACATATACAAATCTATAATTCTCGTTTTCCGCTGCCACGGTTCGATTCCTGGTTCAGACATTAATTTTTCTTTTCACAATATCATTATAATATTATAATATGATCCATTACTGGAACTGTATTAAAATAACAGTATTGGAAAATGTTACATTAGATTAATTATTAATAAATTACAATAGGAAGTAACATTGTGAAGTACTTCTTAATAAATAAGGTGAGTTACATTTTTTATTCAATATTTTAAGGAAGTAACACCATGAGGTTTATTTTAGATAATATGCGTTATATATGCACTACTCACCTCATATTTGTAGCTTTTTTGAAGTTAGAAAGAATTGATAATAATGCATAAGACATCAAAACCCCGAGTCTTCAAAAAAAGCTACAAATGTGAGGTGGGTAGTGCACATCTAACTCATATTATCCGAGTTACATCTTACCTCATAAAAAGTACTTTTCATAAGGTAAGATGTAATATACTCACCTTATTTATTTGGTTGAAATTGCCAGTTGTTCCAAAGTTATGCAGAAATATTTTACATTTCACCCCTTTTTGCCCCCTAGGGTACTACAGGCATTTTATTCCTTATAGCTACTTTTCCAGATTGTTATTAATGTGTGTACTAAATTTGGGTGAAATTGTTCCAGGCATTTGAGACGTATGCTGACACATACATACTTACATACATACATTTATATATATAGATTTTAGTACGTTTTCAAAATAATGAAAGTTGAAATAAATATTACCTGATGTCTGTAGTTGAATAAAACAAACTACAAAATACAGTAATACTTTCATTTGTAAGTGGTAAGATTTTCAAATATTCTGAAAAAAAAAATCCATCTATAGAATATGTTGTATAAAACACACTACAAAATATACAGTAATATTATATTCATTTGTAAGTGGTAGACAAAACGGAGTATGGGTAGGTTTTCTCAGGGTTCATCCCTTTTCCCCTGCCACAAATTTCATTCCACCATTTCCCCACAATCATATCATTTATTTCGTTTCATTTCATCTATGCCTGTGATAGTGCATCAGGCGTGGTCAGCCGGCATCCTTATTATTCACTGATTTTCAATGTAAGGGGCTTCATTGTATCTCATCCCTCGACCCAGCCCTGTGTCAGACAGGAGTTTTTTTTGTAAGTGGTAAGATTAAAAAAATCTGATGAAACATACGTAATTTCATTTAAAATATAAATTAACTCTCCCATATGTGAAGTATAGGAATATAAAATACATTTTATTTGAAAAGAAAAATTATACGTTCAGACCAGGCTCGAACCCAGGACCTTTGGCTTCCAGGCCAATATTCTACCGACTGAGCTACCTGAGCGAGTTCCGATCTGAACGCAAATTTTTCTCAGCCAAAGATCCAGAGTTCGAGCCCCGGTCTGAGTGTATAATTTTTCTCTTCAAATAAGATTTAACCATCATTGAGATGTATGAAATGAATAATAAAAACATATACAATACATTTTTATCATTACAATGATTAATATTAAAAAGCTAAATCTATTATAATGATTGAAATAAGTAAATGAATGTACACAATTAAACTATTGTAATCAGTTGTACAGAGAAAAAAAAAATGTCTGAGCTAGGAATTGAACCCCCAACCTTCAGCTTTACATACTCATACCCTAGACCACGGAGCTAATTCAGGCTTCCTTCCCATCCAAGCACAAATTCTCCTTTTCCTTACTCTCTTGATCCCATATCCAATGCAATAAACCATCATTCACAAATACACATTGATGGGTTCTACATTAAGAAGACATGAAGGTATCATCATACAGGTATCATCATCATCCCATGCAAGTATTAGGCCATGTGGCCTGTTACGGTTTCAAAGAGGAATTTTCCATCCAGCGCTTTTTTGGACTCCCAGCCAAGCCTCAGATGAATCCACACAGGTATAGCATTCGTAAATTAATGAGTAATTTTTTCACATCTTACCTCATATTTTGTTTCTTTAAACACGGGAACTAGTTTTCAAGAGAAGGATCTCTCTCATTTTCAACTGACATTATGACTACCAGATTTTCATTGGAATCTCCATCAATAACGTTGCCATCTGGTGTTGATTTGATGACGTGACCTCATGTCGAAGTTCATCAAATCAACACCAGATGGCAACGTTATTCATGGAGATTCCAACGAAAATCCAGTAGTCATAATGTCGCTTGAAAATGAGAGAGATCTTTCTCTTGAAAACTAGTTCCCCGTGTTTAAAGAAGCATAAAATATGAGGTAAGATGTGAAAAAATGACTCATTAATTTACGAATTAAGAACCTCATAATGTTGATATTATTAGTTTTTTAAACATCTATGTATAAGAGAAAAATACACATTTGGATTGGAGGCCTAGGTAGCTCACTTGGATAGAGCATTGACATAGAGAGTCAAAGGTCCTGGGTTCAAACCCAGTCTAGGCATATATTTTTCTTTTCAAATATAACCTCATAATGTTATTTCCCATATTTAATAATAATGTTTTTATTTATTCTGGCAGAGTTAAGGCTATAAGGCCTTCTCTTCCACTCAACCAGCACAAATACAAATAAATATTTGACAAATATAGATATATACTATACTAATTATAAACAGTTAAAGATACATTAAGGGTCGAATTTATAAACACATTAGACCATAAAAGGCGTTCTCTGCTGAGAAAGTTTTATCCTAATACATTTTGCTTACTCAGAAATCTATTCATGCGATAATAATTACCTGACGAGGTAACTTAAGATCATAGCTCAAGATAGAAACTTATTGTGAGAATCCCGAAGGGAACCGATGTAGTTTGAAACCTTGCCGCTTTTCCAAGATGTCGGACCTTGAAGACTTCGATCATGTTTTTGGTATACGCGGAGAAGAGGAATTTGATAGAGTCTACCAAAGAATTCAACTGGAAGAACAGGAGAATCGGCGTAATATTGCATGACGCAGACGTCGTTGTATACAGTATTATTTGCGAGACGCAAGCGTAAATGCGTTCCTCTATAGCAGACGAAAATAATGGAAGTGGTTTTATCGCTGAGAATTCTGGGTAATTCGTTGCCAATATTACGAAAACGTTGACTTTCATGCATGACCGGTAAGTCGGCCATTAATTCAATCTCAGCAATTGCTCACGGTGAGTCAGCTCACCAGTGATTGGAAGTAATTTGAGTAGAGACTAACGTATTTGCATGCGGCCCTAAATGTAGCAATGTAAATTTCATGTACAAACAACATTTTATACGATAATAACAATAATAATACGATATTTAACTATGTAGATATAACATTATTTATTAAATTAATATTAAGAAGTAAAGCTATTACTATGAATGAAATAAATAAATGAATGTACACAACTAAACTATTATAATCAATGGTAAAGAGAAAAATGGGAAGGAAGCCTGAATTAACTCAGTGCTCTAGAGCATCAGGACATAAAGTTGAAGGTTTAGGCATAAATTTATATTTATTATTAATTGTTGGTGTTTTAAATCATCCTGTATATTTTTTTTAAGTTACTGCTTGAAATCTTATAGCTTACAAATAAATAACACAACTTACCCTGGAGTATAAAACATCCAACAATAATAATTACTGTATGTTTTCTGTGTTCCAAACTTTATAAATGTACCCAATGTAATGGAAGTGTATTATCTTCTGAAGTTACTACACTGCCACACACATGACAAAAACACCAATTTCTGTTGCATGGATACATTTGGTGATGCAGATTGTGGTTTCCTTGCAAGAATGTAGCGAGATAAATGACGTATGTCTGAAATCTTTACATCAACAACCAGAAGGTCAGGGACAGGATGTTGGAAGAAATTAATACACCACATCTTCTCAGTACATAGCTCACAAGAATATTCAAAACTATTCTAATAATTTAGGTCAAATGCATGAATGGAAGAGAAAAAAAAATCTATAATGAATAATTGAATAGTTGCCACAAAAAGAGACCTAACTAAAACAAATTCGAAAATTGAGTTTTCAGTGGATTAGTGATCTATCCAGGGAATATCATAGCATGATGGATGTAAAACTATCCCTATTCTCTTCCAGACCTGTTTTATATATTTTTAAAAGTTGGCTTTCAAGCAAATAGTGGTCTATCTGTAACAAAATGGCAGAAACAGTTAGTCAAGTCTTGAGTAGCAGTGAAGAAAAACAATTATTGCACATACACATTCATTTTATCACAGTTCCGTGAATTTTACCCAGAATCTTAGAGAAACTGAGTGAAAATAAGAAAGACACAAAGACTGTAACGAAATAACATTAAATGGAAAATAAATATTGAACACTGATTCAGTTAGGAAAAATTCTAACTGAATCAGCGTTCAATGTGTATTTTCTATTTCTTAATGTAGCATTTTTAGTTAAATATGGATTAGATCACTTTTGCACTCAATTCTAATAAATTGTTAATATTTAGTTAGTAGCATGTTATTTTGCATTCAAATTGGCTATTTATGTTTTCAACAGAATGAGAATTTAAGATGTATATGATATAATAAAGGTAAAAGCCTCAAAATGAACATTATGTATTTTTTTAGTTTTCCCAACAATTTGTAGTTTATGGGTTAGATCTGTTTTCGGGGCAACTATTCAATTGGTGTCAGCTAATGGTTATGTTCAGTGCCTCTAGTCCCAAGAGTCACAGGTTCAAACCCGGCTGGGGTTGATGGATTTTTAGGATGGAAAAATTAGGAACAAGCCCTCCGGGAGAGACTTTAACCCTGAAAACTCTAAGCAAAATCTATTGAATTTGTACCATCCAAGTAATATCTTAGTTTAATAAAACTTTTACGACGGGAATTAACACTATGAGGAAAGTAATAATTCATATAAGTGATTCAGAAATAACTTTTTACATCTCACCTCATAAAACACTGTGATTTTCACAGGACCAATTTCAAAAGCCATTCAACGATTGGAGATTTGGCTGATGATAGAAACAATGGCTTTTGAAACCAGTCCTGTGAAAATTACAGAATTTTATGAGGTGAGATGTAAAAAGTTATTTTTGATTAACTTATATAAAATAGTAAGGCTTCTAATGATGTTTTTATTATTCATTTAACATTTCTCAATGAAAGCTAAATTATATTTGAAGAGAAAAATTTTCACCTAGACCGGGACTCGAACCCGGGACCCTTGGCCCGGAAAAAGCGTCTAAATCGTAACTCGCCTCGGTAGCTCAGTTGGTAGAGCACTTGGCCCGGAAAGCCAAGGGTCCCGGGTTCGAGTCCCGGTCTAGGCAAAAATTTTTCTCTTCAAATATAATTATATAAAATACCTTTTTTTTGCCTACTAGGTGTCGCTTGAGGTGACACACTGACCACATGTCATTCACGACATGTTAAAACCCAAATGGGAGGCCATGCCCTGACTTGGAATGTAAGATCCATATGATGGATGAATGGATGGAGTAATTGATGATTTTTTCACATCAAATTTATTCATGGCTCATATTTGAAGAGAAAAATTATACGCTCAGACAGGGGCTCAAACCCAGGATCTTTGGCTTTCCAGCCAATACTCTACCGACTGAGCTACCTGAGCGAGTTCTGATCTAAACGCAAATTTTTCTCTTATATACGTTGTTAAATCCTGCACACCAAATGCTGTGAAACCTTCGTTTCTATCTTTGCAAATGGCGGCTTCTTTATTATTTGGTGCATTCACAGCATTTGGTGCACGGGAATTAACAACCTATATAAGAGAAAAATTTGCATTTAGATTGGAACTCACTCAGGTAGCTCAGTTGGTAAAGTATTGGCTCAGAAAGCCAAAGGTCCTGGGTTCGAGCCCCGGTTTGAACGTATAATTCTTCTCTTCAAATATGATTTATCCATCATTGAGATGTATGAAATGAATAATAAAAATATTATTCATGGCTGTTTCAATGGATCTCCCAATTCATTTCACAAAGATATTGCACAACAAAATACAACACAACAAATGCAGTGGGACCTATCACAAGGAACAGTTCTGAGTAGCATTCTTTTCAATATGTATGTAAATGACTTGCTTTTAAAAGGAGATCACAATAAGAGAATGATAATAACAATAACATTATTTTTTGTTTTATATTATATTTGTGTTGCTTCCATTTTTGTCTATATGTATCTATTTTATCAGTTCTTCTGCTGAAGTTTATGAGTAGGTTATTTTTTACTAGTAGAGGTTACCAGCCTCTAGCCAAACCCCTCTTCCTGGAGGACAGGGAACTGCAATTTCGGAGTGTTTGTCTCCTGGAGAAGTTGCCTTCACTACGGCTTTGGGGACTTCTCTTCTCCCCACGTAACCCTGTGCACGGGGCCCTACCCAGATACTACCCACTGGGCGAGTGAGACCTGGAGCTCACAAAAGGGCAGGGGCGCCTACTCCCTGGAATGGACTACCTCTTTCAAGGGTACCACTCTGTTACTATCCAAGATAGATATCCAAAACAAATAACAAAATACAAACCTAAAGGCACCCGAGATGTGGGCAGACCTAGAAAGAGATGGGCTGAAGTCAGAACGGGTCAGCAGACCTAATCCATGAATGCAGATGATGATGATGATGATTATATTTGTGAGGTGCGATTTTAAAAATTGCTCTGACCATATGTTAAATTATATATGTTTGAATATGAAAAGTAATGGGTAAATAAATAGAAATGGACAAAATTATAACAAAATATTGAATTTTAAATGGTAGTTCCAGAAAAAAAACATTTATACTGGTACATTGTAAAATATAAATTGATCAAGATCATCATCTTTGTCCAACATTCATTAAATTTTTAAATCTTCCTTCTGAATATTGAAGTGCAAGAGAGTAAATTACATTATTGCCAACTGGTCAACATTAGATACAAATAATCAACCAACCAAACAACATTGTACAATTAATATTTTTAGAAAGTAACATTGCACAAACTGTGTACATATCATCATCATCATCCGGTATCACGGCAGCTGCCGCCATCTTCTGGAAACCAAACGCCATTCCTCTTTGTCCATCCATTGATCTTCCTCCATTCCTCTGATATTCATAGCTGCTTGTACCCCTTCTATCCAAGTTTTCTTCGGTCTTCCTCTCTTCCTCCTTTCCATTGGGATCCATTCCATAACAATTTTTGGCAATCTTTGCTCTGGCATTCGTTTGACATGACCATACCACTGCAATCTTTTCTTTTCTATGATGTCTATGATGTCCGGCTCCTCTTGTACACCCATAATTTCCCTCATTTCTTTATTTCGTATTCTATCCACATATATATACAGGGTGTAACAGGACCTCACCGACAAAATTATAGGGATGATAGACCATGCAGAGAGGATCATTTTTTGTGAAGGAACATATAGTCGCAAACACATAATTTATGAGTTATGTGCAGATGAAGATGTTCACCTGTAAGGGTCAGAATTGAATACAAACAATTGTACATGCATCATTTTATTGAAAAATACATGTTTTTACAATAAGTGTTCAAACAGTAGACCCTGTGCCTCATTGCATGTTTGATATCGTCGCAGCAATGATAGGCCAACACGGCCGATCATGGCAGGATTCTTTTTGATGTCGTCAAAACACTTATGTTTGAACACTTATTGTAAAAATATGTTTTTTTCAATGAAAAAATATGTGTACAATTGTTTTTATTAAATTCCGACCCTTACAGGTGGACACCTTCATCTGCGCATAACTCATAAATGACGTGTTTGGGACTATATGTTCCTTCACAAAAAATGATCCTCTCTCCATGGCCTATCATCCCTATCATTTTGTCGGTGAGGTCCTGTTACACCCTGTATATAATATATGTAGATTTAGTGTAGATTTTCGCAGATATAAATATGATTAAGAGAGGTTTCTTGGGCTTTCCATGTCAATGGTTCAAGGTTGGCCTCTGGCCACTGGTTGCAATGTTTTGACATGATCCCACATGCCATAATGTCAAAATGTTGGCACCAGTGGCCAGAGGCCAACCTTGAAACATTGATGTAGAAAATCCAAGAAACCTCTCTTAATCATATATATATATATATATATATATATGGTATGATAAGAAAAATAAATGCCTGGACGGGATTCGAACCCGGATCTCTGAGTCTGTACCTCAGCGTGATATCCATTACACTACCAGGCGAATCCAATTCAAACACTTATTTTTTCTTATATATGTATTATACTCTCCATTATTACTAGATGTTGCGAGAACACTGTCTTCACTGCCATCTAGTAGCTGACTATATCAAGTAAGCAAATTAAAGAGAATATTTATTTTACTTTATAGCAGTGACGCTTTATCGATGTTATAATTAAATCTTTAACATTGAGCAATGCAAGCTTAATATGGTATGATAAGAAAAATAAATGCCTGGACGGGATTCGAACCCGGATCTCTGAGTCTGTACCTCAGCGTGATATCCATTACACTACCAGGCGAATCCAATTCAAACACTTATTTTTCTTATATATGTATTATACTCTCCATTATTACTAGATGTTGCGAGAACACTGTCTTCACTGTCATCTAGTAGCTGACTATATCAAGTAAGCAAATTAAAGAGAATATTTATTTTACTTTATAGCAGTGACGCTTTATCGATGTTATAATTAAATCTTTAACATTGAGCAATGCAAGCTTAATATGGTATGATAAGAAAAATAAATGCCTGGACGGGATTCGAACCCGGATCTCTGAGTCTGTACCTCAGCGTGATATCCATTACACTACCAGGCGAATCCAATTCAAACACTTATTTTTCTTATATATGTATTATACTCTCCATTATTACTAGATGTTGCGAGAACACTGTCTTCACTGCCATCTAGTAGCTGACTATATCAAGTAAGCAAATTAAAGAGAATATTTATTTTACTTTATAGCAGTGACGCTTTATCGATGTTATAATTAAATCTTTAACATTGAGCAATGCAAGCTTAATATGGTATGATAAGAAAAATAAATGCCTGGACGGGATTCGAACCCGGATCTCTGAGTCTGTACCTCAGCGTGATATCCATTACACTACCAGGCGAATCCAATTCAAACACTTATTTTTCTTATATATGTATTATACTCTCCATTATTACTAGATGTTGCGAGAACACTGTCTTCACTGCCATCTAGTAGCTGACTATATCAAGTAAGCAAATTAAAGAGAATATTTATTTTACTTTATAGCAGTGACGCTTTATCGATGTTATAATTAAATCTTTAACATTGAGCAATGCAAGCTTAATATGGTATGATAAGAAAAATAAATGCCTGGACGGGATTCGAACCCGGATCTCTGAGTCTGTACCTCAGCGTGATATCCATTACACTACCAGGCGAATCCAATTCAAACACTTATTTTTCTTATATATGTATTATACTCTCCATTATTACTAGATGTTGCGAGAACACTGTCTTCACTGCCATCTAGTAGCTGACTATATCAAGTAAGCAAATTAAAGAGAATATTTATTTTACTTTATAGCAGTGACGCTTTATCGATGTTATAATTAAATCTTTAACATTGAGCAATGCAAGTTTAATATGGTATGATAAGAAAAATAAGAAAAAATAAGTGTTTGAATTGGATTCGCCTGGTAGTGTAATGGATATCACGCTGAGGTACAGACTCAGAGATCCGGGTTCGAATCCCGTCCAGGCATTTATTTTTCTTATCATACCATATTAAGCTTGCATTGCTCAATGTTAAAGATTTAATTATAACATCGATAAAGCGTCACTGCTATAAAGTAAAATAAATATTCTCTTTAATTTGCTTACTTGATATAGTCAGCTACTAGATGGCAGTGAAGACAGTGTTCTCGCAACATCTAGTAATAATGGAGAGTATAATACATATATAAGAAAAATAAGTGTTTGAATTGGATTCGCCTGGTAGTGTAATGGATATCACGCTGAGGTACAGACTCAGAGATCCGGGTTCGAATCCCGTCCAGGCATTTATTTTTCTTATCATACCATATTAAGCTTGCATTGCTCAATGTTAAAGATTTAATTATAACATCGATAAAAGCGTCACTGCTATAAAGTAAAATAAATATTCTCTTTAATTTGCTTACTTGATATAGTCAGCTACTAGATGGCAGTGAAGACAGTGTTCTCGCAACATCTAGTAATAATGGAGAGTATAATACATATATAAGAAAAATAAGTGTTTGAATTGGATTCGCCTGGTAGTGTAATGGATATCACGCTGAGGTACAGACTCAGAGATCCGGGTTCGAATCCCGTCCAGGCATTTATTTTTCTTATCATACCATATTAAGCTTGCATTGCTCAATGTTAAAGATTTAATTATAACATCGATAAAGCGTCACTGCTATAAAGTAAAATAAATATTCTCTTTAATTTGTTTACTTGATATAGTCAGCTACTAGATGGCAGTGAAGACAGTGTTCTCGCAACATCTAGTAATAATGGAGAGTATAATACATATATAAGAAAAATAAGTGTTTGAATTGGATTCGCCTGGTAGTGTAATGGATATCACGCTGAGGTACAGACTCAGAGATCCGGGTTCGAATCCCGTCCAGGCATTTATTTTTCTTATCATACCATATTAAGCTTGCATTGCTCAATGTTAAAGATTTAATTATAACATATATATATATATATATATATATATGTATATATATATATATATGTTATATTGCAGATTTTTGCGGATATAAGTATGAATAAGAAAGTTTTCTTGGGTTTTCCATATCTTGGATTCAAGTTCGGCCCCTGGCCACTGACTCCGACGTTTTGGCATGATCCCACATGCCATTATCAAGGAATGATAAGTTCGAGTCACAGGTTTAGGTCTTATATAATTAAACAAATAGAGTTTTCGCTGTGGTCCTTTTCTGAAGACGTACACCTTCAGTGTTTAACTACATAAGAACTAAACCTTGGATGGGTGTACGTCTTCGGAAATGGACCACAGCGAAAACTCTATTTGTTTAATTATATAAGACCTAAACCTGTGACTCGAACTTATCATTCCTTGATAATGGCATGTGGGATCATGCCGAAACGTCGGAGTCAGTGGCCAGGGACCGAACTTGAATCCAAGACGTGGAAAACCCAAGAAAACTTTCTTATTCATATATATATAAAAGTGAATTACTACTGGGCTCAGGAGGCCTTAGTAGCAGATTAAAGCTCTCATCTTTCCAGATAATCAGCATGAGATGTCAATTGGGTTGTCAGCCATGCATGATGGCCACCTATTCCCCCAAAACAAATGTCTGGTACACTTTTCCATTAGAGACTGAGTCAATCCAAGGATCATAATGCTGCCAGAAGGTTGATCCTACTGGGATTCTATCCCCTACCTTCCAACTTAAGCTTATTGCCTTACCAACTAAGCTATGACATACCCATCCCATACATATATTTTATATTTTTAAAGATAAAAATGTCCTAATAACAGACCATGGGAGGGAATAGATTTAAGAATACATGATTTTCAGCCAACAAGCGAAAGAGTTAGAGTGGCTTGCTTTTTTCTCTGGAGAACTTTTAACTCTAACTCCATGGTGTTACAGGCCTAGAAAATTCTTTGGCTTACTAGCTAACTGCTGACATCACATCCATATGTGTTAATCACAGAAGTGGACGATCATTCAGCTAGTATTGGGGTTTCAAGTGGTCAGCATGTCAGATTCCCCAACCATTCAACTTTGGAGCTGCTACTTACTGTAGCTATTTAAATTCCTCACGACGATGAGTGGACATTGATTTCATATTGTCTGAAATTCATGAGAACATTTTTTTCCCCCATGGGAACTTGAACCAATGCAAGTCCTATAGCTCTGCACCAACACAATATGCCTTAAACTGCTTGGTTATGGCAGGGATATTAGACAATTTTAGTTCAAGAGAAGTTCCTGACACTCATTTTTAGAAGGCTGAATAAATCTCAGAACCAATAATGTGTGTTGTCAAAGAATATATATTTCTTTTTATTCTCTGGAAAAATCACTTAAGACTGCTTCTGAAAATCAAACAGAACAAAAAAGGACAACGCTTCGCTAAACCTCTATAAGAAAAGAAAAAAAAAGGCATTTTGAAGAGAGGAAAATATGTTTACCACAAACAGGAAGCAAACATCCTGATTCAGATAAATATTTGTTTTAATTAACCAAGTGGCTTTCAGATACGATGACACCTTCTCTTCTTTGACACATTACATTTACAAGCTATATAACTGTACATACATTTTTCTCATTCACAGTCTGTTTATTTTTATTCTCATCACTGTCTCGGTGGTGGGAGATCATCAGTTAGTGGTTCAAGTAAAGATTTGAGGAATGTATTACCATTTATAAGCTTAGTTGTTGCAACCACAAATTCCACCAATGCTGTAATAGAAATACAAAAATTAACACTGCAAGGACATAGAGACTAAAGTATGTTTTGTTATCCTAACTTTACCCTGTAACTTTACTTTTTATTGAATTTTTCATTTCTGGATCATTTGTTGAGAAAATTATATTATAAGATTTAAATTAAAATTTGGAAATACTTTATAATATGTGACAAGAAAACATTTTTCTAAGTTCCAACCATACACAATGTGCATGCGCCAACAGACGCAAAGTGGTTTACACTATGGAATCATGGGATGCAGCCAACATATACATGATATTTGAATTCGTGTTGCCAATGAACCTAATGCAATTTAAGTACTCTTGTTGTTCTTCTTCTTCCTTTCAAGTATTAGGCCAAGGCCTGTTACTATCCTATAGAAAATTTTCCCTCCAGCATTTCATAGGACAGCACAGAGATCTTCGTCCCTTGTACATTCCACGTGTTAAAAAGCAAAATTTTTTTTTCTTCCAAAATTGTCCTTTTTCATGCTTAGGTCGCCATAAGTTTGATCCTTCCGGGAAATTCTCGTATAAGACTTGAAAGCATAATAATAGTCCCTTCGATTGGTTGCTGGCCAAAGGAAGGCAAGACCAGTGATGGGACTGCCATCTTATAGCCTCCTGTCAGGCTTTTCTAGAGAAGAAAAGAAAATAAAAGGAAAGAAGAAAGGAAAGACTCCCTTGCCCTTGGATGCCCTAATAGTGTCGGGGTCGAAAAAAACAAGAGTTAACCAAGAGAGGTTAGATAGTAAAGTTAAAAGAGTGCAAAATACAAGTAAGTGGAAGACATGTTTTGCTCAGCTTGGGCACCTTTGGTCGCCATCCACATATCCCCTAGATGAGGACCCTGAGGGTAATTTAAGTACTCTAACCTGTGAAAGAATGCATTAGTGTAAAGTAATTAGTACAGACTCTATGTTGGCTGCACTGGAACATAGCAAGTGACATTATGAGGTTCTTCTTAACAAATAAGGTGAATCTGGTTTCACCTTACCTCATAAATTGTTGTGTACTATTTGAAATGTTTGGATATGCATACCATATAGAACACAATGATTAATAGGTAAGATTATCAAAATAGAATGGAAGAACTTTTGAAAGAAAAAGAATATGAAAAAATTAAGAATGATCCCCTACCCAAAACCATAAAAAAACTGGAAAACTGTCTTAAAACTGTTAAAATTCTATCCGAGAAAGAAAAATTTCAATTAAAAGTAAGCAACCCAAGAAACCCTAATATACATGGACTTCCAAAAATTAAAAAAAAAAGTTATGAATTTTGATATACTGATGGAGCGTGACCTTGTTTGGAGGTTCTTTGGCCAACCACAGGATGGAGCTGACATCGACATCCAGGTTGTGCAACATAAATAAAACCAGTCTGGAAAAGCTGACAATAAAACGGAATTGTTTTGAAACATGTTCAAGAACAAATCAACATTAATATTGAGGTAAGATGTTCAGACGGGAATTACAACGTATGTAGAGAAGAATTTGCATTTAGATCGGTACTTGCTCAGGTAGCTCAAATGGTAGAGCACTTGGACTAGAAAACCAAGGGTCCCGGGTTCAAGTCCCGGTCTGAGCGTATAATTTTTCTCTTCAAATATGATTTATCAGATTCACTTTATTTATTATTCTAACCAATGTTCTGCTTCTTTCTGTGGTATGACATTCCTTGAGAAACTTTGCTGTCTTACAAATGTCTTTCCATTCTTTCCTATCCACTACCTTTGTTCTCCACCTCTTTATACCAATTTTTCGCTCTCTACCCCATCAACTCACCTGCTTTGCATTCTTTGAACGTGACAAGCCATTTCAGTCTTTGAATCTTTTCACAGTTAAAGAAGCCAAACTTCTAAAACACTTGGAAAAACCTTTAGAATTGACTGTTTGCGAGAAGATCTAAGTACAGAAGAACAAATTTAAATCCATGAATTTTGAAATTCCCGATGAATGGGACCTGATTTTGAAGTTAATCAAATCAACACCAGATGGCAACGTTATAGATGGAGATTCCAACGAAAATCCAGTAGTCATAATGTCGGTTGAAAATGGGAGGGATGTTTCCTCTTGAAAACTGCAGTTCCCATGTTTAAGAAAATATAAACTATGAGGTAAGATATAAGAAATGAATCATTCTTCATGACTTTGGATATTCATTGCTAGGTCTGCTTTAATGTAAAATAGAGCTCTTTGTTTGTCCTAATCCTCCACATTTCTCTGTTATGTATTGGTCCAAAATCTTTGCAATATTTTCCTTTTCCAGACATTAAATAGTTGTTCTTCTGATTTTGTAATATACCATGTCTCATTTCCATACATTATGATAGGACAAATCACTGTTTTTAATATATATTACACATATAATAAGAATCAAATGAATAGTGAATTCTTCTTACCTCATACTTCTATGTTTTTTTAAACACAATACCGCAGTATCGGCGACCATCGTCAGCTGTTTTCACGACTGTCAATTTTTTCTTTTGCCAGTAATTATCCAAACTGCCATCTGGTGTTCTTTTGAAGGAATCATTTTCTAAACTTCCATCTGTTGTATTTTTGAAGAACTCTGTAATCAAGCTTGGTTCGACCGGAATCTTGAAGTTCATGGTTCTAGTGTGGTTTTTTTGTATATATCTTTTCCCAAACTGTTAAATCCAAAGGTTTTGATAGATGTTTTAAAAGTTTTGCTTCTTTTTCAATTCTATGATTCTCTAATAAACTATGTGCTGCTATAGCTGATTTTTCAATTTCTCCATTCTTCATGTTTCTGAAGTGCTCTTTTTTACGAGTTTCCAAATTCCTTTTTGTTTTTCCTATATATATCCTATTGCAATCTTTGCAATCAATTTGATAAATTCCAGATTTTTTGTTGTCTGGGGTGTTAATTTTATTATTAGTTAACAGAAGATTACCCAGGCTGAATTTGTTAATTGGAGCAATGTTATATTAAATTTTCTGAAAATTTTTTGAAATTTATTATGAACTTCAGGATGGTAAGTAAATTTCTTGAATTTTTTATCTTTCTTGGAATCATGTTGTAGAGTGGTGTATTCCTGTAACCTTTTCTGTTGTTTAAATTTCTTTAATTTATTCTTTATTATGTCTTCATCAAAAGATAAAGGCACAATTATCAACAGGAAGAGGCACGATTATCGGTCTATGAGTTAAATAGTCACACTAAATGTCCCAGAGATAGCAATTTGCATTCTGACTAGCCAATGTTAATTGAAGCCATAAATCAGCTGATAGTAACTTTCATTAAATTGAAATCTACAATAGTATCTACAATTACCAGATCCAAAACAAGTGAGCAATGAATGCAACAGCTAGAAAAGTATTAAATTAATGTTGGGAAGTAAACATTATGAGGTATAATCATTAAAATTCATCGGAGAACATATTGTTTAAACAATATGTTCTCCGATGAATTTTAAGCTAGAAAAGTACTAAATCATCATCATCATCATACACCATTCATGAATATAGGCCAATGTTGACCTGTATCGATCTCAACTAGACAGGGTCTAAATGTCATTTTTGTGGACCATTGATTCTTTTTAAATTTGTTTATTATAAAGGGGGATGTGATAACATTGTGTACAGGTCATCATCATCCTCATGGGCGATACTGAAGAACTGAATATAACTATAAAAATTATGATGGGAAGTAACAGTATGAGGTAATTTACAATTTATAGCATGAATCAGAGAAATCTTTTTAAATCTCACCTCACAAATTCCACAATTCTCATAGTTTTTTTAAGCTTTACTGCTATAAAATTTGTGTAAAAATTCTCATTAAAAACGTCTTCTAGAATTAGAAGCCGTCAGATGGCATTGGCAGCAATGGCTATCTACCTCGGATGATAAGAAAATTGTATATGAAGAAAGAAAAATTAATGGGTGTATCGGAAGCCCTGGATAATGTAATGGATAGCACACTAGTGTACAAAACTAGAGGTCTTATGTTCAAATCCTGGTTCAGGCATCAATTTTTCATTTCCAAATAGAAAATTATAATTACTATTTTTAAATAACTAGAAAATATTGTACTATAGTCAGTATGTTACAAATGATAATTCATACCAACATAAAATGTGGCATTTTGTAACTTTTCATACTTTGATTGTCATTAAAATATAGCAACCATTACATTTATCTTCATATCAAAACTTGCAATGTTACAATTTGAAATAATGATTAACTAATGTCTCATGGAATTTATGTAAGCAATAAGATACCTAATTTGGAATTATTTTGACCAATATGAAATGAGGTAATCTTCTATGAATTTGATAAAATTTATAGAAATTATTCAACAGGATGCTGTTCTATGATGTCTGCTTCCTCTTTTCTTATCAGTATTTGGCAATTCAAGTCTCCAAAAATTATTACATAGAATTTTATTAAGTAATTCCATTAGCATGTCTTCTTTCACATAAACATGGGATACCTATACAAATATTTGGATGGTATTATGCATCAACCGGCTATGCACCATTATCTAAGTTTTGAAAAAATGATTTGTTGCCATCTTCAATCTTTTCATTTTTTTAAAAATAGAATTTGGAATTTACAGGAAAGAAACACACATTGATAAGAAATTATATTAAAGCAATAGGTTTTAACAATATTGCACATAAACAGGCAGTATTTAATACTTTAACATACAGACATGTGAACATTTCCCAAGAGCAGAGAAAATTTTAACAAAGAGAAAAAACACATTATAAAAATAAAAAAAGAGAATGGTTTTCAGGAAAAGATGATTTGTAAGAAAATAAATAAATTCAAGAAACAAGAAGTGATAAATGAAAGTGCTCTTCAGACAGATAAAGAAATTGGTAAAAAATTCAAGAAATGTACATACCATCCTTTAATATTTAATAAGTTTCAAAAATGCTCAGCAAATTTAACATTAAATTAGCACCGAAAAGTGATTAAAGTTTGAATAAATTAATAAAAACCAACAAAAATGAAAAGATTGAAGATGACAACAAATCAGGGATTTATCAAATTTATTATAAAGATTGAAATATACATAGGAAAAACAAAAAGGAACTTAAAATACCAGATTGAAAGAACACCTTAGAAATATTAAAAATGGAGAAATAGAAAAATCTGACATGCATGGTCAGAAAAACACAGAATTGAAACTAAGGCCAAATTACTAAAACAGTTAGAAAAATCTAAGGAACTCACAATTTGGGAGAAAACTTACATCTACAAGAATAAGAAGAAAAGCATGAATTTTGAAATTCCCAGAGAAAAAAAAAAAATTATTTGGAAGTTCATCGGTCAGCCAGCAGAGGGAGCAGAAGTCAACCTAAAGGATGGACAACTGCAAAACAACACTTGGAATGCATCGACAATGTCACACAAAAGCGACAAAACCGGGTCTGCATAAAAATCAAGAAATATGAGGTAATAAATTAATGAGTCATTTTAACATCTTACCTCATATTTCATGTTTTTTCAAACACGGTAACTATAGTTTTCAAATGATCTTGTCATTCATTTTCAACCGCCATTATGACTACCGGATATTCGTTGGAATCCCCTCTATAACGTTGCCATCTGGTGTTGATTTGACGAACTTCGAGATATCGTTGCCATCTTCGTCAAATTAACACCAGATGGCAACGTTATAGAGGGGATTCCAACGAATATCCGGTAGTCATAATGGCGGTTGAAAATGAATGACAAGATCATTTGAAAACTATAGTTACCGTGTTTGAAAAAACATGAAATATGAGGTAAGATGTTAAAATGACTCATTAATTTATTAATTAAGAACCTCATAATGTGTTTCCCAATTTTAACTTTAAATATGAGGTAAGTCAAAATAACCAACTCATTAATAATTAAAAGAAACCTCTTAGTGTTATTTCCTACTATATCAAATAAAGGAGCTATTTTACTGAATCCTAGTTTTCATATCTAAAATTAAGCTTTATTTTTAAATATTATCTGAAGTTAAAATGTACTCACAGTCTTCTTGCTGAGAAAGAAATCTTAGTGCTGACACTTCAGCAAATGTGCATCCTCCCAGAAAGAAGACCAGAACTACTTTAGGTGTGTCAGTCTGCGAGGATTGGCTGCTGATAGATCCTCCTAAAACACAAAATTGTTAGAAGAATTTTTTTTATATAAGTAAAATTTTATCACCTCACCTCATAATCTTCTTCTTCTTAGACTAATTTTGGAACTTTCTTGTTCAGTTTCAGACGTCAAAACAATGTCATGAATAAGGGGCGGATTTCCATGACCTAAAAAATGGAAAATATGTATGCATTTATGACCTTAAAAAGGTTTAAATATAACCTAAAAAAAGGTTTAAATGACCTAAAAAGGCAAAAATATGACCTTATAATTGAATGAATTTTTTACCCATACTATATTAATTGTTCATTCATGTACATTTTCAATTGTATCATAAGAAAAAGGAAATATTTTTCTATTGTTCAGTGCAAACATTTGTTATTTAATTTTAGGAAGTTATATTTTGAGGTTATTTTAATTATATTATTTTTGGTCTGGACATCTTACCTCAATATTAATGTTGATTTGTTCTTGGACATGTTTCAAAACAATTCTGTTTTATCGTCAGCTTTCCCAGACTCTTAAACTTTTTGACTTCATATTTTGTTTCGAAAAAATTGTTATTGAAGTTGAGTATGGAGGACGCCATCTTGTTTTTCATAATTTATAACACAAACACAATTTCTGGTTTTGTTTCTTCCTTGTGACTTAAGAAGTTGTAATTAATATTTAATTTTAGGAAGTTATATTTTAAGGTTATTTTAATTATATTATTTTTGGTCTGGACATCTTACCTCAATATTAATGTTGATTTGTTCTTGGACATGTTTCAAAACAATTCTGTTTTATCGTCAGCTTTCCCAGACTCTTAAACTTTTTGACTTCATATTTTGTTTCGAAAAAATTGTTATTGTAGTTGAGTATGGAGGACGCCATCTTGTTTTTCATAATTTATAACACAAACACAATTTCTGGTTTTGTTTCTTCCTTGTGACTTAAGAAGTTGTAATTAATATTTAATTTTAGGAAGTTATATTTTAAGGTTATTTTAATTATATTATTTTTGGTCTGGACATCTTACCTCAATATTAATGTTGATTTGTTCTTGGACATGTTTCAAAACAATTCTGTTTTATCGTCAGCTTTCCCAGACTGAAAGCTGACGATAAAACAGAATTGTTTTGAAACATGTCCAAGAACAAATCAACATTAATATTGAGGTAAGATGTCCAGACCAAAAATAATATAATGCAAACATTTGTTACCTGTTATCAGAAACCTCCGAAAGAAGTGTACTGTGAAAATGACGATTTTTATATAGATACAATGTTGGCAAAAATATGACATGTCATAGGAATCCGCCCCTTAGTCACGAAAATACTGAAGAAGGAGGAGGAGGAGGAGGAGGAGGAAGAGGAGGAGGAGAAGGAGAAGAAGAAGGAGGAGAAGGAGTAGGAGAAGAAGAAGGAGGAGGAGAAAAAGAAAAAAAGAAGAAATAGTAGAAATAGAAGAAGGAAGAAGAAGGAAGGAGGAATAAGAGAAGGAAGAAGGAAAGAGAAGGAAAGAGAAGGAAGAAGAAGGAAGAAGAAGAAGAATGAAGAAGAAGAAGGAAGAAGAAGAAGAAGAAGAAAAAAGAAAGAATAATAATAATAATAAGAGGAAGAAGAAGAAGAAGAATGTTTAAAGTTTTGTTCTGTGGGCAGCAGAAGGACACTTTATAAGGTAATAAGAGTCCGGGGTCATATGCAGCCTGCAAACAACTTCTCCAGACATGCTTTCTGGAAGAACCGCACTTTCCAGATACTAGAAGAATTAGGCACTCAAGCCTTCCATTCAAGAGAAGAATAGACTGAGGTTCAGATTATTCCTATCCTTGCATATATACGGAGATATGGGGCTCTGATGAGTCAATCGTGAGAATGTGGTGTCCAAGTTGTGGAAGAGTAGAAGTGACCTAAGTGCAATGACAAGAAAGTTTAAGGATTTGTAATTGAATCTGTTAGCAAGTATGACAAACCGAGTTATAAAATAAACTGTGGAGAAGAAACTCTATTAGCAGAAAATTATATGTGTGCATACAGTGCAGTATTGTGAAATAAATAAACAACATTTGGAGATTTTGTATAAATATATAAGACATTTATGCGCCATACAACAGGCTATACAAAGTGGGACCATAAAAGAAATGAGGAAATTATGAAAGAGTTGGATGTAGAATCCATTCTCCATCATATACAATACTACCAGAACAACTGGAAAGCCTATCTTTAAAAAAATGCCATCTCACAGAATTCCAAAAGCTATGTTTCGTTACTGCCCCAAGGCAAAAGATTGGTGGGATGTCCAAAAAAGCGCTGGATGGAAAAATCCTCTTTGATACCGTAACAGGCCACATGGCCCAATACTTTCATGGATGATGATGATGTGTAAATATATATATGAAGTTAAATTAAAGAAATTCCACGTTTTCAATGCAACCACCATCTGCGATATCTTGGTATCATAGGTGAGATAATGAGTGCAAGCAGCTGCTACAGTCGGATTCAACCCAGGAAGTTACTGTGTGTTTGGAATAGGGAACTGGGTTGCCATTTTAACAGTATTTTCTTGAGAGAAATCCTTGAATAAAACTGATGCAGGTACAGAGTTGTAAGTTGTAGCAGTCCAAGCCACTCCCTCTTAAAGAAAATAACAATTACCACTTTCACTGAGCTCATGTAGACATGTACTATCCTGTGTGAAAGTGTCGACTCTCATATTTACTATAAAACTAGTCTGCATGCCATAAAAGAAAAACTATGTTTTTTAAATGTATAGTACACAGATTTGGAAAAAGTACTGCTAACCTTGCCCCTCCTCCCCTCCCTAAACAAACAAATACCGTTATTATGAGTTTGGCAACACCTAGGGGGACACTGGCATAGCTCGTAAGGTCTGTAGTAACTTCCTACGTTGAATTAGAGTGTATGAGTGACATCTTGCGACAGAAAGAATGAGGTGACGGGAATAAAATCAACCATGATTTAAGGGAGATGAATTTTACAGAGAATGACAGCAAAACATTAGCTAAGGATAGGAATGTACGGAGAGCTTATATCTGTGAGATCATCATCATTCTTCATTACGTGTATCCAGTCACAGCTGATGACACAAATCCATTGCATACTTAAGCTATAAGTTGCAATGGGTCTGCATTCAAACATGCAGCTTATGTGGACATTCAAGGTGAGTGTCCACGAGAATAAAAGAAAGAGATATAGGAAAGACAGAAATGAACCCTTCGGCCTCGAATACTCTAATACCATCAGGGTCGAAGAAAACAAGAGGTCAGGCAAGACTGGATAGTAAAGTAAAAGAGGGATCTGGTACTAGAAAAGGAAAAATACCAGATCGGTTCAAGATAAAAGTAAGGAGCAAAACACAAGTTAGTGGAAGCAATGTTTTGCTCAGCTTGGGCACCTTGTGGTCACCATCCACATATCCCCTAGATGGGGACCCCTAAGGGTAGCTGATAATCCATGAAGTCATGAACTTCCAGGTTTGATAGTGCCAGTGAGTTAGAAAGGGGGAATGTTGTTTCAAAGTTCTGACATATATTTGTTGCACATTATATATTTAAAATGACTCACTTCGAGGGCCATGTCCTGCTGGTAAATGCTGACTTTCTTCAACAGTTGGTCCAGGAAGCAATCCAAGAACATCCTGGAGACCTCTCCATCCATTTGGCCTCACTAAATGCTGAGCTAACCGAACACTTAATGGAGCATATACACTGTGAACGTAACTGATGTCGGTTGGTGTAATTTCACTACCATCTTCTACTGTAAGTCGTAGAGTTTTTCTTAATACTGTATATTGACGGGAACCTTGCTGAAATTTCAATTTACATTGATGATAATCATATCATAAAACATAATATTTAGTTTGCTAGGACTCAATCACTATTATTTTCAGTACCATGTGAGCAAACAGAAATTCTTTGGAATCGCGATTTATTACAGATAAACTAGTTCATAAGATTATTAAAACATTTTGTCTGTTCATTCTTACCTCTTACAGTTGTTTTTGTCGAACATATGTTTCAGGAATTATTAGCCCCATCGTTAGCGATTACAGACTGAAATTTCTCATGTTTAATCAGGGCCAACAACATGAGAAAATTCAGTCTGTAATCACTGATGATGGGGCTAAGAAGCCCTGAAATATATGTTCGACAAAAAACAACTCTAAGAGGTAAGAATGAACAGACAAAATGTTTTAATTATTAACCCTCTGCATGCCACTGGTAAAATCTCTTGTGTCATAAATTTAAATCGCACCTGCCGATGTGATCGGCTTTGCAAGTAGTTAAAGTATATTGTCTGGCAGGTAATGGACAGGAGCATCAGAGCCGATCTAATCAGCTCATGACATCTGAAGGGTTAAACAAATCTCTTAAATGAATATACCTCATAGTGTGAATTCCTAAAATAAGTAAACCTCTTAATCATATTTGAAGAGAAAAATTATACGCTCAGACCGGGACTTGAACCCGGGACCCATGGTTTTCTAGTCCAAGTGCTCTACCATTTGAGCTACCTGACCAAGTACCGATCTAAACGCAAATTTTTCTCTATATACGTTGTAATTCCCGCCCACCAATGCTTTGAAGCCTTTGCTTCTATCTTTGCAAATGGCGGCTCCTATATTAAGAAGACATATTTGGGAATTATACATTACATTATAAATGCCAGTACGGCTTTTTTTCGATGTTCTTATTATTAATTTCATACATCTCAATGATGGATAAATCATATTTGAAGAGAAAAATTATACGCTCAGACCGGGACCCTTGGTTTCCTAGTCCAAGTGCTCTACCATTTGAGCTACCTGAGCAAGTACCGATCTAAACGCAAATTTTTCTCTGCATACATTGTAATTCTCGCGCACCAAATGCTTTGAAGCCTTTGCTTCTATCTTTGCAAATGGCGGCTCCTATATTAAGAAGACATATTTGGGAATTATACATTACATTATAAATGCCAGTACGGCTTTTTTCGATGTTCTTATTATTAATTTCATACATCTCAATGATGGATAAATCATATTTGAAGAGAAAAATTATACGCTCAGACCGGGACTTGAACCCGGGACCCTTGGTTTTCTAGTCCGAGTGCTCTGCCATTTGAACTACCTGAGCAAGTACCGATCTAAACGCAAATTTTTCTCTATATACGTTGTAATTCCAAATATGATTTATCCATCATTGAGATGTATGAAATTAATAATAAGAACATCGAAAAAAGCCGTACTGGCATTTATAATGTAATGTATAATTCCCAAATATGTCTTCTTAATATAGGAGCCGCCATTTGCAAAGATAGAAGCAAAGGCTTCAAAGCATTTGGTGGGCGGGAATTACAACGTATATAGAGAAAAATTTGCATTTAGATCGGTACTTGCTCAGGTAGCTCAAATGGTAGAGCACTTGGACTAGAAAACCAAGGGTCCCGGGTTCAAGTCCCGGTCTGAGCGTATAATTTTTCTCTTCAAATATGATTTATCCATCATTGAGATGTATGAAATTAATAATAAGAACATCGAAAAAAGCCGTACTGGCATTTATAATGTAATGTATAATTCCCAAATATGTCTTCTTAATATAGGAGCCGCCATTTGCAAAGATAGAAGCAAAGGCTTCAAAGCATTTGGTGGGCTGGAATTACAATGTATATAGAGAAACATTTATATAAAATAGGAATCTACAAGAATCCAAATTGTCATCTATGCAACAAAGATGAAGAAATGAACGAAGAACATCTACAAACCTGTAAAGTATTACCTGTTGGATCCACCATAGAGAAATATTGGAGAGCAAGAACGCTAATGGCTTCGTTGTCAAGGCCCAGCATTTGAAAACATCTTCTAAGTAGATTGCGATTTCAAGACCACTGCGGTCCCATTCTTCCGATCGACATAATATCAGTCTATTATATTTGAAAAGAAAAATATACGCCTAGACTGGGGTTTGAACTCGGACCTTTGACTCTCTATGTCAATGATCTTCCACTTGGAAGAGCATTGACATAGAGAGTCAAAGGCCCTGGGTTTAAACCCCAATCTAGGCGTATATTTTTCTTTTCAAATATAATTTGTCCATCATTAAGATGTTTAAAAACGAATAATATTAACAATAATATCAGTCGTCAAGATGGTACTGAGGATGGGGCCACAATGGTCTTGAAATCGCAATCTACTTAGAAGATTAATTATGAGGAGGTTTTATCTTAAATTAAACCTCATAGTGATTTATTCCTATAAAAGTTCAATATTGTGATGGAGTTTGGAGGAAGATGGACTAAATAATAAATTGTGGTTTTTTCCCTTTTAATGTTTTTATTTTTCTAAAGCACATGGCAGTGCATTTCTCTGGTTTATGCCATGAAAGATATTTTTGTTGAGAATAAAATTTGCCTTCCTTTATTTTTATTTAAACCATAAAGTAAAAAAAAAATAACAGTTTTAAAAACTAAAACAACACACTTTATTAGAAAACCGAACTAAAAAAATGAAAAATAATTTTAATTTCCAACACGCTTGGGATAAAATTAAAGTGGCCAACAAAAA
This sequence comes from Diploptera punctata, assembly GCA_030220185.1. Taxonomy (NCBI): domain Eukaryota; kingdom Metazoa; phylum Arthropoda; class Insecta; order Blattodea; family Blaberidae; genus Diploptera; species Diploptera punctata. Next base: position 626,483 of record JASPKZ010006080.1, read on the forward strand.
AAATCATCTCCAACATATATAGAATAAAACTAGAGTTATCAACAAAAATAAAATAATTTTACCATCAAAAGCGTGGGGTGCTCTATATCAATTAATATATTTGATAATAAACAGATATTGGTAAAAGTAAAGTCTCTAAGAAGAAAGTGTAAAAATCATAAAAACCACTCATCTCAAAGTTCATCAAATCAACACCAGATGTCAACGTTATTGATGGAGATTCCAACGAAAATCTGGTAGTCATAATGTTGGTTGAAAATGAGAGAGATCCTTCTCTCGAAAACTAGTTCCCATGTTTGAAGAAACATAAAATATGAGGTAAGATGTTAAAAATTACTCATTAATTTACGAATTAAAAACCTCATAATGTTATTTCACATATTTAACTATGAATTTAACAACCTTGTCCATGCAAGTAATACATGAGTTGCATACCAGGTGTCTCTTGAGGCACATCTGTAGGGAAATGAGCATAACTAAATCAGATTGGTTGAGAATCCTCAAAAAGGGGAGGCCATGCTCGACTTGGGTTGTAAGAGCCACAGGATGGACGGATGGAGTAGTAGCAAAAATACTTGAACAAACTTTAGTTTATAAGATGGTGGCCACTTTCACTTTTGGCAGCTGTACTTGTAACACCAGCACATCTTTTATTTTCCATCTGACATAATGTCTAGTTAGCATTCGAGCTAACATGAATAGTTTGAGTTGGATCAATTGCTTGGCTTATTGATCTAGGTGAAGCAAGTAACTATCACTGTAGCATTAAAGTACATTTAGAGAAACATTTAAGCAGAATTAAGTAAACATTAAAAATAAAAAAAAATTGACTTACCTGTACTTTTAGAAGACCAGCATTTTCAAGATTTGCTAGTGACAATATATGCTGAAAGCCATAAGTTTGAATAATTTCTCTTTTATAATGTTCCAATATTTTAGGTTTTAATCCACTGTTGGTCACTGATTGCATACAAATAAGTCTTAAAATCTGTAAAAAAAAAGACAAACATAAAAAAACTATGGTCCTATAATTATACATCATAATCATCATCCATGCAAGTTATTAGGCCATGTGGCCTGTTACAGTCTCAAAGAGGAATTTTCCACCCAGTGCTTATTTGGATGTCCCAGCAATCTTTTGTCTTAGGGGCAGTAACGAAGTGTGGCTTTTGGAATTCTATGAGTTGGCATTCGTTGAAGATGGGCTTTCCAGTTGTTCTGGTAGTTTCATATATGGTAGAGAATGGGTTCTACATCCAACTCTTCAATAATTTCTTCATTTCTTTTATGGCCCCACTTTGTATAGCCTGCTGTATGGCGCATAAATCACATCTTATTTGCTGTTATTCGGCTTTCATCCTTTCTTCATATCGCCCATGCTTCACTACCATATCTTAATACTGGTCTTGCGAGAACCTTATAAAGCCATAATCTTGTGTTCTTTTGTACTAAAGATGGTTTCATTATACTGCTAATTATCCCCATTGTTTTTGTGAAATTTGTGATTTTCTTTGATATATCAGGTTCATCTTGAAATGTTAAATTATAACTCAAATAATTAAATCCATTTACTCATTCTAAAATTTCATCATCCAAAACAATTTTGCTAGGTATAGAGTATTTCCCACAAAAGGCCATCACTTTAGTTTTCTTTGTATTGATTCCACATTGTACCTTTTTGCAATTGAATTAAAATTACCGTAAATCTGTTTCTGTTGGAGTTATTAATACCAAATCATCTGCAAAAAGCAGGGGATCTATTTTTAGGTGTCTATTAATTTGAATAGAGCCATGTCTCACCTGTTGCCAATCTTGAAGCATTCTATCCTAATTTCAGTCCATTCTGTTTGTGTGTTATTGATTCGAACTGAAATCATTCTACAATCATACAAAAACCTATATAATAGATCAAAAATGTATTTTCCTGGTATCTTATGTTTTAACATTCATTTTATGCCTTACAAAAGGTCTCAAACACTTGACAGGTTCACAAACACCTCCAGCATAAAATCTAAATGTTTGATGGCAAGGTAGGAATGGTACATACTGCAACAAAAACATTTCTTATAACTTTATTTATACCACATTGTAAATTATGTAATTTTAAAGATGATGCACTAAAACATAATCTCCTGGACTGTTACGCTGTAATCCTCTATGAGAGAAATAAAAAAAAATTAATTCTTACTATACAATCTCAAAAATCAATAAACATGAAATTAGCACCATAATTGGAACTGGAAGCATGTAACAATAAATAAGAATAAATAAATAATGCCTCATAGTGTTAATTCCTAAAAAGTAAGTTAAATCTAAAGATACAAGCAAAATGACAAGAAAGATCAATTAGCCAAGTAGAGACATACAAATGGAAATATTTGAGAGGGGGGAAAAAAAACCATGGGAGAATAGAGATGCGTGGAACCATAATTGGAATTGACCTTCTGAAAGAAGGATACGATAACTTGATGACGATGAGTCATGCTAACACATAAACAAATAAAGAAAATTATGTTTTTATTATTAATTTAACATTTCTCAGCCGCCATTTGCAAAGATAGAAACAATGGTTTCAAAAGCATTTGGTGAGAGGGAATTACAACGTATATAAGAGAAAAATTTGCGTCTAGATCGTAACTCACCTCGGTAGCTCAGTTGGTAGAGCATTTGGCCCGGCAAGCCAAAGGTCCCGGGTTCGAGTCTCGGTCTAGGCGAAAATTTTTCTCTTCAAATATAAATAAAGAAAACACTTTTTAATAGTTTTTAATCACTGTTAAGAGTTTATATTTCTGTGAAAATATGTATTATTTCAAAAGAAAATCATAAACTTACTTTAATAAGAGGTTCTTTTTGTGAAATGCAATTTTCAATATATGGATGAACTTTATCTGTATCAATACCATTCATAAATTCTTGCTCTATCTGAAGAGACTCTAGGAAATTATTTGAATCTGCTACCTCTTTAATTAATTCAGCAATAGTAGTATCTGAAATAACATGTACAACGGTTTTATTATTAATTTAACACTTCTCACTGAAGGATAAATTATATTTGAAGAGAAAAATTTTCGCCTAGACCGAGACTCGAACCCAGGACCCTTGGCTTTCCGGGCCAAGTGCTTTACCAACTGAGCTACCGAGGCAAGTTGCGATCTAGGCGCAAATTTTTCTCTTATGTACATTGTAATTCCCTCGCGAGAAATGCTTGAAACCGTAGCTTCTATCTTTGCAAATGGCGGCTTCTTAGTTAAGAAGACATTTATTGGGAATTTATCACTACTTTATAAAATGGCAGCTTCTTAGTTAAGAAGACATTTATTGGGAATTTATCACTACTTTATAAAGTAACAAGACATTTATTGGGAATTTATCACTACTTTATAAATTCCCAATAAATGTTTTCTTAACTAAGAAGCCGCCATTTGCAAAGATAGAAGCTACGGTTTCAAGCATTTGGCGCGAGGGAATTACAATGTACATAAGAGAAAAATTTGCATCTAGATCACAACTTGCCTCGGTAGCTCAGTTGGTAGAGCACTTGGCCCGGAAAGCCAAGGGTCCTGGGTTCGAGTCTCGGGTCTAGGCGAAAATTTTTCTCTTCAAATATAACATGTACAACATTAATATTATATATAAAATTTAAAATAAAATTCTGTACACCTCACCTCATATTGTGTCTTTTTTTTAGACCACTTTCGTAACCTAAACGGTAGTTTCACAACTGATATTCTGTTGTCCAGGAGCACAGATGGAGTTGATGGAGTAAGAAGCAGTGCTCCTGGATGACAGAATATCGGTCATGACACTACTGTTTAGGTTATGAAAATGGTCTAAAAAGAAGACAGGATATGAGGTAAATTAAACCTCATAGAAACATTTCCTATAATAGTTCTTCTTCTTCCTTTCCAGGATTAGGTCAATGCGACCTGTCCGGTCTCAAGTCCATCGTTTCCTTGGCCGTCCCAAAGATCTTATTCCATGTGGTTTGTAGGTGTTGATCTTTTTGGGTAATCTTGTATTGTCCATTCTGTCTAAACGTTCTTTCCATTGGTATTTGTGCGCTTCTAGTTTATCAACTATTGAAAATATCTCCAGTTCATTTTCTTATAATAGTTCAACTGTTAAATGTACTCGTGAATTGTCAGCAGTCATGATTATCAGGATTGCTATGTCCATAGAGAAACTGAACAGAGGAAAAACTGCGTACAGGTGACATCTAAAAATTTTTGGAACCACAATGAGCAAAATACAATGGTAGCACTGTTTCGTAGTAACAGAATATGTAACTAAATAAAACAAATGCAAGGCACATGGCATGTTTACTCGGGATTATGGGAAATTAGCCATTTTGTAAACTGAAATTTTTAACTGTTATCCAAAGAATGTTTATATAGCCTGAAAAACTTACAAAAACCAACAAAAATGAAAAAAAATTGAAGATAGTAAAAAATCAGGAATATATCAAATAAAATGTGCAGATTGTGATAAAGTATACATAGGGAAAACAAAGAGAAATTTAAAGATTAGAACTAAAGAACACATAAGAAATGTAAAAAAAAAGGAAAAGTAGAAAAATCTGCAAGTAGCAGCTCACGTTTGGACAGAAAAACACAAAATAGATCTAAATATAAAATTATTAAAAAAGGTAGGAAATAGAAATGAACACATGATATGGGAAAAAAATCTATATACAGAAGAACAAGGAGAAAATTCTGAACTTTGAAATTCCCGGAGAAAGGAGCCTCATTACCAAGTTCTTTGGAACACAGATCCAGGGCTGATAACATGAGGAAAAGAAAAAATCAGTTTGTGAAACGCTGAAGACGGGCAACAGCCTTGAAACAGTAGTAGTATTCAAATGTTCTGAAGCTCTTGATTTGTCATCATTTGCTTGCGGGCTTCCCAATAATATTCAGAAATTTGGAATGGTGCTCCAACTATTTTCTGAAGATCTGCACAGAACATCAAGTGATCCTTGTTCATTATCGTATTTGTGTTATTGCATGCTATGCAGTGTGGAGATCTAACTTAATTTTACATAGATGTGCTGCCAAGCAATCATGACCAGTTTCAAGACGAAATGATGCAACTGCAATTGATCGGGTGCTGTTTGGTATTGTACTTGGTTCTAATAATGTCTTCCAAATAAAAAGCAAAAAAAGCCTCGAAACATGTCAGACAAAACTGTCATATGAGGTAAGAACGTTTAAAAAAACAAACTCAATTAGTATATTTTTCTCTTCAAATAAAATATGGCATTTGGTGAGTAGTGTTAAATTTAATACCTAAGATCGAAAATAGAATTTTACTGAACTATTTTTAAATGTTGCTCTTTTATTCATAAATTAATTATGGAAAATAACATTATGAGGTTTTCAATTAATAAAATTCATTAAATGAATGCTTCGTGTTCTTCAAGCATGGAAACTGCAGTTTTCAAGAGGATGGGATGGATTCATCATGACTCAATGGCTCAAGATGGGAGGGATTCCTCTTAAAAACTGCAGTTTCCATGCTTGAAGAACACGAAGTATGAGGTGAGATATGACTAATTTAATAATTTTATTAATTGCTATTTTATACCTGAATATTTAACACATTAATATCTAAAGTTAACTTACGAGTAGCCAAAGATGCTTTTGTTGCCATCATGTGAGGTAGTTGAGCCACAAATTGTTTAATTTCTTGCACAGTCTTCTCTCCATGCCGTTCTTCAAACTGAGATGTGATAAGTTTTGCTTTTCGACTCAGAGCAGGTCCAACTGCATTGAAATTTTTATCTCTGAAAGTAAACATTAATTCAAAAAACAAACCAAACTATTATATTGACTTAGGCTTTCACGGCCGGAGTTATTATGATGATCTTGTAGAAGATTTCCGGGCTGTTGGCCGTGGTCTTGAGACTTGTAGTTCCCTGACGTTTTGCCAGAGACTGCATCCGGCATCCTCAAGGGTTGTCTTGAGACTGGCAATTTCGTCAACTACCTGCCCTATTTACACATTTATCCACGAAGTGTTCACTGCACGGTCCGTTACTTCGTAAATTGTATCTCCCTTCTGGTTGGTTAGCATTAAGGTCTTCCATTACACCAATGAGGTTGCTGTCTGATGTTCTAGTAGATTGTTCTTGTAGGAGTTCACATCTGGCTTTCTTTTTTTTTAAGACTGGTACCAGTAAATTGTATCTGCCTTCTGGTTGGTTAGCATTAGGGTCTTCCATTGCACCAATGAGGTTGCTGTCTGATGTTTTAGTAGATTGTTCTTGTAGGGGTTTACATGTGGCTTTTTTTTAAGACCCTAATGCTAATCAACCAGAAGGCAGATACAATTTACGAAATAACGGACCGTGCAGAGAACACATCGCGGATAAATGTATAAATAGGGCAGTTAGTCGACAAAATTGCCAGTCTCAAGACAACCCTTGAGGATGCCAGACGCAGTCTCTGGCGAAACGTCAGGGAACTACAAGCCTCAAGACCACGGCCAACAGCCCGGAAATCTTCTACAAGATCATCATAAACCATACTACATTATAATACATTAAAAAAATTAATCTGTGGCATGATAGCTTTGAAGATACAAGGACAACTAAACTGGTTGCAGTTACTGGCAGATGACAGTAAACAGAGTCAAAATAATCCCAATGACTTTTGTTTCTTTCTACATGAAGGATTTTTATGTCTTAAAAAAGATTCATTGACCCAGCCATGTTTGTTTCTCCAGATCTTATTAGTTTCAGAGTTGAGGATGGTAACTACTAGATTATGTGTGTGTCTTTTGCCAACTGACTGTAATTTTTGTACTTTGGTTTCACTGATCTTGGCTGAGATTGAAATCATGACTTTGGGTCCCCAGGCATGTGAACTTTCACAAGGATACGAAGGTAGACTGAAGAAAAAAGAGAAAAAAAATAGATTCAATATGATAAGGCAGAGGACAATGGGATTGAAAAATGTGAAAACAAAAATAGCGACACTCTTTCAAGCAGAAAATCATTAATTGAATTTACCTGATTTCAGAAAATAGTTCTTCTGCTGAATTCAAAATTATCTGCTTCTTTTCAGCTGATATATCACTTGGACCCTCATCTGATTTCAGAAATCTTTCTGAAGGAAAATTGAGCTGTGGCTACAAACACAAATCAGAATAAAATATGAACAGTTATCTTTATGTGTATATCATTTGCAATGGTGGATTAGAGGTTATGCTCCTTGCCTCTGATCCCGAGGGTCATAGGTTCAAACCCGGCCAGGGTTTATGGATTTTTTAGAGTGGAAAAATCCAAGGAGCAAGTCCTCTGGGAGGGACTTTAAGCCGTGGGTCTCTAGTCTGAAGATTTTCAAGCTCGTAAAAGATCTGTAAGCCTGAATAAAAAGGCCTCTAAGCAAAATTTACCAACCAATCGTTCTAGTAATAACTTAGTTGCCTATTAGATGTCTCATTGGGTTGGTATGTTGGCTGTATACCATTCATGACATCTGTGGGCAAATATGCATAACTAATAAATTAATGAGTCATTTTAACATCTTACCTCATATTTCATGTTTTTCAAACACGGTAACTATAGTTTTCAAATGATCTTGTCATTCATTTTCAACCGCCATTATGACTACCGGATATTCGTTGGAATCTCCCTCTATAACGCTGCCATCTGGTGTTGATTTGACGAACTTCGTTCATATGAACGTGACCTCATCTCGAAGTTCATCGAATCAACACCAGATGGCAACGACATCTCGAAGTTCGTCAAATCAACACCAGATGGCAGCGTTATAGAGGGAAATTCCAACGAATATCCGGTAGTCATAATGGCGGTTGAAAATGAATGACAAGATCATTTGAAAACTATAGTTACCGTGTTTGAAAAACATGAAATATGAGGTAAGATGTTAAAATGACTCATTAATTTATTAATTAAGAACCTCATAATGTGTTTCCCAATTTTAACTTTGAAATGCATAACTAAATTAACTTCGTCTAGTAACTCCTAACAAAGGAAGGGCTATGGCTCAACAATGGGCTATGCCATTGTAGATTATGTGTATATCGGTAGATATGGAAATTAATGCTCCTAGACTGGGTATCTATGAGAAATTAATATAACCAGAGAAAAAAAATTGTATCTAACTGAAGATAGATTTTTTTTCAATGAATGAATGAGTCGTTTCTTATCTTATCTCATAGTTTGTTTTCTTAAACACGGAAACTGCAATTTTCAAGAGGAACATCCTTCCCATTTTTAACTGATTCCAACAAAAATCCGATAGTCTTCATGTCAGTTGAAAATGGGAGGGATGTTCCTCTTCAAAACTGCAGTTCCTGTGTTTAAGAAAACATAAACTATGAGGTAAAATAAGAAATGACTCATTAATTCATTGAATTAAGAACCTCTTGATGTTATTTCCCATATTCAACTATGAATAGATTTTTTTCTCTAGTTATGCAGTTAAGTCTCGTAGACTGCGATGGGCAGGACATGTTGCACGTATGGGGAATGAAAGACGTGCATGGAAACTTCTTGTAGGAAAGCCAGAAGGAAAACGCCCAGTTGGTAGACCAAGAATGAGGTGGGAGAACAACATTAACTATGATTTGAGGGAAGTAGATTATACAGGGAATGATTGGAAAGCATTAGCTCAGGATAGGGATGTATGGAGAGCTTATGTCCGTGCGGCCATGAACCTACGGGTTCGATAGTGCCAGTGAGTAAGTAAGAGTAAGTAAGTAAGTATGCATACCAACAGATCTGTAGACTATGGGTTGTATCTATGAACACATTAGACCGTAAAAGTCGTTCTCTGCTGAGAAAGTTGCATCCAAAGACTTTTTTCGTGCTCAAAAATCTGTTCATGCAATAATAATTGTCAAAATTCCTAAGCTACTTGGCAAGGTGATTTTGCAGAGAACGAATCGTGAGCAACCCGATGGGAACCGATGTAGTTTGAAATCTTGCCGCATACCTTGCTGCTTTATCCAAGATTTTGGTATATGCAGAGAAGAGGAATTTGATAGAGTCTACCAAAGATTTCAACTGGAAGAACAGGAGAAGCGGCATAATATTGCAAGATGCAGACGTCGTCGTATACGGTATTATTTGCAGGACGCAAGCATAAATGCATTTCTCTAGCGGACGAAAATAACAGAAGTGGTTTTATCGCTGAGAATTCTGGGTAATTTCTTGCCAATATTACGAGAAAAACTACTTTCATGCATGACCAGTCAGTGACTTGCTAATTCGAACTTTGCATGTTCTCATGGAAATCTCAACTCACCGGAGCCTAATGTATTTGCATGCGGCCCTATGTCTTTGTTGTGTGTATTCATGAATCTTGTAAAAATTCATTGAACATTAATTTGTAATAAGTTATAAAGTGAAAATGACAATGAAATGGATTGTTATGATGAAATTTCAATCCAGCATTTGTCTTGTTAATAGAATCAGTAATATTAGTTGGCCTCAGATTTATATCTCAAACTTCTTGAATAGGAATTTCAAATGTTACTATCTAAATCATTTGGCTAATACAATTAAATTCATCAGAGAAAATTTTTTAGAAAAACTCACCTCATAAATTCTGTGCTTTTCATGAGACTACGGTTTCAGACAACATCTTGTCCATCATCAGTCACAACTCCAACTGATGAAATTCTTTGGCCATCAACTATTCTATTGTCAACATCTTCTGTGCTGCCATCTATGGTTGAATTTATAAACCATAGATCACAGCACAGAAGATGTTGACAATAGAATAGTTGACGGCCAAAGAATTTCATCAGTTGTGACTGATGATGGACAAGATGTTGTTGGAAACTGCAGTCTCGTGAAAAGCGCGAAATTTATGACGTGAGTTTTTCAAAAAAATTTCTCCGATGAATTAAAATGATTACACTGGTCAACATGATTTTTGTCTCATGAGTACCAATAGTTGTACTTAATGAAGTTTTTTATTGTGTTTTCAAATATGGAATTTCTCCATCACCCACAGTTTTTTTTTTAATTTCAATTAATGGATTTAAATAATTATTTTCTGCTTAACAAACATTAAAGGGATTACGTCAAAATCAAAACATACAGTGGTGTACCCTGACTTGCAATCTGCAATGAGACCAGTTCCACAATGCGAAGAATTGCCCATACCAAAGCCTCCAGAACACGTGACATTAGATGAAGAGAGCTCAGATTCTGATGGAAGTAAGGAAGAAGAAGAAGAAACAGATTTTGGTGATACAACTTTTGAACAAAGCTGTTCATCTGAGCCTCATTTATTGACTCAAGAAAATCTTAACGATCTCATATGAGATTTAAAGTTATCCAAAAACCAGTCTGAAATGCTTGGTTCCCGGCTTAAAAGGATGGAATCTTCTTCAAACCTTGCGTGATGGGAAACCGATATCATATTTGAATTCAGGAGAAAAAATACTATCAGAATCACATATTTTCTTTCTGAGACAAAAAAAAATTTCTTTTTTGTTGCTCAGTGTTATTATCTCATAATGTTTAATATGGTTAATACAAATTGATGAAAATTTTATTTTTGTGAATTCTGATTGTACTTACTATTGTTGATGCCAAAGATTTCATCAATTAGCCCTTCATATGTGAGCTGTGTAGCGAGAGGAGAGAGGAGATCCACACCCCTGTCCAAGAGCAGCAAGTGATCAATCTGAGACTGAGGAGCATGCCCTGGTTTCTCGCTACCTTGCTTTTCTCGAGCCATGCGACACATCAGTTCCCACACTTGCTTGGCTGCTTGTCCCTTACCAGATACTCGAGGTATTACTCCAAACAGACTTTGCACAGTCATAATGGCTTGTGCTGCTTGATATAAGCATGTTGGATCACTTTCTAGATAATACTCCTGCAAATTCACATCAAGATACTATAACATTTACAACATGAGACTTCTGACCTATTATAAGCATACTTTCACTTTTTTTCTTTTTTAAATTCACTACAACACTGAGTTCAGACATAGTTTTATATTAAACTAGCTAATATCCGGCGTGCGCTGCTATGCCTAAATAAATGAAAATTAATGTACTTTTATGTTTAGTTGAATAAGTAGAAGGAAAAATAATTATAAATTTATATTTTTTAGATACCCCATGCTGATTACCTGGCATTGCCCGGGAATCTACTTATCTTGATCTTCTTGACATAAATGAGCTGAAATATGAAATTTAATGTGTTTTATGTTTAGTTAAATAAGTAGCATGAAAAATTTATATTGTAATTATTTTTAGATACCCCGTGCTATTTACCTGGCATTGTCCAGGAATCTACTCATCCCGATCTTCTTGGCATAAATGAGCTGACAGACAAAAATTAATGTACTTCTTATGATTAGTTGAATAAGTAAAATGAAAAATAATTATAAATGTATATTGTAATTATTTTAATATTCCCCATGCTGATTACCCGGTGTTGCCCGCGAATCTACTTATCTTGATCTTCTTGGCATAAATGAGCTAAAAGACAAAATTCGTTATTGTGAGTTATGCGTAAAAGAATACCTGCCATGTGCTGCTATGCTTACAAAGGAATTTACGTACTTGTCTCGATCTTCTTGGCATCAATGAAAGACAAAAATGGTTATTGTGAGTTATCCATAAGAGATAAACATATGCTGTCGTGGACATTTTTGTAGAGCTTTTTGAGATATTCAATTCTGTTTACATTAATTTTGTGTATTTGTTATGGTTTAGGCAGCATAAGCCATTTAAGCATCCAAGGAGCTACTTTTTTTTACGTTTTCCACTATAAAGGGCGATTTTTAAGGGTGTAGGAATTGAGTATCACAACTCTCTTATAGCCTATGTTCATCACGGGAATCTCCTGAACATTTTGCAAAAAGCCCCATCACAATCAGATCAACGGTATGGCCGCGCATAAAGTACGAACAAACAATCAAACATTCATTTTTATATATTAGATATATTATTCTATAAAATTTCTGGAATCTTGAAAACAGAAGATTTACTATAATGAAAATTTATTTATTTAATAAGTGTTATACATATACAAAAATAATACTATACATTAATTAATAATTGAGTTAGAATTTAACACATCACTTCATAATTGGAGATTTCTTGAAAATATGTTTCGATCTTTCTATGTATCGTCTTGAGCTCCATTTAACTATTGAATTAGTGTTTGGTGATTCTGTAGGTTGCTTTCTACTTCCTCTGGTGGCTGACTGATGTATTTCCAAATTAAATCTATTTCCCCGGGAATTTAAAAATTCATGATTTTTCTTTTATTTTTCTGGATGTGAATTTTGTCCTAAACTGTGAGTTCCTTAGACTTCTCTGTTTCAATAATTTGGCCTTTGCTTCGATTATGTATTTTTCTGACCTGCATATGCAGCTATTGCAGATTTATCTAATTCCCTATTTTTAACATTTTTAAGGTGTTCTTTCAATCTTGTCTTCGAGTTCCTTTTTTTTTTTTCCTATGTATTTTTTTTCACAATATTTGCAATCAATTTGATAAATCCCTGATTTATTGCCTCCGTTAATCTTTTCGATTTTGTTGGTTTTAATTAATCTATTCAGGCTATAATCATTTTTCAGTGTTATGATGATCTTGAAGAAGGTTTCTGGGCTGTAGGCTGTGGTCTCGAGGCTTTGAAGTTCCCCGACGTTTCACCAGAGACTGCATCTGATATCCTCAAGACAACCCTTGAGGATGCCAGGTGCAGTCTCAGGCAAAACGTCGTGGAACTTCAAGCCTCGAGACCATGACCTACAGCCCGGAAATCTTCTTCAAGATCATCATAGCAACTATGGCCGTGAAAGCCTAAATCAATACATTTTTCAGTGTAATTTAATGTTAAATTTGCTTGAAAATTATGAAGGTGTTAAATTCTAACTCAATTATTAATTAAAATAAATTTCATAGTGTCGCTTCCTCGGAGTATTAATACTATACATATTTACCTTAAAAGCTGATTCCAGTTCCATTGACATAAGATCACTATCAAAAGGAAATAGATCACAGCTAAATTCTTCTATAAATGTGAAATTGCCAAATACTCCTCGAGACTGTAAAAATAAAAAAGAATTACTTAGGATATAAAATAATACAGTGCATCTGTTTCATGTGGTCATGAAGGTTGCTTGCCCACTTGATGATGGAAGGTCATGAGTCTTTTGCTAATCGAGCAAAACTTTCCCTGCTCACAGAAGATGCTCTACGTGCTGTCCATTTTCTCTTAAGCATGTGTCGCACCTTAAGAAATTTTCATTCACAGCACTAGTTCATCTATTGTAATGGATCTAGGCTAATTATTATTTGTATATTTTCTTTTAGTTCATTTAGCGTACGATGATTAGTTTCATAAACTATATTTTTTAATATCTATAAAACAAGTCCACTGCTGTGGTCTCGAGGTAGCATGCTGCTTTATCACGCAGCAGGCCCGGGTTCGATCCCCGGTCAGGACAGTTTTTCTGGGTGAGGTTTTAATCGGGGTTTTTCCTCACCTGTAAGACAAATGTCAGGAAAACTTTAAGGCCCAAATGGTCCCTGAAATCATATGGTCATCATCATCATCATCCTTCACCAATGTGGAAAGCAACGGGAAGCTACCACACCTTCAATTCTCTAGTAAAGTTGCAAAGCATAGCATGAGAATGCTATTATTGCAGGGAAAGACCTGCCCTTGGGCAGAATTACTATGGATGAATCTAAAAAACCAATCTACATTATGAAGATATCACCTTAGAAAGTACAGACCAAGAGAAATACCTTGGAGTAGTTCTGACAACAAACGAACATGGCAAAACCAAATAGCAACCAAAAGGATTCACATTATAAGAAGGTTAGCAGACATTTAATACAATCATAGCACTTACATCAAACCTGTGTGGAGAAATACAAATTACACCATCCACATCCAATAAAGGCAAACTTAAACATGCTCAAAACCAGGCACTTAGATCAATAACTGAAACAGTTAAGACAACTCCAATAGAAATAATATAAGCTGTCACATCAAATAAACCAATAATAGTGCAGGCTTGAAACACAAGCTGTTTTGCAGTATGAAAAAATGATTACACTTCCAAATTTCAATAAATAGAAAAATGGCTCAGACACCATATAAACACAAATAAGATTCATGCAAGAAGTTAAAAAGCTATAGGTCTTGGGTTCAAATCCTAGTTCAGGCATTCATTTTTCTTTTCGAAATAACAATTGTCCATCATTGCGAATGTTAAAATATAAATAAAAATCATTGAAACAAAATTTGGTAACTATAAATAACCAATGTTTGGTAGCCTATTTGTTAATTATAGTACTCCCACATTGAAGTTTAATTTATTAAGTGTATGAATCACTGTTTGGTAATTATGCATTTTTTTATTATAGCATTCTCACATTCAAGATTAACCCTATTAAGCCAAGTAAAAAAAAAATTGCTAAAACTATCAAACAATAATGTCTCATTCTTGGAACAATTTAATATGAATAATTCGCCAAACAATGATTCTATGAAATTACCATTCATACAAAGATTAATAATATTCTTCAATTCGATAAAAAATAACAAAAGTGCAGTACATTAAAATATAATAGCATAAATCTCTTATACTAAAAGCAAACTTGGGTGAATTCAAATGATTTTAGATTATTAACTCAAAGAAAATATTAATGAAATGGCAATTAGAAAATAATATAATATATTTATTAAAATAAATATAACCATACCTTTAGCCATTTTTCACACAGCAAGCTTTTACGAGGTACAAAAAACAAATGGAATTCCTTCCTATATCCAGTTAAGCGTTCTTCTCTGTAAATTAATATTTTGGATTACATTAGATACATTTATAATTTTGATTACATTAAAAGGGTTCTGACCTTGAAGAGGGAAGGACGTCAGTGCAAGGCAGACATATTAATATAAACAAGTATTCATAGAGAAATATTAGGAAAGCAAAGCCATGATGTTTTTATTATTGATTTAACATTTCTCACTGAAAGATAAATTATATTTGAAGAGAAAAATTTTCGCCTAGACCGAGACTTGAACCCGGGACCTTTGGCTTTCCGGGCCAAATGCTCTACCAACTGAGCTACCGAGGCGAGTTGCGATATAGATGCAAATTTTCCTCTTATATACGTTGTAATTCCCTCTCGCCAAATGCTTTTGAAACCATTGCTTCTATCTTTGCAAATGGCGGCTTCTTAGTTAAGAAGACATTTATTGGGAATTTAACATTACTTTATAAAGCTAGTAAGGCTTCTAATGATGTTTTTATTATTGATTTAACATTTCTCACTGAATGATAAATTATATTTGAAGAGAAAAATTTGCGTCCAGATTGCAACTCGCCTCGGTAGCTCAGTTGGTAGAGCATTTGGCCTGGCAAGCCAAAGGTTCCGGGTTCGAGTCTCGGTCTAGGTGAAAATTTTTCTCTTCAAATATAAGCAAAGCCATGTATGTATTGCAATAAAACTGAATATCCTTAAAGAACTGTCAATACTGTATCAATTGCAGGAGTATTTTTATGTTAGTTGCTTAATATTAGGATACTTGTAAGTGAAGGCTGAATAGTAATAGGATACTTGTATGTGACAGTTGCATATTACCAAGGTATATTGTCTTTTGAATTTAATAGAATCCAAGTTGTAAAGTAAATATTTTACATCCATTTTTTTAATTAATATACAATATATTTCCCTATTTATATTAAATATAAAAATGAATGTTTGTTTGTTTTGTACTTTATGTGCAGCCATACCGTTGGTCCGATTGTGATAGAGTTTTTTTGCAAAATGTTCAGGAGATTCCCGGGATGAACGTAGGCTGTAAGAGAGTTGAGATATTCAACTCCTATAACCTTAAAAAACATAAAAACATCCTTTGTAATGAAAAATGTGAAAAAAAGTACCTTTTTTTACCCTCAAATGACTTATGCTGCCTAAAACCATAACAAATGCACAAAATTCATGTACACAGAATTGAATATCTCAAAAAACTCTACAAAAAAGTCCATGACAGCATATGTTTATCTTTTACAGATAACACACAATAGCCATTTTTGTCTTTCATTGATCCCAAGGAGACCAGAATAAGTAGATTTCTGGGAGCAAGTGCTACCATACCATTCATCCGATTATCATGGGGCTTTTTGCAAAATGTTCAGGAGATTCCCGGGATGAACATAGGCTATAAGAGAGTTGTGATACTCAACTCCTACTCCCTCAAAAATCACCTCCTGTAGTGAAAAAATGTTGCTTTTTGTAGGCTTAAATGGTTTATGCTGCCTAAACCATAACAAATACACAAAATTATTGTACACAGAATTGAATATCTCAAAAACTATACAGAAAAGTCCGCGACAGCATATGTTTATCTCTTAAGGATAACTCACAATAACCATAACAGCATATGTTTATCTCTTAAGGATAACTCACAATAACCATTTTTGTCTTTCATTGATGCCAAGAAGATCGGGATAGGTAGATTCCTGGGCAAGCAGCACACGGCGGGTATTCTTTTATGGATAACTCAAAATAACAAATTTTGTCTTTCAGCTCATTTATGCCAAGTACATTGGGATGTGTAGATTCCTGGGCAATGCTGGGTAATCAGCACAGGGTATCAAAACATAATAACGATATAAATTTATATTTATTTTTCCTTTTACTTATTCAACTAAAACACATCATTTATTTAGGTGTAGCAGCACATGCCGGGTATTAGCTAGTACTAAATATTAATTTATTTCAAAACGAGAGAAATTTAATAGTTATTATTCTATATCTATTTATTGATTTCCTATTTTCTGCTATACAGAGTTCCTTGTTTTAAAGCTGGGCATTTTATTGAATGTTTTTTGTCCATCACTTTCTTCTAACATAGTGACTCATATGATTTAGTTCATATTAAATAACAAGTAAAATATAATTGCACAGTATGAAGCAAATTATGGAGAAATTTCACTATAGGCCTAAAAATTCCATACTTCCACAGAGAACAAGGCACTATACAATATCCTGGGTTCAAATCCAGGTGGATTTTAGACTTTTTTGATAGGAATTTTCCATTTTCTTCAAATGTGAGTGGACCTTTTCTAGATTCAAATCTTTATTAATTATTATTTAAGTCTTAACAGAAGTTACCACCACCCATGCAATGGTTCTTTGAGTATCTGGGTTCCTACCAGAGATGAGCACCTTCACTGTTATCTGATCACCTTGGAGATGCGACTTCTTAAAGGGCAAGGATCTGTCTTTTTTTTCCCTTCACAAACCAGTCCTGAGTTTTACTTTTTTTCTTAAAAATACAATACAGTAAAAGCTCCTTATTCACAGTTCCCTTATTCATGGGTTAAAAAATTGCGACAGTTCCTGTATTCGCAGCTAAAAATGTCTTTATTTGTGGTTCTAGTTGGTTTATTAGAAGGGTTAGTATCTTTTATTAATGCTTCAACTTCTTTACTGCAGGCACTTGCCAAGGCAGCTTTTACAAAGAGTGATTCAAACCAAATAGACAAATTAATATCAAAGTAAAACAAACCTTATTGTCACTAAGCCTAAAGTTCGTTGTTAAAAGGCACTGCCGCAGTATTTCTCGAGCTGCTATATTCGTTGATAAATACCGCCCTTGCTACAATCAGTGTTTTATTGTTTCAACTTGTTATTTGTTGCAATAATTTTGATTGAATAACACGTGTCTCTTCTGTTTTGTTGCCAATTTATAATGTCGAGTAAAAGGAAAGAAAATTAGTTCTAAAGCGGAAAAAAAGTAATGTTGCCACTTAAAGTAATAACAGAAATGCTTGACTGTATGTACTCATTTGCATCTATATCATGCTGTTTCAATATTAATGAATCAAGAAATCCGAAGACAAAATAAGGAATTCTATTGCAGAATTCACATCTAAATATTAATTGAGAGACCTTTTAAAAAAGTGGCAAACAGGGAAAAATGACTAAATTCTTTACGTCCTTGCCTAAACCTGACAGTAATAATCGATAGAAATTGTTCAAAATCTCTCATTAATTGATTTTATTTTGATAATTCTTATTTTATTTTGTAACCTTGGGACATATCACCTATATACCCATAAAAATTAACATTCCAGATTCGCGATTTCTGTAGGCCTATTCGTGGCATATTTGCAGAACATATCCCCCGAATAAGGAGCTTTTACTGTAGTTACATACACTTACATATATGTAAACTGTGTTTTTTTCTGGTTTGTTTCAGCATCATCCACAACTTTTTTGTTTTATTGTTGGACCTGTCTTAGTTTCATTTTAAAACAATAAAAATTATCTAAAAAAATAGAATGTTTACTTTTTGCTTTGAAATCCAATAGATTATAATCGTTCCATACTATACTTTTAAACTTGCATTTCTCATAGGAGTGATAGAAATTCATCTCAACTTTAGATTAATTTCCCCTTGATTTTCCATACTATATTCTTGTAATACTGTTGCTCTACGTACTTCTTCTTTCTGTCTATACAAAAATTTCATAATATTTAAAATTTTGAATATGATTTAAATAAAATTATTGCTCTTTCCACCTTAAGATAGTTGGGTTTAATGATAAGGAGTTTTGCAACGATACTTATAAAATTATTTTTACAATTATTAAATATTTATCTACATATGCAATGATTTCTTCAAAGTTCTATAGAAACGCAGTTTGCATGCATGGAATGTACAAATGTTTAATATAACTTCTATTAGATGACACTGAAATTGGAGTTACCAACATTTGCAATTAATTCCACACTATATTTCAAGAAATTAACTTAATTTCATAGGATTTCAGGCTTTCACGGCTGGTGTCTTGACACTTGTTAAGTTGGTCTTTCGGCTGAATGGCTATGGTCCAGTTTTATTTAAACTCGATGTTTCATCTACTAATGCAGCAGATATTTTCAGGAGATTCTGCATGCCCTCTATGAACTCCTCAACTGTCTGTCGAGGATTTCACGGAGAGCATGCTGAATCTCCTGAAAATATCTGCTGCAGTAGACGAAATGTCGAGTTTAAATAAAACTGGACCATAGCCATTCAGCCCGGAAGACCAACTTAGTTAGTTAACTTAATTTTGTCAGGTTCCGATCGGACAAAAGTTAACTTCATTTTGTCAGGTTCCGGACAAATTAGTGTACATCAAATTAGTGTATACTTCATTAAATGATATACATGTATTTGTTAGGTTAGGAAGGGGGAAGTTGTACATCCATTTTTAATAAATGTTTGGGAATTTATTGTGAAGGTTGGTCATATTGATTTAGCAGCTATGTGGTTCCATCTAGTGACAACTCTATAAACTTTTTGTAGGACTTCACAGATACGTGGTTGCACCTAGCGTCGACTCTATAAACGTTTGCGCATGTACACTGTTATTCTGCAAGACTTAAATTTATTGTGGAAATCAAACTAAACTTTTTCCAGATATTCTTACCCATATATATTATCAGCCACTAGATCCATGAGATGCAACTGTGGTCTTGTAATGAAAATAATGTTACGCACATTTGCAGGAGGCAGATTTCCACCTCGCAGAGGAAACATTTTAACAACTTCATTTTCTCTAAGCAAGCTGTACTTTGCTACAAGTCCCACAGGTCCTGCTAATGATTCATCCCATACTATTGCCTAAAAACAAACACTTCTATTACTTTTAAAGAAAACGAGTGTGAAAATTCACAAAATATTAAAAAATTTCATTCAATGGCATGCACTTAAGACCATTATAAACAAAATTCAATTAAAAACATTCCTTACGAAAGCCGAAATATTTGCCATATTCTAACCTATATCTGTCAGTGGCGTCTCAATTATTTCGAATACTAGAAGATAGAACACAATTTATATTTTTCGTTTAACTTACCTTACTTCCATCACATTTTCCTAACAGTTGCAGCAATTCTTTCCTTGCTAATTCTTGAACTTGCGCTACATTTATTTTACCACCCGATAAGTGAGAAGCCATT
The DNA here is from genome assembly GCA_030220185.1 of Diploptera punctata. Taxonomy (NCBI): domain Eukaryota; kingdom Metazoa; phylum Arthropoda; class Insecta; order Blattodea; family Blaberidae; genus Diploptera; species Diploptera punctata. The sequence continues at coordinate 646,458 of JASPKZ010006080.1, forward strand.
TTTGAACTGTGATGTTATCCAACCTATCAAAAAAAACTTGAAACATACTCTTTTATTTCAAAAGAGTAATTAAAACATAAATATATTACTATTTAAATTACTTAATTTAATAGAGCAATTTTAAATGTTTAAAATCTTAACAAGATCTTGAATATTTTGGAATATATTAGGCTGGATGTTAATGTTGGGTGCCATGAGTTTTGACACCTGTTATGAAGCGCTTTTTTTGAAATCGGAAAATAAATACTTCGAAATAAAATGTTGACATATAATTATTATTCAATATTACTCAGAATATGTTAGAATGGATGTTAGCGTTGGTTGTTATTACAGAAATAAGCTGTCATAAACCGAGACGCTTGTTCCATGGAGTAAGGTCTGTTCTGATACGCTGTTTTTGAAATAGGAAAGAAGGCACACTAAAATATATAACGGTACATAAATAGTAGATAACAATGTGAAAGTAGAATATTCCATGATAATTTATTTCTTAATTTCCCCCCTCACTATACGATTATTAATATTATTTACATTTAATATGTATTCAAACACGATAGAATAAAATCAGAATATCGCTTTTATTTATATTTCATTTAAATAACCAAAATTTAGCATTATAGTGAACTATTGACATTTATAAAGATGTTTTGAAAAGTGAGGATTCTACCCTATTCATTATTTAAAATAATATCGTGGAGTAATATTACATTAGGAAGGCCTATTTTAAGAAATATATAGGCTATATTATACGAATTAGCAAGACACAATTTACTATAATGAAAACAAATTTCGAAATAATCAAAATAAGACACGTTTGTTAAAAAGGTAATTTTTAAGTTTCAGGGTTTAACACATATATTAGCCCAACTACGGTTCGTATCCATCTATGTTCTAGATTCTATGCTATTAATCGATCGGACGGCGTTAGTGGGGGAAATACTCTCCTCGTTTCACACATAGGCGATAGCTTGTGCGCGAACTAGAGGGATAATAAAACAACACGCTCGATCCTTTAGCGAAGTATATCAGCCGGTGTGCGCATACGTAAACCAGGGATAGAAACATGTATGTACATTCGCTTATTTGTCATACCCCACCCGCATAATGGAGAGTCTCGTTTTGCCACTCATGACACTTTATCATGGAGTGAATATGATACTTACAACGATTATGTTTCGTCTGTAAATTCGTTAGAATATTTAATACGTAACATTTTCCACACCCAACCTACCGCGCTTCCGGATCTCACAACATGGCTGCGACATGTAATGGTAAGTCCTGAATTGTGTAAATATTTTAGCGATAAGAATTCTGATAAGACACACATGTCATTATAATACTTATTTAATGCTAACGAACGAACTGTCACATGTGTTATGCTTAATACGTCAATACAGATCACATTGTATTTGAAGCATATGTACCGGGTTTTTTTACTTAACCTTAATTATCCACGTTATAACATAAGTAAAACTGCAATATGGTACGTATAGTGTTATATGAGGCGTAAAATCGTTATTAATTTAATTACAATAACAATGACCATACTGTTTTAAAACTTAATATAAATACTGAAAGCCTACATAATTTTCACATTAAAAATATTACGTCACTCAAAAATAAATAACTCATAAAATAATAAGATAATTGGAAAGTGATAATAAATATTTATCAATTTTAGTAAGAAATACATTTCCGAACAACATCAAACTAAATTTGTTTTAAAATAAATCAAGGTCATTGTTATATTTTAAGAGGCAAATGAGGTAAATAGGCTTAAAATACTATAATTTCATCTCCCTTTTCTCCTATCACCTACTACCGGTACTAGAGTACGGTATTTAGTTTATTTAACTGCAAAAACTAATACAATGGATTAATTACTCTCTAAAAACATTAGAAAATAATTATTTTCATTCTAGGGAAGTAATGCCAATTAACAGCACATAAATAAAAGATATGCATAAAATAATAATGTATTTTGTTATATAATATTAACTATGTATATTAAAACAATGTAAGCCTGTATACCGATTGGTCTGTATATGTTTGGACCTGTTTCTATAATATTGATACGAGAGAAATGGTTAAGGTGGTACATTTGAAACTATTCGAAATTACTCGAATTCAAACTTGGGTGCTGAAAAATCTGGCTGGGTTTATTTTTCCTGGATTTTCTCAATCGTAAAGAAAAATGCTAGGTTGGATAATTTTTACTTGGACCCATATCATCATAATGACAATTTCATATTGACATTAGAATAGAACCGTGAAATTACACAATATATGACTACACATAGCGATGACTACTCACCGTATAGCTAATGACTTGGATATTCAAGAGTCTACACGGATTAAATAAAAATTATACATGGAACAATCAGATTAAATTTTCCGTCTTAAAAGTAATTTTGTGACTTGTACACATTTTTAATGTTTGTAAATTTTATTTGACGGTCACTTTTTTCAGGTCAGGCAATATTAAAAAACCAGATAAGCGTCAATATCACGTTTACATAAATAACTTAGATACCTGGTTAATATTTTTTTTGTCTTCATTTACACAAATTACAAGTCTATTTGGTTACTCTTAATTACGTTAAGGTTTAAATTTCATCGTACTAGGTCGTTGAATAAGTAATTCACATTTTTTTTTGTTACCGAAGGTTTCTTTTATTACAACTCCAAATATTTGAGAGCAATAGCAGGATACCAAAGGACCGATAAAAAAAAACGAAGATATAAGAACAGAACTTAATATATTTAATCTCTGTGAAAGAATAAAATATTATCAAAAATGCTTATCTTCAGCACGTATTACGAATGAATGAACAGCGCATACCAAAAAGAATGTATAATTATAAACCAAAAGGGAGAAGAATGTTGGGAAGACCATTGAAGAGATGGAAGGACCAATTCGACCTATAATGTAATCGGAACAGGCCATTAGGCTTGTTGATGATGATGATGATGACAACTCCAAATATACTATTTATTCCCCAATTAATTGGCTACTGGCACCTTTATTCCACAGTCTTCATTCAAATCTATAATCTTATATCATCTATACTAGTAAAATTCATATCAAATTCCGTTGAGGTGAAGTCATATGATGAAAGTTAGAAATTAAATTGTACCTGTTGGTAAGTGCCGTCGTCCTCAACTTTGTTAATATATTGTATATAAAATTAACTGGAGCGCTTTCGGAGGTTACCTTCCATCTTCTGCAGGTTGAGTTTCCGTTACTTGTTGTTGTGTACGGTGATGTATACTCCAACTATTTGTAGCAGCAACTGACTTGTTTTTGACGATCTCGTATAATGGGTTTGACTGGGGTGCGTTCTCATTGAGAAGTGAGGTGTTGTTTGTTTCCTTTATAATTTCAAGGTCTTCTTATATCATCTAGGTCCACCGCTGTGATCTGGAGGTAGCGTGCTGCCTTGTCACGCAGCGGGCCCGGGTTCGATTCCCGGTCGGGACAGGCTTCTAGGTGAGTTTTTTTCATGGTTTTTCCTCACCTGTACGACAAATGTCACGAAGGTTAGGACCCAACGGTCCCCGAAAATCATCCGGCCATCATCATCATCCTTATCATTATCAACATCATCCTTCATCGGTGCGGGAAGCTTCCACGCCTATAATTCCCTAGTGAAGCTGCAAAGCATAGCATTAAAATGCTATAATTGCAGTGAAAGACCTCGGGCAGAATTACTATGGATGGACGGATATCATCTAGATGTCAATTCGGTACAATTCAGCTGGCCTCGCTCTCAGTCACGCCCTGACGTCTCCTATGACTTGACCATCGTTATCATATCGCTTCCCTCGGACAGCATCCTTCAGGGCCCCAAACAAATGGAAATCAGAAGGAGTAAGATCCGGGCCGTAGGGCGAGTGAGGAAAGCTAGTCCACCCAAACTTTGTGATCTCTCAACAGGTGTGCAGGCTAGTGTGTCGCCTCGCGTTATCGTATTGAAGGAGAGTTTGGCCAAAGTTGCGTCCGTTTTTGTGAACTACAAGGTACTGTAATATCCCACTTTGCCACTTTCCATAAAATCGCAAGATAATGAAATGAGACATCGTATGAAATAATATAAATGTATAGTAGATCCTTAGACATGGAATTTGATTGATCTCCTGTAAGGTAAAATTTAAATTCTGATCACCTGATACAAGTATTACGAAGATAATGTAGGTGGAAGGGAAATATTCATTACATGCGAAATACGACTGCATGTATTACTCGTCCAAGTTAAGTCTGCACGTCTAGGGGGAAAGTGTGTTAGCGCTAGTATCGCGAAACTATTTATCTAAGGAAGGGAGAATCCCTAAACACATGTGAAATATCATTACATAGTTGTCAAATTAGTCATTTAGTCGACGACTGCTGAAGGTTTCGGACCCTTTAAAATCACAGTGTTTTTCATCTATTATCAGCCTCACAACACAGCGGACGGGAATTGGCAATTTGTAATGAGGAAGGTAGAGGTAGGACAGCTCATTCCCCAGTAGTAACATGGTTGCCGGATTATTCATTTGGTCAACGACTACTGTAGGTGACGGATCATTTAAAAAGGACAGTATTTGCCAGCGCCTCCCCCTTCCTTTCAGTCAAATAACCCAATACAGGGGACAGGAAGTGGCAACATAGTAAGAGAAGAAAGAGAATCGACAGCACGTTCCTGGCACATTTTCCGCGTGCAGATTTAACTTGGGTGAGTAATAATGTATGCCTCCCTATGAAAATAGCACGGAGAGGGTTTTAGCCTTTGCTGGCCGGTCAAATTCCGTTCTAAGGCTATACGAGCACAATAAAATTTAGTAATTTTACAGTAAATGACCATAGTATCTAAAATTCGATAATGTTACTGGCAGTTCCATCTGATTTTTAATCAGCGATGCATTTATTTGTTAAAACAAATTAATAATTGTGTAAGACGTAAACTGAATAATAATTTTTATATTTGAATTAAATAAATTAAATATGAAGATTGCATTGGTCATGTGAATAAATAAGTAGAAATAGAAAGATAAAACAGATATTTATTTATCCACAATAATCTAGGCCTAGGATCTAGTTTTGTGGGAATATGCACGTGAGATCTACTGTAAAGCAGAATACAAATATGGAACAAATGCAGGGGATAGGGATGTCTGGAAGAGCTCCATTGAAGATCGAAGGCTCTGTTAAGGCTCTAGGATCAGTGAAGAAGATGTATGTTATTATAGCTAATACAGATAATAAATACACTAATTTGATCAATTAAAATTTATTTGCATTATGATACAAGCAATTCAATTGGTATGGGCATGTACGGCGAATGCAAGAAGAAAAAAAATACCCAGAAAAAAAACATTGGGATAGTGTCCACTTGGAAGAAGAAGGAAAGGAAGACATCGAAACTTGTGGATGCAAGAAATAAGAACTGGAATGAGAACAAGAGGACTGGAGGACATGGAGTGGATGGATAGAGACGAGTGGAGAATGAAAATAAAACTTTAGGCACAGAAAGATTTGTAAATATTGAAAACTAAATTATATTTATTAGATAGATCATCGGTTGATTAATGTCTTTGACATCGTCCGATTCCTAATAGCCAATTTTGTCGGTCCATCCAATCTCCTGGTAATTATATTATATTTATTAAATACATTTAAATTAACAAAACATTTTAATTTACTGTTTTAATTTTTGATTTTCATATTTATTAATAATCAATTGAGTTGGTGTTTACTTGATGAAAATCCATATTTATTAATTAAATAAAAATAAAACGTAGTTTTATTTGATTTTCATATTTATTATATAATTCAGTGACAGCTGTTTCGGTACACTGTACCTTCTTCAGACATGTTAACAAATTATGAATTGTGTTCCAACTGATCTAAGCAACAATACAACAATATTTATTTAAATTTTTTAATTTAACAAAGGGGATTATTCAAATCAAGTTGAGAATTTAACAGTTTTTTACTACTTTTAAACTTATTAATTTCTACAGCTTCCAAAAGATCTAACTTCTTATCCTTATCACAAATATGTAGAAAATTCAAACTATGCTAACCACCTATTCCAATTTAATCATTGTTTCGATCCAAATTTTGAAATTTTACATATTTGTGATAAGGGTAAGAAGTTAGATCTTTTGGAGGCTGTAGAAATTAATAAGTTTAAAAGTAGTAAAAAACTGTTAAATTCTCAACTTGATTTGAATGAATCCCCTTTGTCAAATTAAAACATTTAAATAAATATTGTTGTATTGTTGCTTAGATCAGTTGGAACACAATTCATAATTTGTTAACATGTCTGAAGAAGGTACAGTGTACCGAAACAGCTGTCACTGAATCATATAATAAATATGAAAATCAAATAAAACTACGTTTTATTTTTATTTAATTAATATTTATTAATAATTCAGTGACAGCTGTTACGGTAGACTGTACCTTCTTCAGACATGTTAAACTATGAATTGTATTATTAAATATGGATTTTCATCAAGTAAACACCAACTCAATTGATTAAAAAAATTTAAGATATATGAAAATGAGGTAAATATAAATAAGAGGAAATATACCAGCATGAATTACAAATAAACTACATTTTAAAAACCTTAGTTTTTATTTTATTTTTATTTTACATTTCCCATTTTTTTGTACGACTTACGCCGTCGCCTCCTGGGGCTTATAAACCAATTCTCTGGGGGTAGTCGCACGTAGACAGCGAACAATAACTCTAAATCAGTCACTAGACAAGAATGCAGTGATGAATACCTTGGATCTGTGTTTAGCAGAATGCCAGTACTGCCGAAGACAGCACAAAACAAGAGACATAAAGTGGGAAATTAAAATACCCTATTCCACCGGAAATCGAACTTGGGGTGTCGGAATAGAAAGTAAAACATCTGTTAACCAAGCAACGACTTTACAAATGTTGGAAATATCTGTAGCTGTGAATCATCCACCACTGTGGTCTCGCTACCTCGTACGCAGCGGGCCCGAGTTCGATCCCCGTCAGGGGAAGTTTTCTGGGTGATGATTTTTTAGGGGGTTTCCTCACCTATAAGACAAATGTCAGGAAACTTGAAGGTTCTCGAACATCATCTGTCCATCATAATAATCATTATCATATTCGCCATATTTAGTGTGAATGATGTTTCGTCTTACATACTGTTGTGTTGTCTCGGAGGAGACCCTTCATGTTCTTGTGTGGTCAATATGTGATCCACAGTTTAAAACTTTCTCCTGACAGGTTGTGCCACTGCAAGGCCTGGGTGGCGCGTGGCATGTAATAGTGTATTACGATGCGAGGTTGGGAAGTGGTTTTTTTACAAAAGCGAGGAAAATGCTTAAAAATCGAGCGATAGCGAGATTTTTAATTTCCGAGATTCTGTAAGACACTTCACAAACGTGCGTTGTACATTTTTTTTTTGCGCGATGATGTTTTCAAAGTAATAAATAATAGTAAAATAACATATTTGTCGGAAATATTTGCGTTCATTATAAACAACTGACTAACGTTAACAGTGTGGGCAATGTTTATTAGTTGAAACTACAGGAGGCCGTGAGACAAATTAGTGATAAAATGGCGGCAAGTACGTATTTATTGTTTTATATTGTTTTAAACACAGTTCAGTTCATTTAAAACGCAGTGATTTGTTTCATATAATGTATATTAACACTATATTTTGGATTATTTTTTGTATATACATTGTATGTAGTATACATAGAGGGCTGCGGTTTTACTTAACACACGCGGTTTGTAATATGTAATATTACAGTATAGTTATTTTATTCCAGTATAGTTATTTAGGTTGGCAACCCCGAAATGTAGGTCGTCATTGCTGTAAGTACGACAAAACGCATTATCGCACAAAAAGTACCTATAAGGTGGGTGTGAGGTTAAACAGAGTTAATTGAATGGAATTACTAGTTATCAGTATGCACCAGTTAGGCCTAACAATACTGAATGAACAGCAGATTAAGCAATAACATTATATAACTTAATTATTTTGTTTTAATATTTTATTTCAAGCATAAGCCAATTATGAAATGTAAAAACATATTAAATCCCACTTTTAAATAAAATTAACCAAATCGTGATTCAATCATGAAGTTTAAACATATTAAATTAAATATAATTCGCGTCTAAACTTAATTACCGTATTTTTTAAATCATATTAAATTATAACTCTGAACTGTGTTACATTTAATTAAGTTTATAATGAATTAATCTAAAGGTAGGCCTATATAATGAAGTTATAAAATTAGTACAATGTAATTGTAATAATAGTTCATGTTTACTTGTGACGTTATATTTATGTACGGAAATGTCTGTCTTGGTGTTATCAGTGCGATGTTTATTCTCTAGTAGTGAAGTAATTTAAATTAAGAATACCATTCCTAGAGTACGAACAGTACAAACATTCTTGACATTGTCGTTAATAAAACCATCACTTGTTTTAAGCCTCTTTCCCCATCAACACCAGAGATCCACTATGCCGAAAGATCTAAGGCCTGAAGGGGCTCACAGAATTGTACCGTAGTAGACTTGTATTATCGAGATATAACCTTAAGTTTAGCTGTTCTTTTACGTATTTTTTAAAATTTCTTTCTTTGTCGTTTTCTTTCGTTTACACTGTTCTTACTTTTTATTTTACCTTTTCTAACCTTTTTTATCGTATTCACACATACTAACACAAGACAGGACACACACCCAGACCCAAGGTGGATATTTAAAATCCCCTACCCCTCCGGGAATCGAACCCGGGTCGCCGGAGTGGAAGGTAGGGACTCTACCGACTAAGCCACGGCGACGGCATTACATAGAACGCCTCTCCCTTCCTCATCTTTACATATTAATTTAGATTTCATATCATCTTGTATCAAGACTGCCCGACTCACAAGCAAACAAAAAATAAACTCAATATTTCCTCAGATAGTGTAATAATATCAATATATAATCAAGTTCTAGGATTATTATTATTATTTTATGTTTTGAATTTAGTCTTTCCTTGATAAGTCGAAATAAGTGAAGTATACTTAAAGCTTATTCATGATTAATTATATCCATCGTTTTTTGTTACAATATTTTTTTTCTACAAGAGAGATGTACAAAAAAAATATTTCTTGTAAAAAAAACACTAGATCCTAAAACCACAAAAAATTGAGGTATCCCCTTTTTTGCAATCAAACCCTTGAATTTTTGGGGGGAGGCTCACGGTTTGTTAGAATTTACTGAAAATATTCTTTAAGAACAATAATATAAATTAGTAATAATTACAGGATAGCTTACGTATTCGCAGTTATTTATTTATTTTGGTATGACTGTTTTCATAGTAGGCCTATTACTCCTTCTCCATTTATCGAACGATCTAGGTCTATTAGACAATTAAGAAATTTAGTCCTAAGTTTAAAAATAAGTTAATTTTGCATAGAAATATGGTCTAAATGGTTTCTCTTTATGCTGTTATGAAATAACCTATTGCTTTCACTCCCAAATAACAATAAAAACTGCAAGGACATTTGACGATAACAACTGCACGCACCTAACATACAACTGACCTAGTTGGTTAGTATTTTATTTAACTCAGATCATTAGCGTCTTAAATCAAATATGGGCATCAAAATTCGACAAATTTTACCCAGAGACCTTTAATTTCATGCTTGAGGTTCCTTTACGCGTTGTAAATCCACAATACGAGAAGAGATTCTCAGGATTTTTACTTCCTCAAAATTGAATCTACCTCAACCAGCTTAAATCCGCTTAAATTTTCCTCTTTAGTTGTAATACCTATTGCAAGCCCGAAACTCTACCTCAGATACTACAGCACCACATCAACACCGTCACAGTGACGAACTTCATCACCAACATCTTCCGCTCACTTCAAGAATAAACTCTTGAACAATCAAAATACAGCAAAACAAAATGTAAATGTATGTAAATAACTAAATATCCCGTGATATGCCCATGGTAAAACACGGGTTGAAATATAATGTAATAAAATTTAAAAAAAAAAGCCCGAGCACATCAATTTCAATTTTTTTTCATTCATCCAAGTCTTAGGCCTATAGGCCTGTTATGATCTCACTGATGAATTTGTATCCAGAGCTTCCTTGGACGGCCCCAGACATCTCTTCCCTGTTGGACAATAACGGAGCATGGCCTTGGGAACTCTATCTGAACTCATTCGTCGCAAATGATTCATCCGCTTGTTCTGGATTTCATATAGGCTATGTATTTAATGACTGGTTCTAAACATAGTTCCTTCAAAGCATCCTCATTCCGTTTATTATCCCACTTACCTGTATATCTCATGAATCTCGTTTTTTTTTATAGAAGTTACCCTATTCTCCTCTCCTTTCCTCAAATTCCATGCCTCATTGCCGTAGCAAAGTGCAGGTCTTGCTAAGATTTTGTATATCTGTATTCTGGTATCTTTCTGGACTAGTGAAGGTTTCATTCCTGAATTTATTATTCCCATGGTTTTATTACAATTAATAATTTTATTTGATATGTCCACTTCATCCAAATATGTTAATGCATATCCAAGATAGATAAAGGAATTTGCTCTTTCCAGTATTTTTGAATCTATACAAATTTTGCTACGTACAGAATATTTTCCAGTCCACCGCTGTGGTCTCGGGGTAGCGTGCTGCCTTGTCACGCAGCGGGCCCGGGTTCGATCCCCGGTCGGGACAGTTTTTCTGGGAGAGGTTTTTATCGGGTTTTTTCCTCACCTGTAAGACAAATGCCAGGAAAACTTTAAGGACCAAACGGTCCCCGAAATCATATGGCCATCGCAATCATCATCATTCATATTCATCTTAGGTTAAGCTTAGGATTAGGGACTCTCCTGGCGCACCATTATCATCATCACCCATCATATCATCGGGGCAACGTAACCCCGCCTTCCAGGCGCCCCAACCTCAGAAGTGGGTTACAAGTACGCCATGCCAGGAGAGAAACCAGGAATGTCGAAAGACAAACCTGGGGCATTTGGGGGGGAAAAATTAAAGAAATATTTAGGTTATATCCAATATTAAAATTTGAGCATTAAATATTTTAAAAGACAAGAACAAAGATTGGAAGCAGCTGAGATGAGATTTTTAAGAAATATAGCAGGATATACTCTGCTGGATAAGAAAATGAATGAAGATATAAGAAAGGAACTGAATATTTTCAAACTTACAGACCGAATAATTAAATGTAGGAACGACTGGAAAGAACACATTGATAGAATGCCAGAAGAAAGATTTCCAAAATTATTGCTAAATTATAAACCGCACGGAAGGAGAAATGTTGGACGCCCACATAGAAGATGGTCTGAACAATTTTAACACTTCTAGCTTTCATGAAACCGGAACGAGCCAACAGGCTTAATCCCTGGATGATGATGATGATGATGATGATGAGTATTAAATTCTTCATTCATTTTAATTTAAGATTTACACTTTAATATCCTGCTTTAGTCCTCAGAAGAATAAAAATAAAATAAATAAATAAAGTGTGTTTCACTTTAATAAGTCGACAAGCCTCCTCTGGAAACTACTCAGTGGTTTCAGGTTTGTTCTATCGAATTGAAAACACAATGAGCTCCAGAAACACCAAGTTTGAGTTATAGATTTTAGCATAGATCTACCTGTTGACAATGACCGTGATGTATTTTCTGAGACATAGAATTCGTTACGTGAAGAAAACAATAATTCTTTTTGTTGGAACTTGCTTTCTGCTTTATCAACCTAGAGCCATAATGTTCTGTCATCTTGAAAACAGATAAATCCAAGGTCTCTAGGGAAATATCTATTGGAGTTTGCTCTTTTCTCGACTTGGTGAGCTGACTCCATTACGAAAGTTTACATGATCCATTCCTACTGACAATAAAAGCGTTTCATCGCCCGTTCAACGACAATAGTAATTGGAAATTTCAAGATATACTTCTCTCAGATTTAGGATAAATGGGGATCTCATGTTAAAAGGCATCATGATAAGTATTTACATTTTTTAATATTTTGAGATATTTGTTGGCTCAAATGATAGCGTTTGAGACTCGCATACAGGAGGTCCCGGGTTCAAATTCGGACCGAACTTCCTAGTTTTACTCGGTAATCAAGACAAAAGGCTCGTTTGCAGTACCATTAAGAGGACATATTTCTTATAAACACCATTTCATAATGAGTTATCGTTAAATCTATATCAGTGAACATATGAATACACAGTTTAATATAATTATACAACCTACTGGATACAGCTAAAAATTCTAGATGCGACACTATTTTAGATATTAAAAGAGTCTATAAATGTATTTATGTAGCAGGTTTCACAATGTTTCACAATATCTTCCTGTGACCAATAAATTAATCTACTGTCATTCTTCTCTATGTCTCTCTGTCATTCCAATCCCCATCGCCCAATCCCTTTTTCTATCAAGCTAGTCAACTTGTCAAAACAACATCAATCTACGTTATTTTTGGCCGTCTTCTTCTTCTTCTTCTTCTAAGTGGCACCAATTCTAGTATTCTTCTTGGGAATCTGTCTTTCTTTTTACCTGACCAAACCATTCTAATTGTTTTTTTTTATGAAATTCACCAATTGAAATTTAAACATTCATATTTTGTTTAATTACACTGTTTCTTATTTTATCTTTTCTAAAAATTCCAGCTGAACGTCTCCAAAAACCCATTTATGCAGAATTTAATTTACTTATTCTTCTAGATTTTAATTCCCATGTTTCTGACAGTATGTCATTATACTCATTATTGTTTTAAACTTTTTTGTTTTTGTTTTAGAACTTAGGAATCTGTAAATAAAAATTGTATAAAAATATCTTCGAGTGCCCCAGTAATCATTAGGTTATTATAACTATTGTGTGAATTCATGTGTTTTGATTCACTAGCTAATATTTTTTAACGAATGTAACACCATGGTTAGGAATGTAAACTACAAAATACAGGAAAATCAGATAATTAAGTTACTGAATGGATTTATTACCAGGCGACATTATTTTATTGAAAAAAAAACATTTTATCATATTCAATGTAATAAAAGCCTACCGACATTTTAACAGCTGATTTGCTGTTCAAAAATACATGAAGTCACTGCGATAAGATAGATGATAATGATTATGATGATGATGATGATGATAATAATAATAATAATAATAATAATAATAATAATAATAATAATAATAATAATAATAGTGTACATTGTAATAACACAAATATCGTCCATGGAATTCAGTATAATGCAAGTAAAGTTAGATTTAAGACTCGTATATGAGGGGTTTAGAAGATCAAACTGGAACAAATTCATATTTTACTCTTTTGAAAAAAACTGATATAAAAAGTTAAAGTAACATATTTAATTGCATATGAATAATTAAATAATTATTTTACAGTGAAAAAAGAACAAATACAATACTTGATTTATAATTGCTCTAAAGAATTATTAATATTTTGAACCAACTTTCACATATAACTTGATTTTCAATTTTGGACTTGGTCCACTTTTGTTAAAAAAACCCTTCATATCAATTACACTAGATAACACTGAAATTTGAACCTGGCAAAAATTATGTTTCTAACACTGGAGTCCGTTTTTCGTTATCATCTATAGTTTTGAAATAATCTCGATTTGTGATTAAACTAGCGGAGCGACCGAGCGCATAACGTAGCGGGTTATTTGTATACACAATTTGTTGTGTTGCGATCATCTCACCCTCCTACTCTGCAATGCTGTTATTGAAAGGTGGATGTGAAAATACTTTATTACTGGGGAAAATGCATTTCCGGCCTATTTGGTGGCCTGTTTGAGCTTATGAGCTCTATAAATGACATGGTCAATTCCATGGTGTAGCGGATTACATGTTTATACAATTTTGCAGTCTCTTCGTCCCGCACAATTTTATTGTTGAATCAGAGTGAAAAACAGTATTGGAAAATATATCTTATCTTCTAGCTAATCATAAGAAAACAGTTCCAAATGACAGTATGACATTGTCGATAACTATAGAAAACATTTTAAAACGTAGACTCGATTAATGTCAGTTACTTATTTGCCTTTGTATACAGTGTAGTGAACTCTGTTCTCTAAATTTTATTTATTATATTAAAGTAGTGCGTAAAGTGCAGTGAAATGTGTTTTCTGCTATTTTTTATTAAATACATGTGGGGAATTCTATGCCATCATGTCACCAACAGAAAAAAAAACTTTTTTTATTTTTCTCATTATATATATATATATGGTATGATAAGAAAAATAAATGCCTGGACGGGATTCGAACCCGGATCTCTGAGTCTGTACCTCAGCGTGATATCCATTACACTACCAGGCGAATCCAATTCAAACACTTATTTTTCTTATATATGTATTATACTCTCCATTATTACTAGATGTCGCGAGAACACTGTCTTCACTGCCATCTAGTAGCTGACTATAACAAGTTAGCAAATTAAAGAGAATATTTATTTTTACTTTATAGCAGTGACGCTTTATAGATGTTATAATTAAATGTTTAACATTGAGCAATGCAAGCTTAATATGGTATGATAAGAAAAATAAATGCCTGGACGGGATTCGAACCCGGATCTCTGAGTCTGTACCTCAGCGTGATATCCATTACACTACCAGGCGAATCCAATTCAAACACTTATTTTTCTTATATATATATATTATACTCTCCATTATTACTAGATGTCGCGATAACACTGTCTTCACTGCCATCTAGTAGCTGACTATATCAAGTAAGCAAATTAAAGATAATATTTTTATTTTACTTTATAGCAGTGACGCTTTATCGATGTTATAATTAAATGTTTAACATTGAGCAATGCAAGCTTAATATGGTATGATAAGAAAAATAAATGCCTGGACGGGATTCGAACCCGGATCTCTGAGTCTGTACCTCAGCGTGATATCCATTACACTACCAGGCGAATCCAATTCAAACACTTATTTTTCTTATATATATATATATATATATATTATACTCTCCATTATTACTAGATGTCGCGAGAACACTGTCTTCACTGCCATCTAGTAGCTGACTATATCAAGTAAGCAAATTAAAGAGAATATTTTTATTATATATATATATATATATATATATATGCCACTGGACAACCATCATAGTGAGGCTATAATACTATTACTTTTGCCTGACAAAAGTAAGTGGGTTCTCTTCAAAATCAAAGAATGGCATAATATAGCCGAATATTCTCTCGGACATAAGACCAGTTCTTCATGACAATTGCCTACCAATTCCTAAGCCACCTGAAGTATGGATTTCAGATTATGTCAAATCCAGCCCTCTTAAAACTGAACCTATAATCTCATGATATAAGTCTGATGACTCAGATTTCCAGTTACATTATCTGAAGCTCATTTGATTTCCCTAGCGAACAAAACCATTTAGTAAGGGATCTTAATTTAACGAAAAGATGATCGGAACTGCTAAGCTCTCTATAAGGGACAAAACACCAATAAATTATTGAGATCCTGTTAAAGCCTTATAAAAATTAAGGTATAATGTAATTGGACTTATTTTTCACCAACCTGGGAACCGTCAGCAATGAAATGAGAACCTCTTCTTCTTCATCTTCCAATGGCGCTACAGCCCATTGCGGGCCCGGGCCTTCTTGGTGCGAGACCTTCAATCTTCTATATCCAATACTCTCTGTTGCCAGTTCGTACAGTTCAGGATTTGATGACAATCTTCCATCACTGAGTTCACCCATCTTTCCCTTAGGTTTTCCTACTGGCCGCTTCCCAAACATCTCCTCCGTCATCAATTTCTTAGGTATGCATTCTTTGTCCATTCTTTGAACGTGACCGGCCAATTGCATTAAAAAAAGAGATGATATATCAGGTTCCTTAAAAAGGTCATATATTCCCTTATTATACCTCATTCTCTATTTTCCATTCTCTTTTACTGGCCCATTTATTATATCCTTCTCAAAATCTTTCTTTCAAAAGTGTTAATGGAGGAGATTTTCGTTATGGCATATCTGTCATGGATAGAAGATACAGATGGAAATGGTCACCCAGCATGTTAGCTGACTATTTTTGGCAGCTAATTAGGGGTGATCCTGGTGTTATCCATAAACTGAAATCTTGGTTTTTTTAATGTGAGTAAAATCGAAGATTCTTCTATGCTTTTGCCTGATATATCAGAAAATTTGCGACTTTAAGTCATTCCGAAAGTTATTATTTTTTTTATTGAACACACTGCTTTCTTAATAATTTTTGCATTTATAAAATTATATAAGGAATTACCAGAAAACTGAAATTAGATTTGTTTGATTTTTTTGTGTGGATTTGAATGGGACATTTAATCCAGTTTCCTAAAAAAATGGAACGTTGTAGAACATTTTTGATTAAATATCTGAATTTAGCATAGATATAGGCATCAGCTATTTTCATTCAAGTATAAACATATGAAATGTGGTGTTATTAATAAATGAGATGGGATATTCACAATAAGCATGTATAACGCAGTTATATGATAGACTATTGTACCGGCGATTATCAAGATAACAATACAGATTTTCAGAAATGGTTAAGAAGAGTAACGGAAGAAGCTATAGAAACAGATATCGTTTTCATCAACAAGAAATTATTGCTATGTCGATAATTTTTAATTTTAACAAAACATCTGGAAAAGATGGAGTAAACAGTGACATTTGTGTTAAAGCATTACTTCCCTCCAATTTATGCTAGAGAAATGTAGGCCTACAATGACTGCCTAACGAAAGGTTGCTTTCCAATGCACTGCAAAATATCACTGATAATTCCTATAATCAAATAAGGGAAAGGGCAGAGTGCAGAGGTCTCACAGTATCTGGCAATAACTTTGAGAAATGAGGGCGGAAAAATTCCTGAGAAATTGCTTATAGACAGAATTCTATCTCATTTGCACACAAAAAAAGTTATGCATTCTAATCAATACTGATTCTCTCAACAAAAGGGAACACAAAAAATAACAATAATAATTAATAATAATAGAGTAATTCCATATGTGACTGACTGACATTTACAATACACTTTTGCTGCAAAATGCTTGCATAAATATTACATTTGGTTGAAATTAGAGGTGTTATATACGTGATATGATGGAGGAAAAGTGTCTGATTAAGATTTTACATAAATATACAATTTCTGAAGAAAAACAATATTATTTATTACCTATAAAAGTATGTGTGACTGACTGACATAAATGTCAACTCATCATGCAGCTTAACATGTTCATCTACACCGTTCTCTGAAATGGTAATCTTAATTCAATTTTCCAAAATACCGTTTGGAGGGCACATTTCAAGTTACATTTTAAATAAAAAATAAACCTAAATCACAATTAATACCGAAGTTATGACCTAATATGTGATGTGTGACTGACTGACATTATTTTGTGACTGACTGACATTTCTGATTTAATTTATAATTTCAGAATGCAAATATTACAAAAATGTAACAAAATACTAGGAAACTAGATAAACAGCTTCGGTAACAGAAATTAACAAAGAACTGCAAATACTTGATCAATTCTACGAAAATTATTAAATTTAATTTTGCTGTAAAATAAATGTTAATTTAAATCAATAATGTAATTAAATTAACTCGCTTACCATGTTTAATTATAAATTATATATAATAAGGAAAGTATTAAATACTTAATAACAAAGTGCCTTCTCTATTGTTAAATATACCTACTAAAATTGTATGCATGTGTGTGTATAATATATATATATATATACACGTAATATAGGCCTAAATAGTAACTGTCCGCCGCTGTGATCTCGAGGTAGCATGCAGCCTTGTCACGCAGCGAGCCTGGGTTCGATCCCGGTCGGGACAGTTTTTCTGGGTGAGGTTTTTATCGGGGGTTTTCCTCACCTGTAAGACAAATGTCAGGAAAACTTTAAGGCCCAAACGCTCCCCGAAATCATATGGCCATCATCATCATAATCATCATCATCATCCTTCACCGGTGTGGAAAGCAACGGGAAGCTATCACACCTACAATTCCCTAGTAAAGCTGTAAAGCATAGAATGAAAATGCTATGATTGCAGTGGAAGACCTGCCCTCGGGCAGAATTACTATGGATATAGTAACTGATTACAATTTAGTCCGGCACCATAGCCAAGTGGTTAGGGCAAGAAGCTTTGGCGCATATCTATGGGACTTGCGCTGGTTCGAGCCCCCATGGGGTAGACATTTTATAATTGAATTTCGGCCAGTATGGGACCGATGCCACCCAGCATCGTGTGGCATTTGGGTAGCTACAATATGTAACGACTCCAGGTTGATAAGACCAACTATAACGGCTGGGGGACCCGACATGCTGATCACATGTCACCCTATGTGTTGGTTAGATGATTGTCCACCTCTGTGATTGATATACCTGGATGTGTGATTAGCAGTCAAGGGCTTTCTAAACCTGTCACACCATTCAGTTTTTTTAACACACGAACTTATGAATTTGTTGCGCTTACTGTTTGACAGTTGTGCATACTCTATAACATACGGGTCCAACGCTTTTACGTTGTATACGCAATGAGTATGTGTGATAGATGCAAGATATTCAAATTGTTTTTCTAAACAATTCTTTCCTTCTTCTATATCATTTTGTGACTCCAGTTATTTGGTTGGTTTTACAGCTCACATTACATAATTCTGCACCATTTTGTATATTCTTTCCCGTTTTTTCATACATCCGTGTCATCCTTTTTACTTGGCCGCCAATCGCATCTATAGCCCCCTTTCCATGGTACGATTCGAAGAAGTTCCAGTTTATGCCAAAATCCAAATATGCAAGTAAGCAGTATCACATTGCTAAATTTATAGGCATATTTCTATTACCAGCTGCTCCATCTGAAAATTGTTATCACCTCAAGTTTTGGAAGAAATCACTATAGTTCGAAAGGAACACTTTTCTATAGCAAATATCTATAGCACACTTGCTATGTTTCACATAACCTTACAATAGAACAAAGTATTTCTTCTGAACTTCTATGTCACCTTCCATCTAAACTAGGCAACAGCATTTAATATTGAGAGATGCTATTTTTTCCAATCAACTGCCTGGATTTCATTTTGTTCTTTGTAGGTATAATTTTCTGTCCCGCGCCATAACCGAGTGGTTAAGGCAATAAGCCTTGGCGCTGAGCTACGGGACTTGCGCTGGTTCGAGTCTCAATGGGGAAGAAATTTTCTCATGGTATTTCGGCCAGTATGGGACCGGTGCCCACCCAGCATCGTGAGGCATTTGGGTAGCTACAATAAGTAGCGGCTCCAGGTTGAGAAAACCAGCTATAACGGCTGGGGGTTTCGACATGCTGACCACATGTCACCCCTATACTGGCTGATGATCATCTACCTCTGTGATTGACACACGTGGATGTGAGGTCAGCAGTCGGCTGGTAGGCTAAGGGCCTTCTAGGCCTGTCGCGCCAGGAGTTTTAGTTTTTAGGTATCATTTTCTGAGAAATCAACAAGTATGGCTGCTTCGTTTACTGCAACCTTTTTCCTGAATATACCATGTTTATGTTAATCCTCAGCGGAGTGCAGCAAGCAACTGACTACACCATGCATATTAGCATATATATGATAGGAAAAAAGGGCAGTCAGTCACGGGACACTAGCGGGAAAAATAATGACTTTACAAGAAAATATCTTCAATACGTTTTTGTTAGTTGTGTACCAATAACGTAGAATCCAAGAGAAAATTATATTCCATCAATTATTATATTGTGTACATTAATTTTTATACGTTTTCCGTGACTGACTGACCACAGTTTGCAGTTAACAATTATAGGACACATTTAAGGCATATAGAACATTAGAATGCAATTAATATTATTACATTTACGACTAGGAAGGACTAAAGTATGGTTTAACAAAAGAGTTTGTAAAATAAAACAAATTAATACGACCAAATCATTAAACAACAAATTGGTAGAATTTTGCGTGTTTTTACAGGTTTGGAAAATTACAAGTTCCATCACTAATATTAGATTAAAATAATACACTTTTGGAACATTATCTTATAGAATCAGAAAATTTGATCCTTAGAGATATATATTACGTCAAAAAAATTATTCCTGCGTCAATTTCAAAATGTTCATCTCGGTATGACATTTTCGTGGAATCGCTCAATAATAATAATAATAATAATAATAATAATAATAATAATAATAATAATAATAATAATAATAATAATAATAATAATAATAATAATAATAATAATAATAATAATAATAATAATAAATAATAATAATAACAATAATAATAACAATAATAACAATAATAATAACAATAATAACAACAATAACAAATACTAATACTAATACTACTACTACTACTACTACTACTACTACTACTACTACTACTAATAATAATAATAATAAGAAGAAGAAGAAGAATTAAGGTAAATAAGTGGCAAGTTGACCAAGAGGACAAACCGAAGAAAAAAACTGGAACAGCTTGGACAGATGAGAGAAAACAAGCTCATAGCAAAAGAATGAAAGAAAGTTGGGCTCAAAGGAAACGCCTCTAAGTACTTTGCGTAGTCCTACATGGGCTCATCCGCAATTAAAAAAAATAATAATAAATTAAATTGCCAATGGAGATGCTTGAGTCTCTTAACTTAGTTTCATCTCTATTATATAGCTAGTTGTTCCTGAAGATAGCTAGAGTGATTAAGCTATTAATTCCTCTGCTACGATATTTTGTCCATTAAATACTTCTATTGCTTCTTTTTTCTGTTCCACGTTGTAAAACATCGCTCATGCCTACGTTCTCTTGGATTTTGCTTCATATGTGTGTGATGTAGATTCATGATGTGCAGGTGTGCCTTGGCCGCCCACCATCGGATAGGAACGTCGATGTTGGTCTCTCTGTCATGGGAATTATGTTGGGTTTATATAACCGTACTAACTAATGCCCGGCGTGTGTTGCTACCCCTAATTAAATGAAATATGATTTTTAAATTTTCGTTTCAGGTAAATTCCTACACCTAATATTTTTAGAGCATAATAGCAACCAAACACTCGCCGTATCAGAAAATGTGTATACACACTGCGACGAACCAAACATGGCGGTTTGCTATAGACAATTTTTATTTTCGGATTTCAGATAAACCCCCACTTCTAAGGTCGGATTTCATTGAGTTTCGGATAATACATGCCTCGGTTTACTTAAATATCATATACTGAGATTTGTTCTCAAACATCGAAATTTGCAACCGCTAGAGCAACTTTTTAATTTTCGTTTCAGGTGAACTACATCTAATGGTTTTAGAGGATAATAGATAGCGGATAAACACTCGGCGTAGCTACTTGAAAACACGTATGTACACATTTTTATGAATATCGGTTGAGGAGTTTCGAAGTCTGTAAGTCACAAACATACGCAGGCTGAAAATTTTACACTCTGAGTTATTTATGAGTAGGGAAAGGGTTTTAATGTGCAAATTTTGGTCGTAAAAGGGGGAAATAGATTCTTAAAAGGTGCAAAAAAGGTGCTGTTGAAACAATCGAATTAAGGTTTAAAGCAGTTACATGAACTCAGTTTATAAAATATGCATATCATTTTGCATCAAAATTTTCTTCTTTATAGAGTCCACAAGAGGTAATTCACAGTTCTTTAGTTTATTGCAATATTTACTTCGTAGATGGAATATCGAATAACGATGCCATCAGTTTCGATAAATTTACGATTTACGATGACTATTTAACTCATGCCCCAAATGGGAGTCAATGACCAATCACGTTTCAATGATTTCTGTTTTACAACCAATCAGAGTCGTGTTTCACGAAATATTTATCAGTGTTATAATTACCATATTAAAGAAAGCTCCTCCTTTTTAATATTCTGAAATAGTATGATCTAGTTGCAGTGATAAACAAAAGAAGCAGATGAAGCGTACCTATCGTTTCTCATTTGTTTTCAAACATCGCCGTTTACATTAGATATATAAATATTTTAAAATAACTACAGTTAAATAATGATTTGTGAGTAAACAGCTTAATTTTATTCGTTAAATAGTCCTAACAAATGCCACTCTTGATTTCCAAATTCTCTAGATAAATTCATTCCTCACTTCGTGAGTCGTGAATTTATCGATAATTTGGAAATCACTCGTGGCATTACTTATGATAATACATTGCACAACACATGGTCAAATAATCAAGCTAACAATGAGCAGAATTAATTTTTTTTGCACTGTTAAATGACAACTTCAAACATAGCATCGCCATTTAATAATGTACGGAACAATTTAAGAAGTATGACAGAACTGATAGTTTATTTCGCATGGGTAAAATCACACGTGGGAAAACTAGTGAATGAAATGTAGTGGCGGCTGGAGATGGAATTTCATGGATGTGCATTCACTTACACTCATAGATTAACAGTCATACTTACTTACTTACTTACTCACTGGCACTATCGAACCCGTAGGTTCATGGCCGCGCGGACATAAGCTCTCCATACATCCCTATCCTGAGCTAATGCTTTCCAATCATTTCCTGTATAATCTACTTCCCTCAAATCATAGTTAATGTTGTTCTCCCACCTCATTCTTGGTCTACCAACTGGGCGTTTTCCTTCTGGCTTTCCTACAAGAAGTTTCCATGCACGTCTTTCATTCCCCATACGCGCAACATGTCCTGCCCATCGCAGTCTACGAGACTTAACTGTTCTTATTATATCTGGCTTCCTATAAAGACCATGTAGTTCATTGTTATGTAGTCTTCTCCATTCACCTGTCTGTTCATCTCTCTTTGGTCCAAAAATTTTCCTAAGAACTTTATTCTCAAATACTCGTAATCTCCTTTCCTCCCTTAAAGTAAGAGTCCATGTTTCGCACCCATATAATATAACTGGTAGAATAATAGTTTTATATATTTTCAGCTTAACGTTTTTTGAAAGGAGTTGGGACATCAAAAGTCTCTGCAATGCATAATAGCATGCATTTCCAGAATTGAGTCTATGTTTAATTTCTTTGTGCATCTCATTCCTATTTGTGATTATTGTTCCTAGGTATTTGAATTCAGCCAATTCCTCAAAATTTCCCTCATTTGTCATTAGCTGTCCATTTCCATTATATAATGTATTTCTACGTGTGACCATATATTTAGTTTTACTGATATTTACTTCCAGTCCTAATTTCTTAGCGTTACTCAATAGTGTGTGCGTGTAGTCATATTAAAATAAATAATAAATAATAGTTTTAAAAAACTAAAACAGCACGCTTTATTAGAAAACCAAACTCAAAAATGAAAAATAAGTTTAATTTCCAACACGCTTGGGATAAATTTAAAGTGATCAACAAAAAAATCATCTCCAACACATATAGAATAAAACTAGAATTATCAACAAAAATAAAATAATTTTACCATCAAAAGCGTGGGGTGCTTTTTATGATTTTTACGTTTTCTTCTTAGAGACTACTTTTACCAATATCTGTTTATTATCAAATATATTAATTGGTATAGAGCACCCCACGCTTTTGATGGTAAAATTATTTTCTTTTTGTTGATAATTCTAGTTTTATTCTATATGTGTTGGAGATGATTTTTTTGTTGATCACTTTAAATTTATCCCAAGCGTGTTGGAAATTAAACTTATTTTTCATTTTTGAGTTTGGTTTTCTAATAAAGCGTGCTGTTTTAGTTTTTTAAAACTATTACATTTTCTTCTTAGACACTTTACTTTTACCAATATCTGTTTATTATCAAATATGTTAATTGATATAGAGCACCCCATGCTTTCGATGGTAAAATTATTTTCTTTTTGTTGATAACTCTAGTTTTATTCTATATGTGTTGGAGATGATTTTTTTGTTGACCACTTTAATTTTATCCCAAGCGTGTTGGAAATTAAAATTATTTTTTATTTTTGGGTTCGCTTTTCTAATAAAGCGTGTTGTTTTAGTTTTTTAAAACTATTATTTATTTTTTATTTTTTAGTTTTAATATTTTGTTGTTTTAGTTTTTTAAAACTATTATTTATTTTTTATTTTTTAGTTTTAATATTTTACGGAGTAAGATAAAAATGTAAATATCTTTAAATTCGATACTATTGTAGTATGAGCTAAAAGTAAAACTCTTATAAAAAATCCTCCCAGCCGGATTTGAACCAGCGACCTATGGATTACTAAAATTACATACCACTAGAGTTCACCGCTCTACCAACTGAGCTATTACAAACGATTGACTAAAAAGTCGACGAGTCCGCAAACCTATTATACCAGTTTTCATTTTTCTGATTTTCTGATGATCCTGGCCAGGATTTTAGAAACAAAATATGAAATTATTGTATTGTCACGGGTCCTTTACAAGTATACAAAGTTTCAAGTCGATCCAATGATTTTAAGGGGGTGAAAATCGCGTTGAAAGATTCCGTTACATAGATAGATAGATATAGGTCAAGCTAATATAAAGCGTGTAATAAATAATAGTTTTAAAAACTAAAACAACACGCTTTAATAGGAAACGATACTAAAAAAAATGAAAAGTAATTTTAATTTCCACACGCTTGGGATAAAATTAATGTGGTCAACAAAAAAATAATCTCCAACACATTTAGAATAAAACTAGAGTTATCTATAAAAACTAAGCCTGGAGGTGCTCTAAATCAATTAATATATTTGATAATAAACAGATATTGGTAATAGTAAAGTCTGTAAGAAGAAAATGTAAAAACCATAAAAAGCACCCCACGGTTTTGATGGTAAAATTATTTTTTCTGTAGATAACTCTAATTTTATTCTAAATGTGTTGGAGATTATTTTTTTTGGTGACCACATTAATTTTATCCCAAGCGTGTTGGAAATTAAAATTATTTTCATTTTTCAGTTCGGTTTTCTAATAAAGCGTGTTGTTTTCGTTTTTTAAAACTATTATTTATTTTTGCAAAATGTTCAGGAATTTCCGGGGGAGGTTTTGGCTATAAGAAAGCTGATGGTGTTGAGCCCCTTCACCCCTAAAGGTCATCCTTTGTAGTGAAAAACGTAAAAAAGTAGCATTTTGGACGCTTAAATGACTTAAGCAGCCTAAACCATAACAAATACATCAAATTAATGTACACAGAATAAAATATCTCTAAATCTTCAGCAAATAAGGCCGCAGCAGCATATGTCTATCTTTTACGGATAACTCACAATACCAATTTTCGTGTTTCATTGATGCCAAGAAACATGGAGTAATCAGCACGGTGTATAAAAAATAATTACAATTTAAATTTATAACTACTTTTCCTTTTACTAAACACAAAAACACATCAATTTTCATTTGTTTAGGCGTAGCAGCGGACGCGGGTAATAGCTAGTTTATAACATAAGAAATATGAATTCTTTTAATTTTCGTTATAAAAAATTATATTCTCTAGTAATTCTACCCTTCAGGCCTTTCACTGAAATCATAGCATTTTCATTTCATGCTTTGTAGCTTTACTAAGAAATTATATGTGTGGTAGCTGCCCGTTAATTTACACATCGATGAGGGTTGATTATATTGATGGCCGGATGATTTTCGGTAACCGTTGGGCCCTAAGCTTCCTGACATTTGTCTCACAGGTGTGGAAAAACCCTAAAAAAACCTCACGCAATAATGAATCATAATTTCTTAAATTAAATGAAACATATTTATATTAAAATTGAATAATCTGTTCTGATTATTAGGGTACGAATAAAATATCCGACTTTAAGGTGTGCGTAGTCGAGTATAATATTCTCAATTTAATGCAACTTGGTCAGCACCTCTATACTTTCTATACAAATCATGATTTTTCTAATTCTCCAAATAGTCTTATCTTGCACTCAATCCCTTTACAATATCTTCCGTTCAAATATACCAACCATCAGGTCAATATTCTTGCATATTGACTATAGATCGAAGTATTGGGAAATAAAAAATATATAAAAAATAAAGAGAAAATATAAACTTGACGTAAACATATGTGAACTTAAATTAAAGAAATGGCATCTGTTTCCTACCTTACCGGCATCCGCGACAATATGACACATGTCAAATACTTTCCTTTGTAGTGAGTCACCGGAGTCCATGGGTTACTTATATTAAAAAACGCATGCAACATCCATAAACAATCCGGTTCTTTTCTGCATTTTAGAAAATGGAGAATTCTTCTCGATTAAAAAATTAGCTTGGTTTTTTCAACAGACATTTGTGTGTTGTTAGAAAATTATAAACAACACAAACAAATGGAAATATTTTTCATAAAAGAAAACAAAAATGATTTTGTAATATTAATATATTTACAAGCTAAGGTAACATTAATGATAAAGAATCCACTTTATACAGAATTACATTAACCATAATAAAGTTACACAATTTAACCTAATTACACAATATGTTAAGATATATTTACAAAAGTTAAGGTTGCTATTTAAAATTAATAGCATTAAGTTAAAGTATAAATAGGGTTAACAGTTCCCCACAGAAGATATATTATGTACACTGTTTGAAGACGATTCTTGAAATTAGAAGTATTTTTAATGATAAACAATCTACTTTGTGAACAATTACATTAGCTATGATGAAGTTATACAATTAAATCTAAATAAACACGAAGTTATATATTTACATGAATTTAACTTACTATCTAAAATTATTAGCATTAAATTCATATATAAACAGAACTAACAGTTAAACACAGAATATATATTTACACTATTTGAATATGTTGCTTAAAAATATAAGAATTCACCTGAGGTACGAACTAATCTCTCACGGACCTAATTATAATGATAACACTGATATATCTGATATAAAAAGTAACTTTTTTTCTACATGATTACTTTCAGAGAGAGAAACGTATAACGTTGTCATAAGTAAAATACGTATCACGAATAGAAGAATGTATTGCATATACTCTATTGTTGTAGAAGATCCGAATTATTGTCATGGCGTTAGTATCCCACCGGAATTGCAGAAATCTTCAGTACGAACGCTCGAGAGTGGAAGAAAATACTGTCAGAAGCTCACACCTCTACTACAATGGAGGAGCCATTTCATAGCCTATGGAAGCTGTTCCTCCCTCTCCTCCCGAAGTCGGAGAGCACAATGTTTGGACTATTTTCGCCTCTCTCTCCCACTGGAGGATCCCGATATTATTGTTTGTTTCTCCCTCGGGAGTCGGGGAAAATGATGTGGGATGTTTTCGCCTCTTCTCCCACTGGAGGATCCCGATATTATTCTTGTTTCTTCTTCTTCTCCCTCGGGAGTCGGGGGAAAATGTTTGTGGGATGTTTTAGCCTCTTCTCCCACTAGAGGATCCCGATATTATTCTTGTTTCTCCCTCGGGAGTCGGGGAAAATGTTGTGGGATATTTTCGCCTCTTCTCCCACTGGTAGATCCCGATATTATTCTTGTTTCTCCCTCGAGAATCGGGGAAAATATTGTGGGATGTTTCCGCCTCTTCTCCCACTGGAGGATCCCGATTTTATTCTTGTTTCTCCCTCGGGAGTCGGGGAAAATGTTGTGGGATGTTTTCGCCTCTTCTCCCACTGGAGGATCCCGATATTATTCTTGTTTCTCCCTCGGGAGACGGGGAAAATGTTGTGGGATATTTTCGCCTCTTCTCCCCCTGGTAAGATCCCGATATTATTCTTGTTTCGGCCCTCGAGAGTCGGGAAAAATATTGTGGGATGTTTTCGCCTCTTCTCCCACTGGAGGATCCCGATATTATTCTTGATTCTCCCTAGGGAGTCGGGGTAAATGTTGTACGATGTTTTCGCCTCTTCTGCCACTGGAGGATCACGATATTATTCTTGTTTCTCCCTCGGGAATCGGGGAAAATATTGTGGGATGTTTCCGCCTCTTCTCCCACTGGAGGATCCCGATATTATTCTTGTTTCTCCCTCGGGTATCGGGGAAAATGTTGCGGGATGTTTTCGCCTCTTCTCCCACTGGTGTATCCCGATATTATTCTTGTTTCTTATCCCTCGGGAGTCGGGGAAAATGTTGTGGGATGTTTCCGCCTCTTCTCCCACTGGAGGATCCCGATATATTATTGTCTTCTTTCTCCCTCGGGATTCGGGGAAAATGTTTGGGGATGTTTTCGCCCTCTTCTCCCACTGGTGTATCCCAATATTATTCTTGTTTTCTCCCTCGGGAGTCGGGGAAAATGATTGTGGTATGTTTTAGCCTCTTCTCCCACTGGAGGATCCCGATATTATTCTTGTTTCTCCCTCGGGAGTCGGGGGAGGAAAATGTTGTGGGATGTTTTCGCCTCTTCTCCCACTGGAGGATCCCGATATTATTCTTGTTTCTCCCTCGGGAGTCGGGGAAAATGTTGTGGGACATTTTCGCCTCTTCTCCCACTGGAGGATCCCGATATTATACTTGTTTCGCCCTCGGGAGTCGGGGAAAATGTTGTGGGATATTTTCGCCTCTTCTCCCACTGGAGGATCCCGATATTATTATTGTTTCGCCCTCGGGAGTCGGGGAAAATGTTGTGGGATGTTTTCGCCTCTTCTCCCACTGGAGGATCCCGATTTTATTCTTGTTTCGCCCTCGGGAGTCGGGGAAAATGTTGTGGGATGTTTTCGCCTCTTCTCCCACTGGAGGATCCCGATATTATTATTGTTTCTCCCTCGGGAGTCGGGGAAAATGTTGTGGGATGTTTTCGCCTCTTCTCCCACTGGAGGATCCCGATATTATTCTTGTTTCGCCCTCGGGAGTCGGGGAAATTGTTGTGGGATATTTTCGCCTCTTCTCCCACTGGAGGATCCCGATATTATTCTTGTTTCGCCCTCGGGAGTCGGGGAAAATGTTGTGGGATATTTTCGCCTCTTCTCCCACTGGAGGATCCCGATATTATTCTTGTTTCGCCCTCGGGAGTCGGGGAAAATGTTGTGGGAAGTTTTCGCCTCTTCTCCCACTGGAGGATCCCGATATTATTATTGTTTCTCCCTCGGGAGTCGGGGAAAATGTTGTGGGATGTTTTCGCCTCTTCTCCCACTGGAAGATCCCGATATTATTCTTGTTTCGCCCTCGGGAGTCGGGGAAAATGTTGTGGGATGTTTTCGCCTCTTCTCCCACTGGAGGATCCCGATATTATTCTTGTTTCGCCCTCGGGAGTCGGGGAAAATGTTGTGGGATGTTTTCGCCTCTTCTCCCACTGGAGGATCCCGATATTATTCTTGTTTCGCCCTCGGGAGTCGGGGAAAAATGTTGTGGGATGTTTTCGCCTCTTCTCCCACTGGAGGATCCCGATATTATTCTTGTTTCTCCCTCGGGAGTCGGGGAAAATGTTGTGGGATGTTTTCGCCTCTTCTCCCACTGGAGGATCCCGATATTATTCTTGTTTCTCCCTCGGGAGTCGGGGAAAATGTTGTGGGATGTTTTCGCCTCTTCTCCCACTGGAGGATCCCGATATTATTATTGTTTCTCCCTCGGGAGTCGGGGAAAATGTTGTGGGATGTTTTCGCCTCTTCTCCCACAGGAAGATCCCGATATTATTCTTGTTTCGCCCTCGGGAGTCGGGGAAAATGTTGTGGGATGTTTTCGCCTCTTCTCCCACTGGAGGATCCCGATATTATTTTTGTTTCGCCCTCGGGAGTCGGGGAAAATGTTGTGGGATGTTTTCGCCTCTTCTCCCACTGGAGGATCCCGATATTATTCTTGTTTCGCCCTCGGGAGTCGGGGAAAATGTTGTGGGATATTTTCGCCTCTTCTCCCACTGGAGGATCCCGATATTATTCTTGTTTCTCCCTCGGGAGTCGGGGAAAATGTTGTGGGATGTTTTCGCCTCTTCTCCCACTGGAGGATCCCGATATTATTCTTGTTTCTCCCTCGGGAGTCGGGGAAAATGTTTGTGGGATGTTTTCGCCTCTTCTCCCACTGGAGGATCCCGATATTATTATTGTTTCTCCCTCGGGAGTCGGGGAAAATGTTGTGGGATGTTTTCGCCTCTTCTCCCACTGGAAGATCCCGATATTATTCTTGTTTCGCCCTCGGGAGTCGGGGAAAATGTTGTGGGATGTTTTCGCCTCTTCTCCCACTGGAAGATCCCGATATTATTCTTGTTTCTCCCTCGGGAGTCGGGGAAAATGTTGTGGGATGTTTTCGCCTCTTCTCCCACTGGAGGATCCCGATATTATTCTTGTTTCTCCCTCGGGAGTCGGGGAAAATGTTGTGGGATGTTTTCGCCTCTTCTCCCACTGGAGGATCCCGATATTATTCTTGTTTCTCCCTCGGGAGTCGGGGAAAATGTTGTGGGATGTTTTCGCCTCTTCTCCCACTGGAGGGTCCCGATATTCTTCTTGTTTCTCCCTCGGGAGTCGGGGAAAATGCTGTGTGAATTTGTGGAATCTTGTCTCCTGAAGGGTCTGATATTCAAATTGCTGTCTGGTAGTGAATGTTATGGTATGTTTTTCTCCTCTACTTTACTGCGGATGGTCTTAATATGCTTCAAGTTGCTCTCTCGAGTGTTGGAGGCTTATATTGTGGATGTCTATTCTGGGTTCGAGATCTCGATATGATTCTCTCTAGGACTATTTCATCCCTTTTCCCCCGTATAAATTGCTCTATCATTATTCAGAGCGACATTAATATAATTATTTTTCATTTTACTTTGGATTGCTGTGGTACTGAATAACATAATTAATCTCCTATATCCCTTGTGCTTTAATTTGTATTGTTTTAATTATAATTTAGAGCTTCAGTTTTGGTCGAATGTTTGTTTAGGATTTCTTTAATTGTTTTTACTTAGTTTCTTTCTGTACTTAAATACATTTCTTCCTTGTTGATGAAGTTCACGTTTTAATTGTGTAGCTTGCTAAGATTTGATTTTTCATCATTGTCCAGAGTTTAATATTCATTTGTTTATTTCAGTAATTTAGTCACCCATTACCTACTAAATTCTCATTTACTGTAACAAATTATTTATAACTTAATGTAGTCAGTTTTGTGCATTTTTATCGTTGGTATTTTCTCTTTCTGATTATATTAATTTTTTATGTAACTTACTGGAATTTATTTTTATATAATTTCATTGTCCACAGTTTTCATAGCAGTTGTTTAATCTAGGAGTTTACAATACCATTTTATGAAGCAAATGTATATCAGGGCTTCGTACTCACTTATTTGTGACAAATAATTTTCAATTATATTAGTTTACTCTATACTTATATCATTCTCAATTCCTTGACTAAATAACATGTATGGCCTACTTTCTTTATGCTCAATTATTGTAAGAAATCTGTTTTAACTTAAGTCTGTAGAATTTATCCTTTTCATTCTTTCTGATTTCATTTTATTTGCGCAGAATTTAGAGAATATTTATAAATGTTATCTGAAATAACTTATTTTAAATTTAATTGTGCAGTTTCATAGCAACTGTGTTACAATGACAGTGGCATGAAATTAACAATTCCTGTTGTGACCAGGGTACAATTTTTGTCGCGTCGCGTCGTTTGTAATGTTATAACTTAGGAACAAAGAATTTTATCTATAAAATATGCGACGTGTCAAATCGAAGTCATATTCTTTGTCATCCGGAGAGGGTGTAAGAGAGGTTTACCACCTGGTCACGAACATTATAATTAAAAAGTATGTTTTAATAAATGTAATTTATGTTATCTTTTGAGTAGTCTATATCTTGAACTTACGATCGCATCTGGTTGATTCTCTCGGGACATGTCATGACAGAATTCATATCAATGCTACCAACATCAAAAATGGTGTCATTTCCCGATTACCCAATCACTATAAAATAAAAATATGTATCAACATCAACCATGCAAGTATTAGGCCGTGTGGCCTAATTTTCCATCCAGCGCTTTTTGGACGTCCCAGCGATCTTTTGCCTTAGAAGTAGTAATGAAGCATGGCTTTCGGAATTCTGTGAGGATTTCAAATTGTTCTGGTAGTTTTTTTTAACTTATGATGGAGAATGGGTTCTACATTCAACTCTTCCATAATTTCCTCATTTCTTTTATGGCCCCACTTTGTATAGCCTGTTATACGCGCATATATCGCATCTCATTTGCTGTTATTCGGTTTTCATCTCTTCTTCACATTGTCCATGCTTCACTACCATAACTTAATACTGGTCTTGCAAAAACCTTATAAAGCTGTAATCTTATGTTCCTTTGTACTAAAGATGGTTTCATAATATTATTAATTATCCCTGTTGTGTGAAGTTTGTGATGTTCTTTGCTATATCAGCTTCATCTTGAAATGTTAAATTATAACACATATAATACAATTATTTTGTTCGTTCTAAAATTTCATCGTCCAAAACAATTTTGCTAGATATAAGATATTTCCCTCAAAAGGCCATAAAATATCCAGTAAATATTTAAATACTTCATATAGGTATCTAACCACTTCGTAGACTGTTATAAAGTTTTACTATTTTAATAACAATAACCTGCTTTCAATTATTTATAATATAAAAAAAATAATTCTGTCCATTTTCTTAATGAACAGTCCTAAATAATATTTTCTTATATTCTAATGAAATATAAAATATTACGCCGTAGCGTAGTGGTTAAGGCACTGAGCTACAAGCCGGAGAGTCGAGGGTTCAAGTCCCGTTGGGGTCAGGATTTTTAAACTGACCCAAACCCTCTGGCGGCACTATGGCCCTGGGGTCGACTCAGCCTCTAACGGAAATGAGTACCAGACGCTTGTTCTGGGGGTAAAGGCGGCCGTCACGCAGGGCTGACAACCCGGCTGACATAAAGTGCCGATTGTCTAGAAAAAGTGGGAGCCCTAACCTCCTACTACCCCAAGGGCCTCCGGGTCTGTTGTGGGATCACTTTACTATATTAAAATTAAATAATCCCTTATGATTATTAGGGTATGAGTAAATATCCGGCTTTAATGGCGAGATATTAAACTAATTTAATCGAATGAAACTTTGTATGCTTATTTTTATAAACCTCTTGCCGAACTAGATGCCTGTGTTGTCTTTACATAGTTTTTATGAATATTATTAATGATAATTAAGAGGTTTGTGTTTTTTAGGTAAGTTGTTAAATTACCTGGTATTTTTCTTACAGTTCTTACCTGAATATTTAACTTGTCTGGGAATCGAATCTGTACTCACTCCCTTAGTGACGTTGATATTACTCTAGCGGTAATCAAAATCAGTCTTAATATACTCTTTGACACCAATTCATAATATCTCAGCCTTCTTTTGTTTAATATTATTTTCTTTCTAACTCCATTGTTATCTTGCCATTAATAAACAAAATGATAAAGCCTATCTTTTAATATGCATCTAAGTACCCTTCTTCCATAATTAGTAGAGACCGAATTATATGCATTTGCATGTTTCATACGCATTTGCATATTTAGACCTTTTTCACCTGTTATTGCATATTTTAACTAAAAACTAGCGATAACGCATATTTTCGCTATATTTGCAACATTTAAAAAATCTGTGTTGTTTTACCGTTCACGAACATTTTGAGGTCATTAAAAATGTAGTAAACGATTTCAATAGTACAGATGCTTTAGCAGTTTGTCAGCGCAAGGAAGCATTTAACGATCCCAGTATTAAATAAATAATAGTTTTAAAAACATAAACAACACGCTTTATTAGAAAACCGAACTAAACAAATGAAAAATAAACAGATATTGGTAAAAGTAAGCTCTCTAAGAAGAAAATGTAAAAATCATAAAAATCACCCCACGCTTTTGTTGGTAAAATTATTTTCTTTTTATTGATAACTCTAGTTTTATTCTATATGTGTTGGAGATGATTTTTTTGTTGACCACTGTATTTTATCCCAAGCATATTGGAAATTAAAATTATTTTTCATTTTTTGGTTTTCTAATAAAGCGTGTTCTTTTAGTTTTTTAAAACTATTATTTATTTTTTATTTTTTAGTTTTAATATTTTACAGAATAAGATAAAAATGTAAATACCTTTAAATTCGATAGCATTGTAGTATGAGCTAAAAGTAATACTCTTCTATAAAAAACCCAGCCGGATTTGAACCAGCGACATATGGATTACTGAAATTATATACCACTAAGAGTTCACTGCTCTACCAACTGAGCTCTTACAACGATTGACTAAAAACTCAACAAGTCCGCAACCTATTATACCAGTTTTCATTTTTTTGATTTTCGGATGATTCTGGCCAGGATTTTAGAAACAAAATATGAAATTATTGTATTGTTACGGGTCCTCTACACGTATACAAAGTTTCAAGCCAATCCAATGTTTCTAAGTGGGTGAAAATCGCGTTGAAAGATTCCGCTACATTGATACAAAAACACTTTTTTTGATTTTCTGATGATTATGACCAGGATTTTAGAAAATAAATATGAAATTAGTGTATTGTAACGGGTTCTCTACAAGTATACAAAGTTTCAAGTCGATCCCATGATTTCAAGTGGGTGAAAATCGCGTTGAAAGATTCCATTACATAGATAGATAGATAGATAGATAGATACAGGTCAAGCTAATATAAAGTGTGTAAAAATGCCTGTTTGTTCTTTATGGACTCAAAAACTACTTGACCGATTTGAATGGCTTTTGTCCATCATTTAGATAATTTTTTTTCTGGGACAATTAACATATATAACATATTACCGCACGTACTATAGGCCAAGGACTAAAAGGAAAGGTGCTCTAAAAAAAGTAATTTTTTTGGACGCTTAAATTGCTTACGCTGCCTAAACCATAACAAATAACCAAATTATTGTATGTAGAATCGATTATCTCAAAAAATTCTACAAAAGTCCGCGACAGCATATGTATATCTTTTACGGTTAACTCACAATAACCATTTTTGTCTTTCACCTCATTCATACCAAGGAAATCGGGATAAGTAGATTCCCGGGCAATGTTGCGTAATCAGCACGGAATATATAAAAATAATTAGATATAAATATATAATTATTTTCCTCTTCCTTATTTAATCAAATATAAAAACAAATTCGTAACGTGGCCAGGAGACATTTACATTACTGGCAACCACCAAGTGAGTTTCGAGTTTTTATTTTTTTATTTACATATATGCTACAACCCGTGTTTCATCAATGGTATATCACGGGATATTTACAGTTTTACAATTGTTCAATTATTGTTCTAGTTGTTCTTGTAGTTGACGGAAGATCCTCGTAAGAAATTCTGCAACGTTGACTGTGTTAAAGTGGAACTTCAGAATATTTGGCGGAGTAGCAATTTGTAGTATAGCTGGTCGATCTCTGGATAACATGTTGCATTCATTCATCAGATGGAGAGCGGTCTGCAATGATTTTTCTGGGCAGTTGCAATAAGATGAAGCAGTTTTGTTCATTTTATGTAGGTAGGATTTAAATAGTCCATGGTTGGTGAGAATTTGTGTACTTATATAGTTAGGCCATAGGGATAGGGACAGTCTATAGGGTATGTTGGGGATGAACATTTTGGTATGGAAGGCGTCATTTGATTTGGTGTAAATTAAATTCCAGATTGTTTCATAGTATTCTTTTAAAAGAATACTAAGTGAGTTGGACGCCCATTTACTAGATGGAAGGATTCATTAAATTCCACTTGATGTGAAAACAGGTCTAAAGGCCTAATTTCATGAAGCAGAAGAAGATAAAAACAAATTTAATTTATTTAGGCGTAGCAGTGGACGCCGAGTATTAAATAGTATTAAAATAAATATGAAAATTAAACAAATTTAAATAATTAAAACACTCTACACATTTTGAAAGTATATTTTTGAATACTATTATTTTGTCGCTCTATTGGCAATGAAAATATAACTTTAGCTTCAGAATTAACATTTTATGCGATCAGAGACTGGTCACCATTTTATTCGTCTTCTCCAACGTGAAAGAGAAATAATAAGAAAAAGTTTCGACCAAGCTTGAGGAGATGAATACGCTATATTAGACTTTGGCTTCTGCTTTAGCTTTTCAACGTTCAGTTTCCTACCCCCGTCTGTCTTCGCCCTACCCACAATTTGGAACCATAAGACCGAAATGTCTGGGAGTTAATGATTTTCAACAAGTCAGAACAGAAATAGACCCTACGTATATGAGTATACGTTCGTTTGAATACTATGTAATGGGGGAGGGTTGGTAACTGTTGGTTCTTTATTGTTTAGTTGTGTATTGTTTTTATTTACTACGGTAATTAATCTTATAATATATATATATATAAGATAGTGGATATGCACTGGAATCATGTTGATTGCCCATGAACCGCCACTGTTAAAATGACAGATAAACTAAAGAACCAGCCATGTATGTCTGTCGGGATATGGTTAGATGGCAAAAAGCAAGATTTCAATCATCGGGTAAATCACGGATGAGTGACCATAACAATGGTAAAGGAATTGGTTGACCAGCGAGAACTCCATTCCTCCGATCGTTCAAAAGATGAAACAACACTTTTCTCAATAACTACAGAATTAACTTCAACAGTCATTGGATATGACAAAAAGTAATTCATATTAATAGGCCTATAAGATCGGTGCAATAGTTGCTTCTGCTTGTAGCTACATGTGGACAGAAGACTCAAACTAGGCAACATTTATTATAATATATTCATATTCTACTATATACTACATAGAATTAGAAAGTGACAGCATGAAATATGAAAATTCAACAGATTTCATGTTGGAAGGAAGAGTTTACATAATTTATTCTTCAGTGTCATTATTTGTGCGAACTCCTCTCTAGTGTGCCAGCTTTCGCGCGTGTGAATATACCGGTAGTTCTGACCTTCAGTTTCCCGGGTAAAGTCGGATTGTGAAAGCCGGATAGAGTTTAAAACTTGATGATTACTTCTAATACCACAACGTAGGTACACTCTAGAACATAGGGATTTTATTTATGATTCATATGTGAAAACAATGTGAGACTGCATTTTTTACGGAACTTTTTCGATATTCCTGCAACTCACAGAAATACGTATGCAATATTGTAAATATATTTAGAGGAAATTGAATGATTCTTGAGAAGAAACGGAATTTACACCGCCACGTGCTTTCGAGAAAAAAGTTTGACAAAATTTCTGAATGGTTAGAACGAAGAAATTACTGAGAAGGCTTGCATAAGAGACGAAACTCCAAGCGCGACAGGCCTAGAAGGTCCTTGGCCTATCAACCGGCTGCTGGCCTCACATCCACATATGTTAATCACAGAGGTAGAAAATCATCGAGCCAGTGTAGGGGTGACATGCGGTCAGTATGTCAGGTCCCCCAGCCGTTATAGCTGTTTTTTTCAACCTGGAGTCGCTACTTATTGTTGCTACCCAAATGCCTCATGATGCTGGATGGGCACCGGTCTCATACTGCCGAAATTTCATGAGAAAATTTCTTCCCCCATGCGGACTCGAACCAGCGCAAGTCCCGTAGCTCTGCGTTAAGGCTTTTTGCCTTAACCACTCGGCTACGGCTCGGGAAATTTCAAACCTTCTTAAAGTATACCAGAATTGTGTGGCGATACAATGAGACTATTTTCAACATCTTCTGCAACAATGGTGGTGATTATTATTTAGTTCAGGAACTACTACCGGTACGCTTGAATTGAGAGTGTGTGTAGTCTACAGCTCAGAAGAAAGCAACCACAAGGAATATCGTACGCAGCATTTTTCGCCATGAGGGATTATATTAGGGATCGTATTATCTGAACCTTTCAGTCTCTGAGTGGGCGTGCTAGTTCCAAGTCTGATGCACAATCATCAGTAGAAATAAACCACACTGATGTGTAACATATGACTGTTACTTTATTTGTAGGAGCGTACCTCGTTCCCGCACTTAATTCACTTCACCTGCGGATTGTACAGTACATGACACTTTGTCAGCCGATGATTTGCTTCCAACCCGTCGAGCGTTCTCGGCACATCGCAAGAATGATACTGTGTTATACTTTAACAACTTGAAATTTTTAAATAATCAATTGAGTTGGTGTTTACTTGATGAAAATCCATATTTATTAATTAAATAAAAATAAAACGTAGTTTTATTTGATTTTCATATTTATTATATAATTCAGTGACAGCTGTTTCGGTACACTGTACCTTCTTCAGACATGTTAACAAATTATGAATTGTGAATTGTGGAACACAATTCATAATTTGTTAACATGTCTGAAGAAGGTACAGTGTACCGAAACAGCTGTCACTGAATTATATAATAAATATGAAAATCAAATAAAACTACGTTTTATTTTTATTTAATTAATGCAATTTTTAAAGTTATATTTTATTTAGTTATCATTTGGGTTATTGTTAGTATTATGAATAATTGTAAAATACCAGATAGGAAGTACACCAACTTGTAAAACTACAATTCAGTAAAACATGTTGAATGAGGTGATGATATTAATGGCGATAATAAAAAAATATTGATATAGGCCTAAAATTATTTTATCTGATAAAATTAAGTTCAATTTTATGTAATATCCATAATTTATTATTTTAAAAATTTCATTTCGAAACATAATTTTCTCTAGAATTTTTGTATCAAAAAATACTAAAGGAACAAATTAAATAACTGATTGGTTGAATGCAGGCTTTCACGGCCGGTAATCATATTGTTGAGTGATTCCGGGCTATGTGGCCGTGGTCCATTACTGGTGTTTCTACCAGACGTTTCTCCCTCAGCTGCGGAGGGCATCTTCAGTGGCGAGTACTTCTTTTGTGGCCGTGGTCTATTACTGGTGTTCCTACCAGACGTTTCTCCCTCCGCAGCTGAAGGAGAAACGACTGGTAGGAACACCAGTAATGGACCACGGCCACAAAGCCCGGAATCACTCAACATTATACATAACTGATTATAATCACGAATAAAAAATAATAATGAACTATGAATTATTATTATTATTATTATTATATTATTATTATTATTATCATCATCATCATCATTATTATGCAAGAAATAAGAACTGGAGGACATGGAGTGGATGGATAGGGACGAGTGAATAAGGGAACTGAAACTTTAAGCACAGAAATATGTGTAAACATTGAAAATCTGTATATAAGTAAAAATATAATAATAATAATAATAATAATAATAATAATAATAATTATTATTATTATTATTATTAATATTGCTCGGCATGTGTTGATTTGTTTTAGAGTTAAGACTTGTAAAAAGACTAAAAGAAAAAGCGAGAATTAAAGGCTGCGATGAATATGAAATTTTCATTGACATAGAAGTAACGAACTCTGTAATTGAAACAGGAAGAAAACAAGTTTAATTTCTTTCGCTTCTATGTTTTGTGTAAAATCGTCAAGATTAATGATCTGCTTTATCTCTATTTTTTGCAGATAGCGATTTCAAAGAGAAGTTGATTAGGAACGTGAAGAAAGAGGTAAGTCAGTTACTAGATAGAAATCTCTTTATGCTGTTTTCTTTTCAACTCATATTCTTAGAAAGGCGATTTTTTCCCCATGAACTTTATACATTACTTATAAATGCTCTCATTTATAGCTACGATTATTTTCCCCCTCTTATAGTAATGGTAATTATTCATGGAATGTATGCGA
The DNA here is from genome assembly GCA_030220185.1 of Diploptera punctata. Lineage (NCBI taxonomy): Eukaryota > Metazoa > Arthropoda > Insecta > Blattodea > Blaberidae > Diploptera > Diploptera punctata. The sequence continues at coordinate 685,926 of JASPKZ010006080.1, forward strand.
TCATTTTTCCCCGTCCTATAATAATGGTAATTATTCATGGAATGTATGCGATCATTTATATGTGTATTGACTGGGATCTTAAGTAAGATGAACCTAATGAACTGTATTATAATAAGATTCTCGTTTTGAGATGTCATTGTTAAGTTATATTTATTATAAAATAGATATTATTTAATTTTAAAGAAAAAGTGAAATATATATATATATATATATCTTTCTTCTTAATATATAAAAATTACGTGTCACGTTTTTTGTCCGCGATGGAATCCTAAACTACTGAACCGATTTTAATAAAATTTTGCACACTGTGTGCAGTTTGATCCAACTTGAGACTCAGGGTAGTTTATAACTAAATTTATAGTCGCATTATTTTTTTATTGCAAATTATTTGTTTATTATTTAACAAAGAGTTATAATTATCTGTGAGTTCCATACGATTCTAAAAGATGACGGTGTAATTATCTGTGAGTTCACGATTCTAACATGGCGGTGTAAGGTAATTTGGCAAGGTAATTGGTTTATTATTTAACAAAGAGAGATCCAGATGGCTGTGCTTTTTCTTGCAACCGCGAATTTCAATTGAATTACAAATATTGATTATTTCATACTCTAAGTGTGTTCAGTGTTTATTTTATTTTCAATATTATTAATTTCATGTGTAAGTATTAGTTTTAAGTAATCTGGCTGAAAGACAGGAACTTAATTAAATTTTTTAACGTATACCTTAGCCACAGCAACGCGTGGCCGGGACTTCTAGTATATATATATTATATATATATATTATATATATTATAATTAAATGTTTAACATTGAGCAATGCAACCTTAATATGGTATGATAAGAAAAATAAATGCCTGGACAGGATTCGAACCCGGAACTCTGAGTCTGTACCTCAGCGTGATATCCATTACACTACCAGGCGAATCCAATTCAAACACTTATTTTTCTTATATATGTATTATATTCTCCATTACTACTATATGTCGCGAGAACTCGGTCTTCACTGCCATCTAGTAGCTGACTATAACAAGTAAGCAAATTGAAGAGAATATTTTTACCTTATAGCAGTGACGCTTTATAGATGTTATAATTAAATGTTTAACATTGAGCAATGCAAGCTTAATATGGTATGATAAAAAAAATAAATGCCTGGACGGGATTCGAACCCGGAACTCTGTGAGTCTGTACCTCAGCGTGATATCCATTACACTACCAGGCGAATCCAATTCAAACACTTATTTTTCTTATATATGTATTATATTCTCCATTATTACTAGATGTCGCGAGAACTCGGTCTTCACTGCCATCTAGTAGCTGACTATAACAAGTAAGCAAATAAAAATATTCTCTTTAATTTGCTTACTTGTTATAGTCAGCTACTAGATGGCAGTGAAGACCGAATTCTCGCGACATCTAGTAATAATGGAGAATATAATACATATATAAGAAAAATAAGTGTTTGAATTGGATTCGCCTGGTAGTGTAATGGATATCACGCTGAGGTACAGACTCAGAGTTCCGGGTTCGAATCCCGCCCAGGCATTTATTTTTCTTATTATACCATACCATGCCATACCATATATATATATATATATATATATATATAGAGAGAGAGAGAGAGAGAGAGAGAGAGAGAGAGAGAGAGAGAGTGAGAGAGAGATTAGTATCAGTTCAAGAACAGTAAATAACCTATTTTAATTTTGATGAAAATATTGCAATGAATGTAAACATATGATTATATTAATCCTTTTCAATTAAAATATTTATGATTTTAATTAAAAAAATATTTCAGTTTTATTTTGATACTCTTAAAAATCTTTCATCATATCACGTGTAATATCGTTGTTTATGTACCAGTAATTATGCTTGTAATTGTTGAAATGTAACTGATTTTAAATTCAACGAATTATGAAATGTTGATTAAGGGATCATCATAATCCAATACCAAAGTAAAGTGAGTGGATTATTTAATGGCAGATGCGTTAATACAAATCGGAAACAATCACGCTATTGCCATTTCTTCTGCTTCGTTTATTCTTCTCGTAAGCATGGACTCGAATAACGCTGAATTATTAAAATAAATAATTAAATTAATAAACAAAGTTTATCTCTAAAAAAATATAATTATGTTAATACTAGCATTATGATAAATATAACACACGCAGCAATTATATCTCTCCCTTTCCACGATAAATTTTCTCTGCCATCGTTTCATTCCCGGAATTTGAAAACAATGCTCCTTAAAATACGATACAGAGAGTTATAGAAAACTCATTAAGTTCTCAAGAGTTTTATTTCCTTCCAGTAATAAACAACTAAACCATACTTAAAATTACTTAGTCTCTCGAGCGACTTACAGACCCTCGGGCCAGAGGCCCTCGAGGCATAATACTCAACATAATACCTTTGATACTTTAAAAAAACTATAATAAATTGTTTTATTTTCTCAACTGACCTCAAGTGAAATTTATCACTGATAACAAAACTTGATACTTTACTCTTGAAATATCTTTCCGTACGCCGTAGCGTAGTGGTTAAGGCACTGAGCTACAAGCCGGAGGGTCGAGGGTCCAAGTCCCGTTAGGGTCAGGATTTTTAAACTGACCCAAACCCTCTGGCGGCACTATGGCCCTGGGGTCCACTCAGCCTCTAACGGAAATGAGTACCAGACGCTTGTTCTGGGGGTAAAGGCGGCAGTCACGCAGGGCTGACTACCCGGCTGACATCAAGTGCCGATTGTCTAGAAAAAGTGGGAGCCTTAACCTCCTACTACCCCAAGGGCCTCCGGGCCTGTTGTGGGGTCACTTTACTTATTACATAATATGTAACACAGGTACTTCCTTATTCATTATTCGATTTTTTTTATTATACAGGATGTCCAATTCAAACCTCCCACATTTTAATTAATCATAACTAACAAAGTATGCGGAATTGTGAAATGAGGCTGGTATTAAACGAAACAGAAACTCAAATAATTTTCATTGCCTCACACTAAAACACCTCTATATGTGCACCATCCTGCTCTAATTTCTTCAATCTTTTCTTCTGAAACACGCTTCCAGTCGCCAGAAACTTCTCAAGCCATGCCTTAATGGTCTTCCCATCAGGCGCATTTCCTCCATATTATCTCTGGTAATTTATTTTGACTGTAATTATTGACTTAGTCTCTGCATGCCAGAAAACAGTTTGTGCTCGTTGCTGAGGAGTCCCCATTTAGTTTTATGTCATTATTGTCCAACATGCGACAGATGAATTAACTGCAACAATGAAAACAAAAAAATCTTTGAGTTTCTTTTTCTTTTAATACCAACCTCATTTCATAATTCCGGATACTTTGAGAGTTATTATTAATTAAAATGTGGGGTGTTTGAATGGGACACGGTGCATTTTCTTCTGTAATCTTCCCGTAACTAAAATTAATTTCGCCTTCCTAGCGATATTAGTTCGATAATCTGAGTAATAGTTGTAAGAAAAAAGTATCTCGTATCGCTAAGTACAAATTGAATGATTCATTAAATCATTAAAAAAGAATGGATATATATCTAGAGCTCTTTTACACACAACACAGTTTTTATTCCTAATTTTATAGTTTTTATAATTTACCTTAAACTGATGAACTGATGACTTATCACTTAAGAAGAAAATCCAATACAATGTGAGAATATTATAGTATATTGCGATACAAGTGAGGTAAGCACTTGTTACTGATCGAGAAAAAGTTTTTTCAATTTTCGAGATCTGTTACGTGCTTACCTCATGTGTATTGCATACTATTTTTTTGGTCGATGTGACTAATTTTTATTAAATATAGTAATAAATGAATTAAAATAATGGTTGGATGTAAATAACTTCTATGGGAAAGAAACATTTGGTGATCGTTGCTATGTAGCTTTTCATTTGTTTTATTATAAGCATTTAATATTATTGTTGGTTGTGGAGACATTTTTGTATGTAGTACCGTGTTTAGAATCTGTTTGATAATTTTATTATGGAAGGAGTCATGGTAGATGATAGAGAAACTGAAGAAGCCTGGAGGGTGGGATGTTCTGCATTAATTCCGGAAAAGTCTAAAGAAACATTGAATAAATGTTTTATTTTACTTACCAAACGTGTGCTTTTGAGTCCATATCAGCATTGCGATTTATTTTGTTTGCATAGCAACCAGGTTAGATGTGGGAACGTTCACTTACTTCCAGTAACAACAATATTGGTAAGTATAAGAAATTAGCCACATCGACCAAATATAATATTTAACCTGAAATACTAAAAATAATACAGCTGGGAACATTATTTCAACCTTTAACTTAATATTAGTCATATACAAACTATAGAAATAAAATTCACTAATATAATAAAATATAAGTCTACAAATATTAAATTCTGGAAATGCATGCTATTATGCATTGCAGAGACTTTTGATGTCCCAACTCCTTTCAAAAAACGTTAAGCTGAAAATATATAAAACTATTATTCTACCAGTTATATTATATGGGTGCGAAACATGGACTCTTACTTTAAGGGAGGAAAGGAGATTACGAGTATTTGAGAATAAAGTTCTTAGGAAAATTTTTGGACCAAAGAGAGATGAACAGACAGGTGAATGGAGAAGACTACATAACAATGAACTACATGGTCTTTATAGGAAGCCAGATATAATAAGAACAGTTAAGTCCCGTAGACTGCGATGGGCAGGACATGTTGCGCGTATGGGGAATGAAAGACGTGCATGGAAACTTCTTGTAGGAAAGCCAGAAGGAAAACGCCCAGTTGGTAGACCAAGAATGAGGTGGGAGAACAACATTAACTATGATTTGAGGGAAGTAGATTATACAGGGAATGATTGGAAAACATTAGCACAGGATAGGGATGTATGGAGGGCTTATGTCCGTGCGGCCATGAACCTACGGGTTCGATAGTGCCAGTGAGTAAGTAAGTAAGTAAGTTTAATGTTTAAATATTTATATCCACTTTTAACAGAGTTACATATTTTGAAACACGTTTCATTTCTGTAGCAAATGTTTATGATACGACTCTCTCCACGGCGCTACAGGTCTAGAAGGCTCTTGGCCTACCAGTCGGCTAATGGCTTCACGTCCACATGTGTTAATCACAGAAGTAGACGATCGTCCAGCCAGTGCTGGGATGACATGTGGTCAGCATGTTGAGTCCCTAGCCGTTATAACTGGGTTTCTCAACCTGGAGCCGCTACTTATTGTAGCTACCCAACTTCCTCACGAAGCTGGATGGACACCGGTCCCATACTGGTCGAAATTTCATGAGAACATTTCTTGCCTCATGGATACTACGTTCATCTAAATATTATTTTGCTGAATAGTAATATGCCGGTTTCTAGTTAATAAAAACATTAATAACTCGGGAACTATAATACCTAAAAATATGGGACTTTTACAGTTATAAAGATAAACATGGCCTCTTTCTCTAGAACATATTCATGACAAATAATATTACGTAGACTTTTCGAGCGAGAGGAAAGAAATACGCAGTGGAGTATTGCGTCTTATTGGGCAACGCAGCGAAGCAGAGAAATCTAGCGATTGGCAAGTGCTTCCATTATACCCCGCATTTATCTGCCATTAAATAATCCACTCACTTTAGCATTTGTCTTTTGGTCTGAGGAAAACCACGAAAAAAACCGGAGTCAGATTGATTGGAACTCGGGATCCTGAATAAGAGTCTTAAATGTTACCGTCTGAGCCAACTGATTTTGTAATTAATATTCTTGTCACCGTTTTATTGGGCATTGTTATACAGGGTGTTTTTAAATTAGACCGACAAAGTTTGGGACCAGATAGATAATCTTCGTTGAAGCATATTTTGCTAAGGAACCTATGGCCTGCGACGCTTCGTTTCAGTGTTAGAGGATCTTACAGGAAGGGATTGAAGGAAACGGATAAATACTCCTTTCAGGCCAAGACGGGTTGTCATTACAACTATCGCTTGGTTTGTTTACTTCCGGAGCTCAGTAGCATTCGATATCAATTACAGCAAGTTTGTTTACATCCATTGGTACGATCTGTTGTTATCCATAGTGATGTAGGTGGACCTCATTCTGTTGTGCTATTCAATACTGCTGTACATATTGTTACTATACAGTTCAAGTGTCTTAGCTTGTAGTTCTGAATATCAGACTCAGCATGTGGTTTCAACATAACGGGGCACCAGCTCACTTTGGGAATGAAGTCGTGGCCTTCTGATAGCTACATTTGGCGCTCGTTGGATAGGTAAGGGTGGACCCATTGCCTGGCCGGCACGCTAGCCTGACCTGACCTGCATAGATTTCTTTTTGTGGGGTTTCATGAAGACAATGGCTTATGAAACCGATATTAACTCTGAAGAAGATCTCATAGCACGCATTGTCAGCGCAGTAGCTGAAATAAGGGAAACTCCTAGCATCTTTGGAAGGGTATGACAAAGTATGGCACGTCGGTGCACTGTTTGTCTGGATGCCAATGAACGTGTGTTCCAGCACTTGTGATGGGACAATGAATTGGATCCATCCTGACAATGCAACACCGAAGTGAGTTTTTTTAGGAGTAAGTATGTTTTGTTTCTGCTTTTCTGTAAAGTATTTCAATTAACACATAGAATTATGTGACACAGAATGACTTGTTATTTGCACGTACCTACTTCCTTCCTCTAAGATCCCTCTTGCACTGAAACGAAGCGCCACATTCTACAGGTTACTTAACAAAATATGCTTCAATGAAGGTTAACTATCTCCTCCCAAAGTTTGTTGGTTTAATTTAGAAACATCCTGTATTGCCCGTAAAGCACAGCTAGAATCTAATACCTCGTATGCTATAGAAATCATAGAGACCATTATACAATATTGTTAGTTAGGCGTTGTTGCTTATAACGTTCAGCATCTAGTGTTTAACTAAATCAATATTTTGTGCCAGCTAAGTACTTCTTGCTTATTGTTATGTCCAACACCCTGCACTGCATAGTAATATATCTTTTGTTAGTCTAAAACGTTAATGACATATAATCCTGAATTATATGCCATTTTATTATACTGTAGAGGAATAATGACCTATATATGAAAATTATCATTATCTCTGCATATTCTGAATATATAAACTAGTGCTCTCAAAAATTGAGCAATACGTCTTAAATTCTAAGTTTAAAACAACATGGATATTTAAAATTCTTTTTCACTTGATAAGAACATTATACCAAATTATTTGACTAAGGCGGTAGCGTTTGATACTCATATTCGGGAGCCTCAGCTTCAAATCCCGGTGCCGGCCAATCTATCTGAGGCTTTTTCCTGGTTTTACTCAGTCGTCAAGGCAAACATTGGGTTGGGAATTCATTACTAGAGTCTGTCCAGCCTAGGAAACATACTTTGAAATATTTAACTTCCGAATATATTACTCCGCGCAGCACGTGTAAAAGTACATCCGAACTCTGTCAGCTGTTTGTTACAAGCCGATAAATTAATGTACAACAATAGTTCTATGACAGAAATTTAGATAAACACACTAAAATACAACGAATCAATTATTTATGTGGCACAATTAAACGCACTTTATTGAATAACACTAGAAAAGAAACTATTTTGAAGTTTTACAAAGTATTGGCAGTTCCATCTCTTATCTATGGATGTGAAACCTGGACATTAACAAAGGCAGATAGTAAACAAATAGAGGCTGCTGAAATGAAGATGTTGAGAGCAATAGCAGGATACCAAAGGACCGATAAAAAGAAAAACGAAGATGTAAGAACAGAACTTAATATATTTAATCTCTGTGAAAGAATAAAATATTTTCAAAATGTTTATCTTCAGCACGTATTACGAATGAATGGACAGCGCATACCAAGAAGAATGTATAATTATAAACCAAAAGGAAGAAGAATGTTGGGAAGACCATTGAAAAGATGGAAGGACCAATTTGACCTGTAATGAGATCGGAACAGGCCATTGGGCTTAATCCTTGTTGTTGATGATGATGAACAATAGTTTTAATTTTTAATATTGCAGGTTATATTAACACATAAAATGGTATGCCGAAATCTAATTAACTTATAATTGTTAATATTAAACAAATTAATTCAAATCAAACATTTAAATTAAAATAACTGTGCTTATGCACACTACGGAAAATCCTCCATCACTCTTAAACATGTTTAGGGCTTTTCCTCTTTTCGTTGGGCGTTTTGATATTACCAGTATTTTTTTTAATTCCCTGCGAATATGTACAATACTACACTCCGACACATCAGTATATTCTGCAGTTAATTTAACTATATCGTTCAGTACAGTGCCAGGATAAGCTCCATAGACTTACAAAATACGTTTCACGTCATATTTTTTCACCACTGTTTAACAATTTTCCTTTAGAGTGCTTTTTTATAATTTTGATCACATTTTATCACTGCGTCTACGCATCCACTACATCCAAACAGCCCTAAACAACACTCTTACCTGGCTACGTCTGTGGAATATCCAACTTAATGTTAACAAAACTAAAGTAGTTTTGTTTCGGAAAACCCACAGACGTCCTCCTTTCCAACTCACTCTAGGAGCACAACTCCGCTACGAGGATTCAGTCAAGTATCTTGGAGTCCATCTTGACTCCAAGCTTACGTTCCAAATTCATATTCGGCATCTAATTCATAAATCTAATGCAGCAATTGCTATCTTATATCCATTTTTCAAGTCTCCTACGCTTACCATCAGGATCAAGCTTACACTATACAAAGCTGTGATCCGCAGCATGTTGTTGTATGGCTGTGAGGCCTGGAGTATCCTCGCTGCCTGTCACAAAAGAAAAGTTCAGATCATACAAAATAAATGTCTCAGAATTATATTTTCGGCTCCAATGTACACGAGGATCGCAGACCTACACAACCATGCACAGATGCCCTATATTGGGACTACAATTGAGCAAAATGTGATCAACATGTATAATGTTATCACAAATCACACAAACCCAATTGTTCGCAATATAGGGCATATGCTACAACAACGTGATGTCCACCGAAGCATATTTTCCCAAGTTAGTTGATGGCCCCTATGAGATGAGTGCTGTTAAACAGCTAGAGTAGTGTGACTCATTCCACGCCGCCGGCTTTCGGACTCTCTGCTTGTCCGGCGCGCGTGGTTTACGATGCCCTGCTCTAGTGAGGATAACTCCTCATCTCAACCATATCCTGTCCAAATTTACGGCTGAAACACCAATGCCGTACAATACGCTTGAGCTAAGTGAATTACAGCTCCATATAGACACACACTTATGGAATTTGGCTACCAAGGAGCCACAATTAAGGTTCCAGTATTTAGCACAATGGGCAATGCAATATGCATTACCACCATTAGTAGTAGTAGTACCGAGTTAAGTTACCATAAACTATACGTCAGCCGCCATATTTGTAACTGACATTCAACTTCCTCTCAAGAATTGTTCAGTTTCAAACAAATGCGAATTTTTAGTTACTCTCCGACTTTCGAAGAAACATGTAGGTGTATACTGTATTCTGATCAACTGTAGTTAACGTAAATAATTTTAAATAAGTAATTATATGCCTATTAATCGAGTACATGATATATTTTTTTCGCTTCCGCTGAGCTGTGCTTTGGTCATGAACGAATCGCAGTAACTGTAGCACTCATGAGCTTCGTGGATTATCCGCCCATTTATTTTCCCCAAGTGTGTTTCTTAGACTGAACAGAGTATAGATCGTTCAACATAGTCACCATTTTGTAATTAAAAAATATAATTAGTGAAGATCTTGTAGAAGATTTCCGGGCTGTTGGCCATTTAATTAAATCATAGGGCAGGCAATACTTCACAATCTACCATGAAGCGATGTTTTTGATAAACAGGCGAATGAATCTTTGCCTAATTCCTAAAGATAATTTACCAAATAAAACATAAATTAATTCCTTATATACTAATTTAATCATTATTACTTTTAATACTATAGTAATTAAAACATTGCCGTGGTCTTGAGGCTTATAGTTCCCCAACGTTTAGCCAGAGACTGCGTCCGGCATCCTTAAGGGTTGTCTTGAGGATGCCGGACGCAGTCTCAGGCGAAACGTTGGGGAACTACAAGCCTCAAGACCACGGCCAACAGCCCGGAAATCTTCTACAAGATCATCATAGTAACTCCGGCCGTGAAAGCCTAAGTCAAGAATTAGTGAACTTTCACAAGAATATTGAAATTAATGTATTCATCATTGTCATCCATATGCAGTAGTTAATACGATTAGAGAGAAAAAAATATACCTGAACTGGGATTTGAACCAGGATCTCTAGCTTTGCGCGCTGGAACTCTCTTTGAGTTATCTGTACATTCATACAGATGCAATATTTTTCTTACTTTAAAGTCCTGTACACACTTTACATTACAGTAAGGGCTGCTTTTGCCAAGAAGACAATACGAATTTTTCTGTTTAGTTTTATTAACTACCGTATTGTACGCCGATAGCAAGCCTGAATACATTAATTTCAACATTACATTTGTATTTAACTTATATGGCACGAATAAAATCCGGTCATAATTTTGTCTTCTTGGTAGGAGCAGCCCTTACTGTAAAGTGAATAGTGTTCACGCAAAGGATATATAGTATTTTAAAGTGAGAAAAAATTGTCTCTCTCTATAGAAGCTTGGGTAGCTCAAAGGTAGAATTCCAGCGCGAAGCTGGAAACTTTGAGTTCAAATCCCGGTTCATACATAATATTTCTCTTTAGTTCTCTTAATTATCCCTCCACGGTATCTTTATCTTGTGGTAGAGTTGGCTTGTAAGCTTAAATGACCCAGATAGCTATACTGGCGTTAGCATTGCTGCCGAAAGGGTTACCCATGCTCGACAGGTCGAAGACAGTAAGCTAGAGGAAAAGAGCACTTTATTCGAAAGAATATCTTTCGTCGTAAAAATACCACTTCAAGAAATGTGGACATGTTCCTAGGAACATGGAATGTTATGACATTATATAATAATGGGACACTAGAAATATTAACGCGGGAATTATATATATCACCCTAGGGCATAGTCGCCATTCAGGAAGCTAGATGGAAAGGAGAAGTTAGTCTGGAAGCTTTGGACTATATTAAGGCTGTGCAGCGAGGCCTGAATTCGGAACGGGTTTTGTTCAAAGGAGTATCCTCTCTGCTATCCGAAACGTTAACTTTGTCAGCGATTGGATATCATACATAATTCTAAAGGGTAAACCACATGATATTGTAATCGTAAATGTACATGTTCGCACGGAAGATAAGGATGACAAGATCAAGACGAGTTCTATGAAGAATTAGAATGCAAATTTGATAGTCTTTAATGCTATCGTATGAAAATTGTCTTAGGAGGTTTTAATGGAAAAGTGGAACGGGAAGATATATTCAAACCAACAATAGGCAAATTCAGTCCTCGTAAATGTAATGCCAACAATGAGGTTAGAATAGTCGCCTTTACCTCATCAAAGAATAGTATTGTTAAGAGAACAACATTCCAGCATAAGGATATTCATAAATACACCTGGACGTCTCCAGATGGCGAAACTCAAAATCTGATAGATCGTATATTAGTGGATAAACGCTGGCCCAATAGCATCATCGACGTAGATTAGTGAGAGGGACAGACTGCATTTCGGATCATCTGGTCAGGGTAAAAATCAGGTATATTTATCACCTATGAGAGGGGGGGAAAAAACGCTAAAGGTGATTCTGAAAAATGTAAATTAAAAAACTTGAGAAATGAAGAACTGCGGCAAGAATATCAAATCAAAATTGGCAATATATTTGAAATTCTGAAATGTTCAGATGAAAATGTGGCAACCGACGAAGAAGCTGATATAAATAAAGAATGGGAGACTATAAGATATACTATTAAATTGTCAGTTTCAGTATGGGTTATTTAAAAGGAAGCAAAACAAGAAATGGTTTGATGAGGAATGTGCTGGCCTTGAAAACATAGAAAAAAAATTGGTTAACTCTCCAAATAAAGTAAATTTAGAACAAATGGGTAACATCAAACGGGAAACTATTAAGCTATTAAAGAAAAAAAAAAGAGAGAATATTTGAGAGAGAAGATTAATTATTTTGAAATTAATGTAAAAAAATTGGAACATCGGATAATTATATCAGGGAATTAGAATAGATACAAAATGCGAAAAAAATGTCCTTTATTTATATCCGCAGACTGTTAATAAATCATCATCCGCTCCTCGATGCACAATATGCTACAGGTCATCCTTCCAAGTCGTTTTCGTCTTTCTACATTTCTTCGGCCTTGAGGTTTATAATGAAGCATCTGTTTTGATAAATGATTATTTGGAATTCTTTGTACATTCAAAAAAATTAATTTATTTCTGTATATTCTCTCGTTTATATTATATACTTGTAATTTATCTCTGATATATTGACTTCTCTTTTGATCTCTTAAAGATACACTGCAACTGATCTCAGAAATCTCATTTCTATTGTCTCAATTTTATGTTTATCAGAGATCGTTAAAAAGCAAAGTCTCAGACCGTATGTTAACGTTGGAACGGTTAATGTTTTGTAAAATTTCAATTGAGTTTCCCTTGTTAATAAAACAAGAGTAATCCATGATAGTCATAGTAAACTGCAGCGTGTCCATAATATGTGTATCAGATTCATATTTAATGTTCGAAAATACCATCACATTTCTCCCATTATTCCACGAATTGTCATGGCTACATCTAAAAGAGAGAAGAAAATCGCACTGTCTAATTCTCCTATTTAAGATCCTACATACCTCGATTCCCAATTATTTATCATCCCGTTTCCAGTATCTATCCTCAAACCATAACTTAAACACAAGATCACAACATAGTCTCTTACTTAATATACCGCAACATAGGACATCACATCACTCCATGTCATATACCATCTCCACTTCTCGCAACTGGAATTCCCTACCACAAGAAATAAGGGGCTGCCGGACATTGTCAACTTTTAAAAGAAATCTAAATTTATATTTGCTCTAAACTCGACTTCATTATTATCCAGTGTAAGATATATATATTAATTGGTGTTTCCCGTATAATGTATCATATTTTATTATTATTATTATTATTATTATTATTATTATTATTATTATTATTATTATTATTATTATTATTATTATTATTATTATTATTATTATTATTATTACCATATCATTATTGTTATTACCCTATAAAATGTTGTTTGTACATGACATTTACATTGCTACATTTATTGTATCTTTAACTGTTTATAATTAGTATAGTGTATATCTATATTTGTCGAATATTTATTTGTATTTGTGCTGGTTGAGTGGAAGAGAGGGCCTTATGGCCTTAACTCTGCCAGAATAAATAAAGTAATAATAATAATAATATTATTATTATTATTATTATTATTATTATTATTATTATTATTATAAACTGGTAGTCCACGGGCCATAAGTAGCCCGTTGCCTGTTATTTTTCGGCCTTATCCTGCCTCCCTAAAAAAAATCACACTGTAATTGAATGTTGTATTTGTTCGCCAGATCCCCTAAACAACTCCAATCAATGCTACAAGAGCTCTCAGAAACTAGCAAAATTGCAGGCCTTTCGATGAACAAAAGCAAGACACAAATTATGTTTAATGGTCCGGAAAACCCAATCAAAGTCGATGGAATGGATCTTCAATATGTAAGCGAGTACATATACTTAGGACAACTACTCTCCTTCCATCAGAAAGTAGAGAAGGAAATAAGCAGAAGAATAGCTCTCGCCTGGAAGGCGTTCTGGTCACTGAAATTTATACTGCTGGACAAGTCACTCAACCGGAAACTCAAAATGGAAACACTACAAACCTGTGTTCTTCCAACACTGTTATATGGCTGCCAAACTTGGAATCTTACTGCCAAACTGAAGTACACACTCCAAGTATGCCAAAGGAAAATGGAGAGGAAAATCTTAGGCATAACTCTGAAGGACAGAATCTCGAATACAACACTTCAAGCGATATCCTCAACAACTGATCCCGCACAACAAGCCATCAGGAAAAAATGGAAGTGGGGAGGCCACGTCGCAAGAATACAGGACGACAGGTGGACAATAAAAACAACCATGTGGGACCCGTACACAGGCAAGAGACAGCGCGGAAGACCAAGACGACGATGGGCTGACATCTTCAAAGAACGAGCAGGGGCGCAATGGTCCAGAGTCGCCAGATGCAGGAAAAGCTGGAGAACGATGGAGAGCCAACTGTGTATTAACTAATCACAGAACAGACAGTGTATACAAACCAAGTGCTACATCCAAGTCAACTTCTCACCACGGAGTAGCTCACCGGGTGACACTCTCAAATAGAGCTTAACCCCTGTACAGGGAGGCCTTTGCCCTAAAGGGACATATCAGGCTTTATTTATTTATTTATTTATTTCTCACGCGAACAGTGTATGTACCAAAGTACGCTAAGCAGTACTGTAATAACACTGAGCAACAAAAAATAAACTTTTTTTTGTCTCAGGAAGAAAAATATGTGATTCTAATAGTATTTTTTCTCCTGAATTCAAATATGATATTAGTTTTTCTCCATCTCGCAGCAAAGTTTCCGAGACAGAAATTTATAATTTCAAACACTTCAATATTTTCTACATTTGTAACTACACAATATTCGAACATTCGGACTCACCTAGAAAGTAAGAAATGACGATTTTCTGCTATATTTAGCCTGTGGAGCATCCCTCTTGATGGTCCAACAATAATCCGTCAGCATATTAGGATTCCATTTGCCATGATTTTTCCATAGCTGAAATCATTTGAGTTAGCTCATTTGGTTCTATTTTACAATGGACAAATTGGACGAAAACACGTGTATTAAAAATAATTATTTAAATCCATTAATTAAAATTGAAATAAAAACTATGTTATGGAGAAATTCCGAATACATATTTGAAAACACGACAAAAAACTGCATTAAGTACAACTATTGGTACTAATGAGACAAAAATCATGTTGACCAGTGTAATGAATGGCACGCGAAAGGTCTGTTGATACATGAAACGACTCGCGCCAATGTCCAAATGAGTTTTATATAGTCTACTACTTGACAAAAGCGAACGATTTGATTCATACGATTCGTATACCTTGAAAAATAATTAATATAATAATTATCATCTGTCATATGTATATGATTATTATAGCTCCATCAAAGTTCGAGTCAGCGTCTGTCAAGGGAGACTTGAAATACCCAGCCCAAAGATACAACATATTGTTTCTGATGGGTTTAAGGGTTCAAGTGCCATGATGTTTGATGTAAATAGGTTAAGTCTAACAGACAGCATCTCTAATTTAATCAAACTGTCCGTCCATCACATCAGATTTCATGACACCGAGAGTGTTTTCCGAATGATATGCTACAGTGGTTTTCACGCCTATAAAATAGCATTGTTCTTATGGAGCAATTCTTTCTAGTAAGCGTTTATTTGAGATTAATTAATTAATTTTAAATAAATAATTTAGTTAGTTAGTTTTACTTATAACTTTGCCAAGAAAGTGGGTGCCCTGTTTATGAAAAATACCATTATGGGATATATAATTATCACTCAATTATT
Organism: Diploptera punctata; assembly: GCA_030220185.1. Classification (NCBI taxonomy): domain Eukaryota; kingdom Metazoa; phylum Arthropoda; class Insecta; order Blattodea; family Blaberidae; genus Diploptera; species Diploptera punctata. The sequence continues at coordinate 701,488 of JASPKZ010006080.1, forward strand.
TAAGGACACCCAGCACTTATTTGGGTTTAAATATATTTTTTATTTTTGCTTAAAAAATAAAATTAGAAAAGAAACCAAGATAAAAATGTATAATGTTATGGCGGTTCCCACAATATTGTATGGATGTGAAACTTGGGCTCCAGTGAAAAGACAGAAGGATAGAATACAGACGGCAGAGATGCGGTTCCTAAGACAAGTAAAAGGATGTACAAGACTTGATAGAATAAGAAATGAGGATATAAGAGAAGAATTGAAAGTACAGCCTTTATTGGATAAAGTCACGAATTACAGACAGAAATGGATTGATCACATGGATGGAATGAGTAAGGAGAGATATCCATTGTTAGCCAGGAACTATCAAGCAAGAGGAAGGCGTGATGTTGGAAGACCTAGAAGACGTTGGGCTGATGCAATATGAAGTCGGAACGGGCAATTGCCTAATCCCTGGAGTGATGATGATGCTTAAAAATCCAAGAAGGTCTATTTTATCGATGCGTAATATTATTTTGTCGATTTTGGATATTTAAACCCATAAAAATTGATTTTTAAAAATGGCGTCTGTGTGTTCTGCTAATGTGCACATTGTTTGTTTTTTGTATTTTCCCGTAACTAGTATTTTTTTTTTCATATTTTGGTACACTTTTCTCTGAAAGTATGAAATATAGGAGAATAATTTTTGGCTCGGATATGCAGTTTAAAGAGCTCTATAATAATAGGTTAAATTTATCTTTGTGATATTGATAGTGTTTGAAATTAAAAAAAAAAGTATGCAAAATTTTTAACAAAAAAAAATTGGTGTTTGAATTTTTTAAAAATAAATAAAAATCCATATCTGAACACAAGCAAACATTATTATTGTCAAATGAACTATGGATGTGTGTTTTTTTTTCTAATTTGTTTTCTAGGATTTTTTTTAATATTAATGTACGGAATGTGGATGAATGTAGATATGTATTATTTTGATATTGTGCAGACATAGATTTTACTTATATGTAGCCTGTTATTGTTTTTTGATACAGGTGTATTTGTAGGTATTTGTTTATATTATTAGTTTTATTTTTTATTCATGGAAAAATAATGCACGTACGGCCAAGCAGGCCCGTGCGCAATGTAAATGCATATGCATTTTCTTTATTCTGAAAAAAAAGGCAATAAATTCCATTCTACTACTACTACTACTACTACTACATTTTGGAAACAATTGAATAAGACAATACTTTTAAGAAGTTGTATTTTTTATAATTTTTCTTGTATTTTAAGTTACCCATGAAGAAATATGTCTAAAAGGTCAATCAGAATGCCATTATGTTCAGGAAGACTTGTTTAGTTAGTGACATAATTTTCATGCACATAACTTAAGAATAAGCTGAAAAAATTATTTATGTATGTTGCATATTTTTAAACCAAATTGCAAGGAAATTAGTACCGGGTGCCCTTAATAGAGTTTGGGGGTGAACTCAATTACCGGAACAGCAACTAATGGAGATGCAACTGAATCATCCCCTTTCAACGAAACTTGTTTTGTTACATACAGCTGTGCTCAAAAAAGATCACGCTACTAATACATCACGTGTTGTTTACTCAGCGAGAACGTTCTGAAGCTGCTGACGTTTCTGTGGCCACATTTTACAACATTTCAAATGTTAATGTTGTTATTTAGTAATTACATTAGTATGCTCATGATTTAGATTTTAATAGCAGTAGTGATGATAATTGTGCTGTAAACTTACGTTGATGCTGTACTTATGCTAGAAGGAGAAGAGAGAGCTAGTATATTTCTATCTCTGTTACTCACTTTACGGCGTCAAGTGGCAACAGCGTTCCCATAAGAGCACTAGTACGTATTATCCAGACATGGAAAACCCTATAAATATCTCCGGGATAAGAGAGAATACCGAGCTTACAGACCAGATAGAACAATAGCCATACTTATTTACTTACTGGCACTATCGAATCCGTAGGTTCATGGCTGCGCGGACATAAGCTCTCCATACATCCCTATCCTGAGCTAATGCTTTCCAATCATTTCCTTATAATCTACTTCCCTCAAATCATAGTTAATGCTATTCTCCCACCTCATTCTTGGTCTACCAATTGGGCGTTTTCCATCTGGTTTTCCTACAAGAAGCTACCATGCACGTCTTTCATTCCCCCATACGTGCCACATGTCCTGCCCATCGTAGTCTACGAGACTTAACTGTTCTTAACTCTGGCTTTCTATGAAGACCATGTAGTTCATTGTTATGTAGTCTTCTCCATTCACCTGTCTGTTCACCTCTCTTAGGTCCAAACATTTTCCTAAGTACTTTATTCTCAAATACTCGTAATCTCCTTTCCTCCCTTAAAGTAAGAGTCCATGTTTCGCATCCATATAACATAACTGATAGAATAATAGTTTTATGTATTTTCAGTTTAACGTTTTTTGAAAAGAGTTGGGATATCAAAAGTCTCTGCAATGCATAATAGCACGCATTTCCAGAACTGAGCCTGTGTTTAATTTCTTTGTGCATCTCATTCCTGTTTGTGATTATTGTTCCTAGGTATTTGAATTCAGCCACTTCCTCAAAATTTCCCTCATTTGTCATCAGCTGTCCTAGAACAATAGCCATGCTTACTTACTCACTGGCACTATCACTGGCTACCAGAATACAATAGGTTCATGGCCGCACGGATATAAGCTCTCCATACATCCTTATCCTGAGCTAATGCTTTCCAATCATTCCGAACAATAGCCATAACCAACAGAAATATTTTTGGATATGACAATTATAGCGAAAAAAAAAATGATAATAACTAAACGATTGTATGTAGATAGGAAGGAAATCAGAGAAGTTTCATGAATAACACATGTAATTTGTAGTGAACGGTTTTGTTTTCTAGATAAATAGGAGATTCTGAACTAAGCTTAAATTTGATTTCTTTTTTTGATGATGAAAAGGTTGTTAAGCAATTCGTCAGCTACTTTCCCCCGTGTAAGATAGGAAGAAAGATAATTACACAATATGGGATTTTATATTTTTCGGTAACTCTGCGGTAAAACACGGATATCCAGTTTCGTCATAAATTATTTATTTTCCCACCAGAATTCCAAGATTGAGCGCAAGTCTACTCATTGCGTTGATTTAACTTTGCTGGTGAGCTAAACAACTTACCAAGTTATAAGTTCAATGTTTTACATACTTTAACTCACAAAAATCAATTTAAATATCTTGGATATTATCTCTCTATCTGGGATGAAAAAGATATCCCTGAAAAAATGACTAGTTATAATAAAAGTTTAGGAATTTTTAATCGAGTTATGAAACCATCCCTTGTACAAAAAAAACACCAGATTACGTTTATATAACACTTTGGCTAGAGCAGTGTTGACCTATGGTAGTGAAGCATGGACACTAAAAAGACAACATGAAAGCAGAATAACGGCTTGTGAAATGAGATTCATGCGCAGAACAGCGGGTTACACCAGATGGGATCGGAAAAGGAACACCGATATCTTAAAATAATTGAAGACTAGGTACGCCAATTTTGGAATATATTAAACAGTACCAACTAAATTGGAAACACCATCTTGAAAGAATGAGTTGAAATCGGATCCCCAAAGCTGTTTATAATTATATACCAAGAGGACGAAGATCACTGGGACGTCCTATGAAACGCTGGAGGGATAATTTTCTATAGGATCGTAACAGGCCTTGGCCTAATACTTGGAAGGAAGAAGAAGAAGAAGAAGAAGAAGAAGAACTCACAAAAAAAACAATGGCCTTCAAGGGTGCTCATCCAGTTCGGACAATGATAATAATAGAAAATAAACCAATAGAACAAGTATTAACATATAACTTCCTAGGTTGCGAAATATCATACAGAGCAGAAACAGATATAAATAACAAAATAAATAAGTTTAATTATGTAACAGGAAAGACTCTATAATGAAATTATTCAAGACAATGACAGTGCCTATTATTACTTATGCTCCGAAACATGGACAGTGACAACACAACAGGCTACCAGAATACAAGCTGCTGAAATGAGATTCCTCACACCAATAGCAGGATATCAAAGAACAGACAAAAAACATAACACAGAAATAAGACAACTAAAAATAGAGGAATTAATATCAACAATAGAGAAATACAGAACAAACTGGAAAGACCACTTGGCAAGGATGACAGAATAGTATACCAAAAGCAACATACAACTATTCACCACGAGGAAGAAGTTTGGGAAGACCAAGGAAAAGATGGAAAGAGCAGCAATTTGGAGCCGGAAGAGGCTAGTAAATAAGCCTAAACCGTGAAGAAGAAGAAGAAGAAGACATACTTTAAAATAATATGTGATACTTAGAACGTGCATAGATTTTTTATATTTAAATAAGGTACGGATTGAATACGTAATATTTGGGGAAACGCTTTTCCAGTCAAGTTTAGCGTGTGCCTGACTTATCGTATTTAGTAAGAGGTTAAATTAGAAGTATCCTTTGGAAGATGATGTTCGAGCACTGGCAAAATTCTTGTGAAGACGAAGGAGAAGAAAAATAACCAGAAATGGAAGAATTTGTAAAATTATAATAAAACGTAGTTCTAACGCTCAAGTGAATGCGTTATTAATTAAGTGACGAAATTAACAGAAAGCAACCATAAAAATGAAATATTCAAATATTAAATTCACAAATTTCAGTGTGGAATTTCGTATGAAAACAGAATTTGATTCCATTATTTCTTATTTTATGAACAGTAAAAATAGATTTTTAAATACGGGTCAACGGAATCCACAGGGATTGCCTAGGGGAAAAAAAAGGAAAATAAAAAAATTACATGACGCAGTAAGTAATAGAAATTGAATTAACAGGGAAAAATATGGGATTCTGTCAAGAATTTTGCAAAGAACCGAGTTCGGTGGCGCGCTTACCCAAATGCCCTATGTTTTCAGGTTTCAAGAGGAGTGACGTGTTACGTTCCACTAATACAATTCAGAAGTTTTACAATTATCGTACATACCGTAAAATTCTCAATACGGTCCAGTACTATTGTGCGTACAGTAAAAAGTAACACTATAAAAACACTTGTTCTATGTACAAGCTACAATTGTAAGAAAGTTCCTGGTGGAAAGGAAGACATCTACTTGGGAACTTTTTGTTTCTCTTAGTCTTCTTTCATTTGCTACGAACGTCGAATGATGCGGGAATACGCCTATTTATATTAGGAAACATTTTCACATACAATCTTACAGCAGCTCTCCGTTTGCAAGCGGCATACCGGTCATTTCAATATTTGTATACTAATACATGATGTAATGCTGCCAATAACATTACTGCACTGATCATAACAGAAACCATAGACTATGGAGAGATGTATAACATTCGGAGTTCTGCCAATTCTACAGTTCGTCAATCCACCTTACGTTGATGGCCAATGGGTTGCATAACTACAACTTAGAACATCGGTATTAATCCGATGAAAATTTGACGTCTCACATCGCCCAAACGTGAATTTTTTGACATGTGTTTCCTCTTTAAAATGACTAATTTCTTGTCCCACCCAGCCCACTACATTATTTTTTAAATATTTTCAGATGTATAACATTCGGAGTTCTGCCAATTCTACAGTTCGTCAATCCACCTTACGTTGATGGCCAATGGGTTGCATAACTACAACTTAGAACATCGGTATTAATCCGATGAAAATTTGACGTCTCACATCGCCCAAACGTGAATTTTTTGACATGTGTTTCCTCTTTAAAATGACTAATTTCTTGTCCCACCCAGCACACTACATTATTTTTTAAATATTTTCAGAATATTGAATATTATATTATTTTCTCTCTCGATATTTATGCAAGTTTATTGCAAAGAGATCGAGTAAGAAAATACCAATTTCTCACAGATTTCATTATGGTTTAAGCTTGCTCTAGTGTTTTCTCCATGTATTGGCACCAAAGCTGAGTACTCAATGGACTCAATAAATCTACCTCTAGATGTTCTAATTACATTCGTTTACTCTATGTTGTAAACCATTTAAACTTTGCGTTGTTTACTAGAAACCTATAAGGAACAGAGACATATGTGTGGTTGTGGGTGGAGATTACATACGAAGCATGCATTTACGTAACAGCTCTAAATCGATAACAGCTTGTGACGAGAGTATCTTAGAAAAGACGTACATTTTTTAAGTTTAAATTCTTTTCTCTCTGGTTTATGTATTATGAATAGGGAATTGTAAAAGGTAACCTGTCACTATTTTGGTGATTTTGAATTTTGTGATGTGTACAATCTATATTAAGTGTTAAAATGAATAATTCAGTGCATTCATATCCTCATTGAGAAAAAAACAAAAAAAATACAATTTTTGTTAAATCGTCTGCAGCCACTAAGTGATGACTCTCTTAACAAAATTCTATTGGAAACAGTGGTTGTATCGTCTTTGATTTTCTGCTTATTTTGTTCATTCTATATAGGCATTGTATTTATAGATTAAAAAACAGCGTGAAATTGTTTAAACTTATAAAAAATAGGCGGAAATCAGTCTAGTGATACATCTGGTATGAAAGTGAATTACTCGTACATCTTTACCGGTCATTTTGAAATAAATTTAAAATGTTAAAATTTTACATCTTCAAATTGTCACCTCATCTGAAGTAGTTAATTTGAAAATCAAGTTTGAAAATTAAACTCCTATGCGTGCAGCAGTGACTAAACTCATTCAAAGAGTAAAAGAGGAAATTTTACTCAGCTTTCAAAAATGAGAAATCTGAATTTGCCAAGACTATCTTATGCAGAATATATCCCTACCCAAAGTATTACAGACTTCTAGGGGTTGTACTATAACTGTCGAACCGGAGGAATATCTTGCACGAATTCTGGCGGCAGCAGACATTATTGAGCAAACACCAGGTCTTGTGGGACGTGTGTACGAAAACATCCGTCGCAAGTACACTTTGTGCAACGAACAACAGGATCGCCACGTGGAACCACACTTGTAGTACAACTCCTAGAAGTCTGTAATACTTATTCTGAAACCAAGACACACGATATCAGCCCATTCTGTTTCGATCTTCAAACCTATTTAACATCGAAATGGTACATTTCTGGACATGGATTCCGTATCAAAACGTTATCCACTAAGTCCCTTCTGCAACCATAGAAATCCGTAATACTTATTCTGAAACACTCTGTGTGTGTGTGTATATATATATATATATATATATATATATATATCGTAAACCAGTAAATCGGACCATACATTTTGAATTTACGTATTTCCAGCGTGACGGACTTTTTGGAGTTATATATAGGCCTACCTTTAGTTCATGTAAGAGTCATCATTTGTCATATCTCTTTTCTAGAATTTGTGTTATACTAAAACTCTAATGCACTATACATCTATTTCATCTAATTCCATATTGGTTTCTATTGGTAAAAGGCTACTATGGAAGAAAGCTCAAAGGTTTAAAAGAAAACTTCTGAAATAATAAAAATATTTATTTCTCATCGTAACCCATTTGTTAAAATTTAGTTAACACCTATTATGTCGTCAGTAGGAGTCAACCTGGATATTTGTTAGAATTTTGTACGAAGTTGATGCAATAAAACGTTTCTATAGGTGTTGCAATTAGTTTTATCTCCTTAAAGATTGGTAATATTATTAATTATTTCTATTCATTTGGAAAGTCTCTTTTTCCTATAGGAAACTAAGCAAGGTGTTGTATCTTGCCGATGTGAAGTAATTCCATTCATACATTTTTCTTATTCTCTGGACAGGAAGAAGGCGGTGAATGCTCTTATTATCTCTGTAGGTCATTTGTTATCAGTCATCGAGGAAGTAGGAATCATTTGTATATAATGAGTCGTCTGTAAATATGTTAAACATTTCCTGCGCTACTAACGTGTTTTGACATCTACTAATAAGTAACATAGAAAACGAAGTTGGAATATGTTATTAATTTGGATATTAGCTGTGCATCAATAACATGATGCATTTTGTTGTTTTTAAGCCTATAAATTAATATTCCCATGCGTATTGTGTTTGTTTAATTTGTTATTTACAGTCTCTTTAACTGCATTGATAATATAGTAACATTTCCTTTATCTTTTAACTATTTTTCTGCCTGGTGTGTTAATTTCTTGTTTTTATGTCCGAAATAAACCTGACATCCATATCGGAGTGTTCTCTCAGGGTAACAAAATCGGTTTTAGGTACGAATACCAGTAAGAATGCTCTTCATACTCCACCGAATATCAGGATATTTGAATTTTAAAACCATTTTTATAGGGCTTTCATGTGTAGTAAATTATATTAATCTTATGGGAATGCTGTTGCCACATGACGCCGCAGATTGAGTGACGGAGTTTCATTCAAACTCCGTTAGCCACTGTTCCGGTAAATGAGTTCACCCCCTTAACTTTATTAAATATGTGGGTGATAATTGGACTGCATTACTGCATCAACGGCTATGCGCCATTATGTCAGTTTTGAGAAAAATAGTTTAAATCTCCATTATTTATAGTAGCGCCAAAGTAACAATACAGTAAAAGCTCCTCATTCACGGTTCCGTTATTCGCGGGTTAAAAAATTGCGACACAGTTCCTGTATTCGCGGCTAAAAAATTCTTTATTCGCTGATCCAGTCGGTATATTAGAAAGATTAGGTATTCTTTATTAACGCACAGGCAACTTTTTCCTGCAGGCACGTGCTAATGAGGGTTTTACAAAGAGCGATTGAAGCCAATTGTGCAAATAAATATAAAAACAAACCTTATTATCACTAGCCTAAAGTTCGTTGATAAAAGCAGCCGCCGCGCCGCCGAATTTCACGTGCCGCTATGTCCGTTGATAAGTGCCGTCCTCGCCACGATCAATGTTTTATTGTTTCAACTTGTCATTCATTGCAATAATTTTGATTGAATAGCACGAGTCTCTTCTGCTTTGTTCCCAAAAGAAAGAAAAGTTAGTTTCGAAGTGGAAAAAAGCAGTGTTGTCGCTTAAAGTAAAAATAGGACAGTTTACTCGCTGGCCAGTCGTTTACATCCGTATCAACTGTACTACTCATCAAGAAATCCGAAGACAAATAAGGAATTCTATCGCTGAATTCACAGCTGAATTGAAATACCTTTTAAAAGCGGCAAATGGGATAAAAATACTAAGTTCTTTAAGTCCTTGCCTAAGCCTGACAATAATAATTAATATAAATTGTTCCAAATCTCTCATTTAATTGATTTTATTTTGATAATTTTTATTTTATTTTGAAACCTTTGAACGTATTCCCATATACCCATACAAATTACTATTCCATATTCACGGTTACTGTATTCGCGGTATATTTGCGGAACGTATCCCTCGCGAATAATGAGCTTTTACTGACTTGATATTGCAAGTTGTTTTCCTTGTTCGACAGCTATTCGTCAATAATCTAAAAGCGGGAACATTTGGCGCTTAGTTGCATGATGAAAATTTTTGATTAGCATTATGAAGATCTGATTTCATAGCCGTTTGTTTTCAAAACAAATAATCTCTGATAGAACTGATGGGGTTTACATTTTTCTTTAATAATAAGGCTATACAAACAAACAAATTGACAATGAAAGAATGGAATAATTATTTACAGGAACTATATAAACAAGAAGAAAATAATCAGGATGTCTATGAATATAAAAATGAAGATAAATTAATTGAAATAACAATAGATGAAGTAACTGATACAGTACGGAGATTGAAAAATCAAAAGGCTACAGGTCCTGATACGATAACAAATGAAATGATGAAATATGGGGAAATACAACTGATAAATGAACTACAGAAATTATTCCTTCTTCTTCTTCTTCCTTCCAAGTATTTGGCCAAGGCCTGTTACGATCCTATAGAAAATTTTCCCTCCAGCGTTTCATAGGACGGCCCAGTGATCTTCGTCCTCTTGGTATATAATTATAAATAGCTTTGGGGATCCGATTTCAACTCATTCTTTCAAGATGGTGTTTCCAATTTAGTTGGTACTGTTTAATATATTCCAAAATTGGCGTAGTCTTCAATTCTTTTAAGATATCGGTGTTCCTTTTCCGATCCCATCTGGTGTAACCCGCTAGAAGTTATTCCAAAATATCATAATAAGCGGCACCACCCACTAGAATAGAAATCGAGTATAACTATTTCAATATTTAAAAAGGGTGATAAAACTATACCAGAAAATTATCGTGGAATTACATTACTTAATAGTTCTCTAAAAGTATTCACAAAAATATTAAACAATAAATTAAATGCATTAATACATAATAAAAGAACAACAACAAGGATTTCGGAAAAATAGATCCACATTAGATGCAATTTACATAGATAAATTGTGGAAAAATCAAGGGAATTCAATAACCCAGTATTCTTATGTTTCATAGATATGAAGATAGCTTTTTATAGAGTACAGCTTGAAGATGTTGTACATATCTTGAGAGAGAATGAAATTCCTAATGAACTGATTAGAACAATAATATCAATTAACACGCACTGCGGAACAGTAAGCAAAGTAAGAGAACAGTAAACTGAAGAAATAACGCTCACAAAGGACATCAGGCAAGGTGACACTTTAAGTCCATTCTTATTTAATATTATAAAGGATAAAATTATTGAAAACATACCACCACGATTGGGTTATATAAAATAGGAAACAGTAGATTTCACTTCATATGTTACGCAGATGATGCCGTTCTCCATTCAGAATCTGAAGATAATTTACAAAGATCTTTACATCAATTTAATATAAATGCCGGAAAATACAATATGGAAATTAATACAAATAAGATAAAATGCTTAACAATATCAAAAGAAACAATAGGATGCAAATTAGAAGTGGAAAGAAAACTTATAGAACAAGTATCAGAATTTAATTATTTAGGTGTATTAATAACAAACACTAAACATTTAATAAAATAAGTAAAGAAACAAGCTAATAAAAGCAGCACAAATATCATGGTATATGAAAGATTTAATTTGGCGCAACAGACATATTTCAATAGAAAGCAAAACCCGCATATACAAAACGATAGTTCGACCAGTTATATATATGGAGCAGAAACTAGGGCTGATACAACAAAAACTGAACAAATAATAAGCACATGTGAAATGAAAATCTTTTTTTTTCAAATGCCCCAGGCTTGTCTTTCGACATTCCTGGTTTCTCTCCTGGCATGGCGTACTTGTAACCCACTTCTGAGGTTGGGGCGCCTGGAAGGCGGGGTTACGTTGCCCCGATGATATGATGGGTGATGATGATGATAATGGTGCGCCAGGAGAGTCCCTAATCCTAAGCTTAACCTAGGATGAATATGAATGATGATGATTGCGATGGCCATCTGATTTCGGGGACCGTTTGGGCCTTAAAGTTTTCCTGACATTTGTCTTACAGGTGAGGAAAAACCCCGATAAAAACCTCACCCAGAAAAACTGTCCCGACCGGGGACCGAACCCGGGCCCGCTGCGTGACAAGGCAGCACGCTACCCCGAGACCACAGCGGTGGACGAAATGAAGATCTTAAGAACTGGAAAACATTATTTGATAAACTACACAACACAGAAATTAGGGACAAATGTCATATTCAAGATATAACCAAATTTATTATAGATAGACGAAAGGGTCATATAGAAAGAATGGAAGACAACCGACTTGCAAAAAGATAGACCAATGAACGGGAGAAGGACAAGAGGAAGACCAGCCAAGAGATGGATAGACAGTGAATGCACATCCAATACGTCTTCCTCCGAGGAGTGATTTTGGAAATAAACAGGATGAAAATCCTACAAATTAAGTTTAAGAAGAAGAAGAAGAAGAAATAAGCTATATTTAAATATTTGACGCTAAAAGTGTGCGTACACGTACTTCATGTCCCAGTGCATCAGATGACATAAAAAATAATTTTTAAAATGGCGCTTAGCCGGTTGATGCATAACATTGTTCAATTATGCGTTATATAATGTTTCTTTTTTTATAAATCGGGTACCCACCATCTTGGCAACGTTGTAGGCGAATCTGTTTAACTGAATCACCCATTTCAAGTGATTTAACTAATAAATCAAACTTGAATGAAAATTGCATATTTACTAACAAAAATTGCTCTATAAGAGCAATGCTATTTTCTAGACGTAAAAAAAAAAACCTTGTAAACATCATGTGATCTCTGTCACTTGACTGTTATTCTTGGTATTTGATGGGACATGGAATTTTTATTGTCTCCTTCTATTCTTGCAAACTAAAGCTTGACAGTGAACAAAATTCAGTGCTAATTCTTTCTTACCTCGACTGTACATTTTATACGCAGACCGGTGTTCCCTATCCATCTTTTTCAACAATCATCTTCAGTACCCATATCACTTATATTGGAGGTGATACCAACATCAAAATAATGCTACAAAATAATCAATAACAACGATGCTGATGTAATTGAATGCCAACCAGATTACAAGTAAATCATATGATTACAGGAAATAAGGTAAACGCGGGCGAATGAGATCACAAATTTATTAATTGTTGAAAAATTGTCAGTATTGTTTATTAAAAAACAAAAGCTTAATACATACTAGGAAAGTATAAATATTCTACATTATAATACGCGTATTATTTTGATTCTAAGTTTTCACAGTTCCTGGGAATTTTTAATTTAGTATTTGAGTGCAAGTAATCCTATTCGCCCACATTTACCTTACCAGAAAAAAGATGAATGCAAAGAAAACATTTACGTCATAGAATTCTAGCGCATGTGCAATAAGACTGTAGTTTGTTCGCTGCTAAACTATACTTGGGTCTGCAACCTTTACTTAATTTTATGTGGCCATGATTGAATATAAAATATTGTAGTTATGTGGCCGGTGATTTATTACAATGCCGCAATCCAATGAATAATACTCTGAATTATGTCTCACAACATAGTTTCCTGCTTAATATACCGCAACATAGGACATCGCATCACTCCATACCATATACTATTTTCACTTCTCGCAACTGGAATTCCACACCACAAGAAATAAGGGGCTGCCGGACATTGTCATCTTTTAAAAAATCTAACTAAAGAATTATTTAATAACAAACTAACTTATACACCTCACTGATAGTATTCTTTTAGCAATATTAATATATTTAATTATTTATGTAAATAATATTAAGAATAACAAACATTTTTATTTGTTTTGTTTTAAATATTGTATAATCGTAAAATTAGTTTTCTATATCTCATTATTTTCCTGTTTTTTATATACACTAGACAGGGACAATTTAATATGCCTTGCTTGTATACATTTTTATTATTAGTTTTAGTCTTAATTTTAACTAATATTAACTGGTTGTATTATAGATCGTAATATGTATATTAGATATTATCTTTTTGATCAAATTTTTACCTAGTGTTTAATATTAGAGTTAATTAAGATTGTTATATTCTTATGTAATATATGTTTGTCCTGGTGAGTGGAAGAGAAGGCCACATGGCCTTAACTCCACCAGGCTAAATAAATCTAATCTAATCTAAAAAAATCATGTTTGCTCTAACCTCGACTATATCATTACCCAGTGTAAGGTATATATGTTAATTGGCGTTTCTCGTATAATATATCATATTTATATTATTATTATTATTATTATTATTATTATTATCATAAGTATTATTATTGTTATTATTGTATAACATGTTATTTGTACATGAAATTTACATTGCAACTTTTAATATATTTTTAACTCTTTATAAATATTAGTATAGTATATATCTATATTTGTCAAATATTTATTTGTATTTGTGCTGGTTGAGCGGAAGAGAAGGCCTTATAGACTTAACTCTGCCAGAATAAATAAAACTATTATTATTATTATTATTATTATTATCATCATCATCATCCCCTCATTGAATATCTTATTTTTCACGTGAACAAAATTAAATATCTATTGTTTCCAACGAAGTCATTATTGTCACGCAATCTTCTATGAAAACTCATGACTAACTTATGAGATATAGTAAGTTTCAGATTCCCATATAATTTGATACAATTTGTTGGCATACAATTGTAGGCATTTAGTGTTTATAGGTGTCATAACTCCAGGCGGGGTTGATGGATTTTTTAGGATGGAAAAGGGACAAGTCCTCCGGGAGGGACTTGAAGCGTGGGTCCTTAGTCTGAAGATTTTCAGGCTCGTAAAATATAAAAAGGTCTCTTAAACAAAATTTACCAATCTCAACATCCTAGAAACACCTAAGTTGCCTGCTAGATATCTCATTCAGTCGGTATGTTGACTGCGTGCCATTCATTACATCTATGGGCAAGTAACTAACTAACTCACTCACTTGCAATATCGAACCCGTAGGTTCACGGCCGCGCGGACATAAGCTCTCCATACATCCCTATTCTGAGCTAATGTTTTCCAATCATTCCCTTATAATTTACTTCCCTCAAATCATAGTTAAGGCAAATAAAGTAACTAAATTAATGTGATCTAGTAATTCCTTACAAAGGAGAGCCTATGGCTCAACATTGGGCTACTCTATTATAGGTAGATGGAATGATGATAATAATAATAATGATGATGATAATAATAATAATAATAATAATAGTAGTAGTAGTAGTAGTAGTATAGTCTTAATATATTGTGGTGATAAAATTAATCTGACAGAAAATGAATCCAAATTTGCCAATTGTAATATTAATTTTATCCAAATAGGTAATTTTATTTTTAAGATTGGTATAATGCACGGTAGATTATGTCCTTAAGCCTATATGGTTTTCCTTTATATACATATCCTTGTTTACCATATATATATATATATATACGTTAAGTCTGGAAACATTAGAAGGAAGAACTTTTCCGATCCTAGTTTATAACCTATTGCAAGCACTTGTTTCTAAATTGAAGCCACAGGGATGTCAATCCTTAAATTCGCACAATGATAAATGAGCGTGTATACTCATGCAAGTGTCTGAACTGCCAGCAGACTGAAGCCATGCCTTAAGATAAATGTCTGAAATTAATTGCATTTTAGTAGACTACAGCTCAAAAAATAAGGGATTTTTAACTCCCTCTAAACCCGGGGAATGACGTCAACTGAGTGCG
This sequence comes from Diploptera punctata, assembly GCA_030220185.1. Lineage (NCBI taxonomy): Eukaryota > Metazoa > Arthropoda > Insecta > Blattodea > Blaberidae > Diploptera > Diploptera punctata. The sequence goes on from JASPKZ010006080.1 coordinate 716,553, forward strand.
TATACTAAAATCAATAATTCAAATGTTTTTACTTCAAATATAAAAAGTTTTTTTTTACTTATTTGTTCCAGGTCTATATGGTATATTTCTTTTGTTTTATTTTAATAAATATGTGGCAGGGATGCTCTGCAAATAATCTGTAGATTGTGTTTACTCTATAAACAAATTTACGTTCATATGATCTGTCTCTGTTTACTTAAACGCTAGCTTTTCATACACAACCACAGGGAATGTTGAGATATATACTATACAGCATATCATTAAAATCAATACTAATAAATTTAATTGTTAAAACCGTTGAGGTGGAGAGTTATAAAATAAAATAAGTTAAAATATACCTTCTTAGGTAAGATCCGTCGTCCTCAACTTATAAAATATTCTTTATGCCTGTAGGCCTTTCAGAACACTTGTTCCATCTTCAGCAGGTCCTTCTTCGCTACAACATCCAGTATGATGGTAGATGCTGCTGGTCCTAATGTGGTGTTGTCGTGACTAAAGCTTCTTCCTGACGATATCGTATAGCGGGTTGTTTAGTCTGGGAGTGCTTTCATTTATTAAAATCTTGTTGTCTATTTCCTTGATAATTTCCAGGTCTTCCAATATGTTGATTTTAGTTGGATTTCCCTCTTTGTGTACTATTGTAACGGTGTATTCTATTGAGTTCATTCTATGACCGGCGTTTATTATGTGCTTAGCGTAATTAAAGAACATCGTAACGATTTCGTATACGCATATGGAAAGTCTAATTACGCTAAGCACATAATAAACGCCGGTCATAGAATGAAATCAATAGAAGACACCCTTACAATAGTACACAAAGAGGAAAATCCAACTAAAATCAACATATTGAAAGACCTGAAAATTATCAAGGAAATAGACAACAAACTTCTAATAAATTAAAGCACTCCCAGACTAAACAACCCACTATACGATATTGTCAGGAAGAAGCTTTAGTCACGACGACACCACATTAGGACCACCAGCATCAACCATCATACTGGATGTTGTAGCGAAGAGGGACCTGCTGAAGATGGAACGGATGTTCTGGAAGGCCTACAGGCATAAAGAATACATATTTTATAAGTTGAGGACGACGTATCTTATCTAAGAAGGTATATTTTAACTTATTTTATTTTATATATCATTAAAAATATTTAAATACAAATCTGCACGTCCATATTTGATATAAAGGGAATTTTCTTGATTTAATCCTGTGATACGTATTTGTTTTGTGATGTTCTTACTTATATGGGAAGTACGTATGGGTTTGTGATCAACTTTGAGGTGCGCGCGCGCGCACACACACACACACACACACACACACACACACACACACACACACCACACCACACACACACACACACACACACACACACACACACACACACAAAATGCAATTGGAAGTGCAGGACAATGCCTTGACTTCCGGCTGCTTTAGTGTCTTGTGTGTCTTCTTCAGCCCTTTGATATTAATTCGTCATTTGTCGAGCGATAACTTGCTCCAGTCGTGACTAGTCGAAGTCCGGGAGACAAAGAACCAGTGGTCGGACATTATCAAACCTTCAAGACGCAGATCGTAGCTGTTGGTCTAAATTGATGTTCTAGTTGATATTCCAATCTGCCAAGAGGAAGACCGCTGCCGCCTCGGCCGCAGCCAAGCCCCAGTGGGACAAAAACGGGAGGACTAACTGCTGGCCAAACCAGAAACGGCTCCTTTCAGGTTAAGCTGATCTATTGCGGAATTTGGAATTTTGAAAATATTTAGGGCAGCCATAATTTACTGGTGGACTCTAGGGAACCACTCCGACATTTGTCTTTAAGCTAAGGGAAATCAACGAAAACCTTAGCAGAGTGGCTGGAAGTCGGTGGAATAAAAATAATATAAAATAAAATAATTTAGGAAAAAATTAATAAATGAAATATTATTCTTCGAAATGCGATTGGCGATGTTTATCATATTCAATGCCAGCAGTTTGTCATTACGATATTTTTGGTATTTTCTCCTGGTATCGGCGTAATTGTAACCCACTTCTGAGGTTGGAGCGCCTAGAAGGTGGAGTTACGTTGGCGATTATATGTGATGGGTGATGATGATGCACCAGGAGAGATCTTAATGCTAAGCTTAATCCAATTAGGCTAATGTGATATTGGTAATAATAATGGCCAGATTATGTTTGGGGGCCTTTTGAGCCTTAAAGTTTCCTGACATTTCAATACTAGTAAAATTCATATCAAATTCCGTTGAGGTGAAGTCATATGATGAGTTAATTTTATATACAATATTTTAACAAAGTTGAGGACGACACCTACCAACAGGTACAATTTAATTTTTAACTTTCATCGTATTCCTGACATTTGTCTGACAAGTGAGGAAAAATTCCGAAAAAAAAAACATCACCCAGAAAACTTGCCCGCTAGGAGACAAAGGCAGTACGCTACCTCGAGACCACAACGGTGGACGTGACAGATGATGTAAAAGTAATACATTTGCTTTAACTCATACTCACCAATTTATGTTATGTGGATTCGAAACATGGGCGCTTATTTAAGGGAGGAAAGGATACAACAAATATTTGAGAATAAAGTTATTAGGAAAATGTTTGGGCCAAAGAGATATGAAGAGACAGGTAAATGGAGAAGACTACATAACGGTGAGCTACATGGTCTTTATAGGAAACCTGATATAATAACAGTTACAGTAAGTCTCGTAGACTGCGATGGGTAGAACATGTGGCACGGATGGAATGAAAGAGGTGCATGGAAGCTTCTTATAGAAAACCAGAGAGAAAACGCACAGTTGGTAGACCAAGAATGAGGTGGGAGAATAACATTAACCATGATTGGAGGGAAGTAGATTATACAGGAAATGATTGGAAAGCATTGGTTCAGGAAGGGATGTATGAAGGGCTTATGCCCGAGCGCCATGAACCTACGGGTTCGATAGTGCCGATGATTTAGTTAGTTATAACTAGGGCTGAAAAAATTATGGGTTACAGACTAGGCTGCATCGTACTTAGACCGCTGTGTTTAAAAACTGCACGTTGACACCGCTACTCGGACAGACTTCTAGTACAGTCCGCTGTGTGTAAGAATGGACTTATCTTTGCACAATGTTTGTTTAGGCATTCACGTTACGTAAACAGGTGTAGAGTCGAACATACACCTCTCCGCTCCGAGCAGGAACTGGAGACGTTCGACAAAGACATGCATTTTATAAACAATTAGCTAATACCCGGCGTGCGCTGCTACGCCTAAATAAATTAAAATTAATGTGCTTTTATATTTAGTTAAATAAGTAAAAGGGAAAACAATTATACATTTATATTTTTTAGATACCCCGTGCTGATTACCCGACGTTGGTCGGGAATCTACTTATCCCGATCTCCTTGACATAAATGAGTTGAAATACGAAAATTAATGTATTTTATGTTTAATCAATTGAGTTGGTGTTTACTGGTATTTTATTTTTAGTTAAATAAGTAGAAGGAAAAAATCTATATCGTAATTATTTTTAGATACTCCGTGCTGATTACCCAGTATTGCCCGGGAATCTACTTATCTCGAACTTCTTGGCGTAATTGAGCTAAAAGACAAAATTCGTTATTGTGAGTTATCCGTAAAAGAATACCCGCCATGTGCTGCTATGCTTTCACAGGAATCTACGTACTTGTCTCGATCTTCTTGGCATCAATGAAAAACAAAAATGGTTATTGTGAGTTATCCGTAAGAGATAAACATATGCTGTCGTGGACTTTTTTGTAGAGCTTTTTCAGATATTAATTTCTGTGTACGTTGATTTTGTGTATTTGTTATGGTTTAGGCAGCGTAAGCCATTTAAGTGTCCAAAGAGCTACTTTTTTCACGTTTCCCACTACAAAAGGCGATTTTTAAGGGTGTAGGAGTTGAGTATTACAACCCTCTTATAGCCTATGTTCATCCCGGAAATCTCCTGAACATTTTGCAAAAAGCTCCATCACAATCGTATCAACGGTATGGCCGCGCATAAAGTACGAACAAACAAACAAGCATTAATTTTTATATATTACTAGCTAATACCCGGCGTGCGCTGCTACGCCTAAATAAATGATAATGTGTTTTTTACGTTTAGTTAAATAAGTAAAAGGAAAAATAATTATAAATTTATATCGTTATTATTTTTAGATACCCCGTGCTCATTATCCGGCATTGCCCGGGAATCTACGTATACCGATGTATTTGGAATAAATGAGTTGAAAGACAAAATTCGTTTATTCGAATTATCAGTGCTGCTGCTCTGCTTGCCCGGGAATCTACTTATCCCGATCTTCTTGGCATCAATGAAAGACAAAAATGGTTACTGAGGGTAACCATAAAAGATAAACATATGCTGTCGAGGGCTTTTTTGTAGAGTTTTTTGAGATATTCAATTCTGTGTACATTAATTTGATGTATTTGTTATGGATTAGACAGCGTAAGCCATTTAGGCGTACAAAATGCCACTTTTATTTTACTTTTTCACTACAAAGGGTGATTTTTAAGGGTAAAGTGCTTGAGCATTAAAACTCTCTTATAGCCTATAACCTTCCCGGGAAAATCCTGAACATTTTGAAAAAGCCCCATCACAATCGTATGTGCACGCTTGTCCAAAAATGTACTTATCTCGATCTTCTTGGCATCAATGAAAGACAAAAAATGGCTATTGTGAGTTATCCGTAAAAGATAAACATATGCTGTCGCGGACTTTTTTGTAAAGTGTTTTGAGGCATTCAATTCTGTGTAAATTAATTTTGTGTATTTGTTATGGTTTGGGCAGCGTAAACCATTTAAGCGTCAAAAAATATTTTTTTCACGTTTTTCACTACAAAGGGTGATTTTTAAGGGTGTAGGATTTGAGTATCACAACTATCTTATAGCCTATGTTCATCCCAGGAATCTTCTGAACATTTTGTAAAAAAAAACCATCACAATCGTATGCACGGTATGGCCGCGCATAAAGTACGAACAAACTGTTACGGTTTGGGTAGCTAAAATTAGGGCCTAAAGGACATTTGGACCATGGATTACTAGTGATCGGTAAGATCGTGTGATTTACCTACAGATTACGTTAGCCGAGCGGTATGGCTGATGTCTATTAGAGGGTATTTGAGACAAATAAATAACTAATTAAATAACCATCTATATTTAACAATTATAAGATCAATTAATTACAAATAAATAAAAACAATTAATTACAATTAAATAAAATAGCCTAACTTATTCTAATACATATTCATGGGGGGAGGGAAAGAGAGAGAGGTCAACCCATATTACGTCATACTACTTGAATTTTATTTCTAACCATTTCCATCTTGGTTCATTTTAAAAGCCCCTACTTTAACCTATTAAGAATAACATGTGCAGACTTACCACAGCCCTGCTGAGAACTACGACCCTCCCGTCCAGTCACTTTTCGCTTATATCACTCCCACTCTGAGGGCCTAACTGTAATCTCTCTCTCTTTCACCAAGATAGTAAGTTCATAGGCACTAACGGTACCTGTCCTGCTGTCTTTGAATGCGAAAACCTTGACCTTCTCATCCTTAGGCTATATTTCGTTTTGGATGTTTCCAGAACCTCACTGTAACTGTATATGATTTGATATAGACCTAACTGTACTAGTCAAGGTAAATCTGATTACATATTCTGTCTAACACGAAACCTATAATATTACTAATATGAAACCTATAATATTAATACTATTTAAAATAATTAATTAAAATATTTAGTCCTAAATTATCCTAAATTATCCTATTTATAACACAAACAAACAAACAAACAAACAAACAAACAAACAAACAAACAAACATTAATTTATATATATATATATATATATATATATATTAGATATGTGTGTAGAAATTAGTTACTACCCTGATACCGATACTTTTTTCAGCCCTAGTTATAACTTACATTCGGCGACACTCTAATACATAGCTACCCTTGAACATGTTTGCCCATCAAATATGAGAAGATGTAATATATCTAACGAGCTTCATGAGTAACATTTTGAGCATTTCCTTTAAACAGTACATTAATTACTATCTTATCACTTTAATTTATCGGCGCTCTTTTACAACTAAGGTTATTAACGTCGCAATTCACATATGGGAGTGAAAGGATCGATACATTGTCACCAGAAGCCTCTTTTCAAGCTTGAGGTTTATTTACGTACCATACATGTATGTCACGGGACTCACGGATTTAGTGCCATTTCGAAGGAATCCACACTCAGAATGTTTCCTTGAAAATCTATCGACCCTAGCCGGGTTTGAACCCATATACCTCGGACCAGAGTGCAGCACGGTAACAGCTAGTCCACCACAATCGATATAAATTTATATCATCATTCAGGGATTAAGCCTTGTTGGCTCGTTTCGATTTCATGAAAGCTAGAATTGTTAAAATTGTTTACATCATCTTCCGTGTGGGTGTCCAACATTTCTCCTTCCGTGCGGTTTATAATTTAACAATAGTTTTAGAAATCTTTCTTCTGGCATTCTATCAGTATGTTCTTTCCAGGCGCTTCTATATTTAATTATTCGCTCTGTAAGTTTGAAAATATTTAGTTCCTTTCTTATATCTTCATTTCTTTTATATTATTTACATTAATAAACATGTAATCGTATTTAGCAGGACTTTATTCTATGGATTTAATTTTACAGATAGTTTGGATTTTTTTTAAATTTTACCTTTCTACAGGGCTAAATGGGGTACGCCGTAGCGTAGTTGGTTATGGCAATACGATACAAACCGGAAGGTCGAGAGTTCGAGTCCCGATGGAGTCAGGATTTTTAAACTGACGCAAACCTTCTCGTGGCACCATGACCCTGGTGTCGACTTCTAACGGAAATAGTACCAGACGTTTGTTTTGGGGTAAAGACGACTGTCACACAGGGCTGATATTAAGTGCGGATTGTTTAGAAAACGTGGGAGCCTTAACCCCATACTACCCAAGAGTCTCCTATGGCCTGTAGTGGGATAACTACCTTTTATCAGGGCCAAATATTCGTTCCGCCTATTTCATTATTCAGTATGTTGTAAGGCGTGTAGTGCCACGAGTGATTTCAAATTTATCTAGAGGATTTGGAAATCGAGAGTGGCATTTGTTAGGACTATTTAACGAATAAAATTAAGTTATTTACTCACAAATCATTATTTAACTATAGTTATTTTGAAATATTTACAGTATATATTTAATGTAAACGGCGATGTTTGAAAACAAATGAGAAATGTTTGGTTATGCTTCTTTTGTTCATCCAACTGTAACTAGTTCATATTGTTTATTGCCAAATAGGATCGCAATATTGTAAGAATGCACCCTAGTGGAGAAAAAATGAAACACATCAAACTGTATATTATAACCAACATTATTTCCTTGGTGCAAAATTAACTGGAAATGTGTTTGCCATGACTTCATTTGTATACTTGGTGTATGGAAGAGAGAAAAAAAATAAAGGACGATTTTTACGCAACAGATGCAATGATCAATCGAAACTGGAATGGACCATACAACAAGATACGCAGTGCAATAATAAGACTGGCGGTGCATGGATATCACCACAAACTCTGCAAAATTTCAAACTATCATGAACTGTCAATGAACTATGTGTGTAAGCTCTGTCATAGACCGTGTGTAAGATACAATTTCAATGTCCGTTTAAACAGAACAAAATCGTTGCCGGCATACAGCAGAAACCAAATCTAATGCACATTTGTGCGCAGTTCTTCCTATTAATATTATAGCCATCGTTATAGGTTATTAATTCATTTTTTCGGAAACAACTCCGTAAATAAGTATTTAAAACACAATTATTGAACACACAATTATCAAATAGGTTGTTCGAAGGAATATGTTCATTGTTTGCTATATTCAATGTATTTGTTGGAGAGTCAGTCACTGCAAAATAATGCTCTGACCTGGTCAAAATATTAAAAAGGAGCAGCTTTCTTTATTTTGGTAAACAGAATTCGACAATATCGAGGTGAAACACGACTGCGATTGGTCGTAAAACAAAATTCATTGAAACGTGATTGTTCATTACTACTATTTGGGGCATGAGTTAAGTAGTCATAAGTAATGCCACGAGTGATTTTCAATTTATCTAGAGAATTTGGAAATCAAGAGTGGCATTTGTTAGGACAATTTAACGAATAAAATTAAGCTCTTTACTAAAAAAAATATTATTTGAATATATTTACCGGTGTTTTAAAATATTTATATAGTTAATGTAAACGGCGATGTTTGAAAACAAATTAGAAATGTGAGGTTATGTATATTCACTGCAACTTGATCATATTATTTATTGCCAAATAGGATCGCAATATTGTAAGAATGCACTCTAGTGGAGAAATAATGAAACACATCAAACTATTATAATCAACATTATAGGTTAATCATTTATATTTTGAATAAACAACTCAGTAAAATCACTGAATCTATTCATTATTTGCTATATTCAATGTATTTGTTGGAGAAAAATAATGGTCTAACCTGTTCAGAATATTAAAAATGGAGGAGCTTTCTTTATCACAAAAGCAGGAGCTGATAAAGAGAAATCGATAAAGAGCGAGGTGAAACACGACTGTCATTGGTGTAAAACAGAATTCATTGAAACGTGATTGGTCATTGACTACCATTTGTGACATGAGTTAAATAGTCATGTGAAAACACGTATGCATTTGAGTCGTAAGTTAAGGAGAGATGAAACTTCCTCAACAAAACAGAATCTATTACCGCGTTTCTTGAAACTCATCCTAGCTGAATAACGGCCACGGGTAAATATGTCTTCTTCTTCTTCTTCTTCCTTCCAAGTATTAGGCCAAGGCCTGTTACGATCCTATAGAAAATTTTCCCTCCAGCGTTTCCGGGAAATTCTCGTATAAGACTTGAAAGCATAATAATAGTCCCTTCGATTGGTTGCTGGCCAAAGGAAGGCAAGACCAGTGATGGGGCTGCCATCTTATAGCCTCTGGTCAGGCATTTCTGGAGAAGAAAAGAAAATAATGGAAAGAAGAAATGGAAGAAAGGAAAGACTCCTAGCCCTCGGATGCACTAATAGCGTCGGGTCGAAAAAAAACAAGAGTTAACCAAGAGAGGGGTTAGATAGTAAAGTTAAAACAGTGCAAACACAAGTAAGCGGAAGAAATGTTTGCTCAGCTTGGGCACCTTGTGGTCGCCATCCACATATCCCCTAGATGAGGACGCCTGAGGGTGGGTAAATATGTTTTCAAGGGAATGTAGCTATGTATTTAAAATGTCGCGTCGCCGGATATGGGTTTATAAGCAAAATTTATTTCATTTGATACCACGTATCCCACGTAGTTAGTAACAAACTTACCAGAACAGTCTGTATAACATATTTCGTATGCAGGTAGTGCGCGGCTTTGAAACTTATTGTAAATCTGAACTGATATCTTATTTTTTTTATTTGCAATAGTCATGTAAGATGACAAGTATTCCTGCTTAGATGTACTTCAATTTCAAGGTGTTTTGAAGTTTATATTACGATGCGAGGTTGGGAAATGGTTTTTACAGAATCGAGGAAAATGTTTAAAAACCGAGCGATAGCTCGGTTTTTAAACATTTTCCTCGATTCTGTAAAACACTTCACAAACGTGCTTGTACATTATTTTTTTGCGCGATGGTGTTTTCAAAACAATAAATAATATTAAAATAATAACTTTTTGATGGAAATATTTGCGTTCATTATAAACAATTGACTTACGTTAACAGTGTAGACAATCCCTATTAGGTTCGTCTTCCGGGCATATAGGCCGTGGTCCAGTCGTTCTTCTACTCGACGTTTCGTCTACTGCTGCGGTAGACATCATCAGGAGATACTGGGTGCTCTCTGTGAACTCCTCAACAGTCGGCTGCAGACTGGCTGTTGAGGAGTTCACAGAGAGCACGCAGTATCTCCTGATGATGTCTACCGCAGCAGTAGACGAAACGTCGAGTAGAAGAACGACTGGACCACGGCCTATATGCCCGGAAGACGAACCTAATAGGGATCAAGACGCCGGCCGTGAAAGCCTACAGTTATACAGTGTAGACAATGTTTATTAGTTGAAACAACAGGAAGCTGTGAGATAAATTTAGTGATAAAATGGCGGCAAGTACGTGTTTATTGTTTTATGTTGTTTCAAATAAAGTTCAGTTCATTTAAAATGCAGTGATTTGTTTCGTATAATGTATATTAACACTACCTTTTGGATATTTTTTTTGTATATACATTGTATGTAGTATACATAGAGGACAGTGGTGTTACTTCCCACACGCGTGTTTGTAATATGTAATATTACAGTATAGTTATTTTATTCCAGGATAGTTATTTAGGTTGGCAACCCCGAAATGCAGGAAGTTGAACTTTCAATCATGGTCGCCATTGCTGTAAGTACGACGAAACGCATTGTCGAACAAAAATAAAATTTTCATAAACAATGGAGTTTTTTGCTGTAAATCTAGACATGATTATGTGCAAATTAAAAATACGAATAGGAATATGCAATTAAGTAATTTGATGTTAAACATAGTACAAATATAAAAAATGCAGGATGGAACAAAACTCTAACTCACCTGCACTATTGAACCCATAGGCTCATAGCAGCACGGACATAAGGTCTCCATACATCCCTATCCTCATTTAATGTTTTCCAATCATTTCTGTCTAATTCACCTCCCTCAAATCATAGTTAATGTTATTCTCCCACCTCATTCTTGGCCTACCTACAGGACGCTTTCCCTCTTGTTTTCCTAGAAGGAGTTTTCATGTCCCTCTTTCATTCCCCATTCGTGCCACAGGTCCTGCTCATCGCAGTATACGAAACTTAACTACTCTTATTACACCTGGTTTCCACTCACAACATTTTACAGGTTGTTTAGATATAAGGAACCCATGGCCTCCGATAACTAATTATATTTATTGCTGATGTGTTTAACATGTAGCATGTCATGTTGGGTCGTGATAAGATGGATTCTGATAAATTACAAAGGTATATTAAAAATAATGAACTAATTATTACTTGAAACAGGTACAATAAAAATTAAGAAATATAATACAAATAAGTATGAGTTGTGTCCTTGATTTGTTTCATTACTCACAATTATAATGTTTTCTATTGCTTTTATTGCAGATTATGATTTTTTTACAATAGGCCTACCTACTCAGGCGATAATTAGATTAGCTTCAAAAATGTTATTGGAAACTATCAGCATGTCCAAATGGCATGCTACATGTATATCATTTATTAGATTGTTCGTATTTTTATTTAACGATACGCTTTAACAGCTAACGCTTTAACTGCAACTCAAATCTGAGCGTGAAAGGGCCAACAAAATTTTCTCAAAAGCCTCTTTTTTAGGCTTGAGGTTCTTTTTACGTGCTATATATATTACGGGGCCACGGATTTAGTTACCTCCCGAATGAACCCACGCTCAATATTTTTATTCTCTGAAAAAAAAAAACTTGGACCTCGTCCGAATCTGAACACACAGACCTCGGAACTAGAGGCAAGCATAGTAACCATCAGTCCACCGGGACCACCGACGGATCTCTAACACATAACACATAATCTGTAATAGGTCACCGGAGATCATGGACTCCTTATATCAAAACACTGAGTCATCCATCCATGCACAACCTGTCATAGTATCTCGATAGAGTTCTTTTCCACTGTGAGTTTATTTAATAGTCCTATTCTATAAAATAATTAATAATAATAATAATAATAATAATAATAATAATAATAATAATAATAATAATATAATAAATGAAGTTCCTACGTTCAGTAGCGGGTGTGACAATTTTGGACAAGAAAAGAAGTGAGGATATTAGGAAGGACTTAAATATTTTCAATTTAACAAATAGAATTGGCAACATGAGAAACAACTGGTATGAACATGTCAAGAGAATGCCTACAGATAGAATCCCTCAGCTGTTACTAAAGTACAAACCAATATGACATAGAAATGTTGGACGCCCATTTACTAGATGGGAGGATTCATTAAATCCCGCTTGATGTGAAAACAGGTCAAAAGGCCTAATTTCATGAAGCAGAATAATAATAATAATAATAATAATAATAATGATTATGATGATGATAATAATAATGATGATGATAATGATGATGATGATAATAATGATGATGATAATGATGATGATGATAATAATGATAATAATGATGATAATAATGGATGACAATAATAATGATGATGATGATAATAATAATGATGACGATGACGACGATGATGATAATTATTTGAAATTAAAAACCAAACCATGTCACATCACTGACAACGCGCTAGTCTGTATGTTAATAATGAAATTAATGATATTATCAGTCTGTCCTTAGGCAAATAAGTAATTAATTTGAAGTTCTTAGAAAAAAATGAGAGTATATTTGTTTAAAAATATATGGTAAATCTGTGCTATTACTGTATTTAAAGACAAGAATAAAAATTAAATGATAAAAAAATACATAAAACATGAGAAAATTATTATCGTAAGTCGTAATTCAGTGTTCGAAAATAAGGTTGTTAAATTGACGTAATGCAATTTAAGTAAGTAAAGTGAAGAATTTATTGCCAATAAGGATTTTTTTATTATTTCCACCTTTAAAATAACATATAGTACAATCGTTACGGCTGTGGTGTAGCGGTAACATTATTACTTCTCACACTGAGGTGCCGGATTGCTTTTCCGGCCAGTTGAATTTCCTGGTTGACATTTGCAGGGCATTTCTCAAATTTGGGCCATCGTATAGGCCTATCTGAAAAATCGTTAACTTCACAATTATCAATCATATTCATATGGATATAATTAAAAATTGTTCACAACAATATGCCGGTAACTTGATCATTATAAGACCGCGATTTTAGAGTTTGTAAAGTGAGAGTTGAAAATTTCAATCGAAAGATGCATTAAGTTGTTTCCGACAGGTTTAAGAGTCTGGATGCTGTGAAATTCGGTGGTGTGTGAAGAGAGAACATCTCACACTGAAGTTAAAGTGACAATATATTTAGTTTTATTGATATTTATTTTCAACTCCAGTTTCTTAGTGTTATTTAATAGTATCTGTGTAGGTATTATCTATTAGCATTTCCTGGTTATCGCCTGATGAAACTACGTAACAGCTTTTTAATATCTTTAAGATGTACGCCTTCTTTATGCCTTAATGATATGACATACTCTTGACAAACTTGAAAGGTAGAGGATATAATTCACCCCCTTGTTTTAACCCATTGTGAAATTCGGAAGTATCTAAATACAGTTTACCTACAAGCACCCTACTCTTTGAGCCATTTAGACACATTTAAATACGTAACTAAAATTTAGGATTCCATTTTCCAAGCAGAATATTTTAAAATTTCTTCCTCTTAATTGAATAGTAAGTCTTTATGAAGTCTACATATAGCTCATTATGTAGTGCCGTTATGTTTCCGTTTATTTTCTAAAATCTGTGTTATACTAAAAATTTGATCTATTGTAGATTTATTTCCTCTAAATCCACATTGATGATCAGTTGGCCACCTATTACTTCGTCTGTATATGGAGTAAGTCTGGATACTAATATATTTGTTAGCATTTTGTAAGGCGTTGAAGGTAATTAAATGTTACAATAAGTTTTAGCTCCTTTCTTATAGATTGGTACGATAATTAGCCGATTCTTTAAATTCATTTGGGTGAGACTCTTTTCCCAAAATAATACTAAGTAACCGGGTACCTTGTCCATCAATTTTTCTCCCCGTTATTTTATCAGTTTTGCTGGGATCTTATCTGAACTTGATGCTTTTATACATCTTTAATTTTTCTCTCCTCATTTTACAAAATTTTATCGGAAAAAATAAAAAAAAACAAGGAATATTCAGTAAAAATAATAAATTTAATGAAAATTAATTGAGCGAAATTCTGTAATTGGATTCTTCAATTAGTAATCTTAGAATTAATAATGTTAAAATCAGAGAGAGAAATTTACGTAAAGTACAGATGGTGACATGAGTATGCAAGCACACATTTTTTAATGTTATAATAATGTTTAAATTTCACAAAATTAGGTATTAGACCTACATATAAAGTAGCGTATACGCCCATTAAAAAAATGATGTCCATTGTCCAGCGAAAAGGCTGGATGAAGATGCATTAATATAAATCTCCTGTACACTTATGGCACATTATAACATAAGTTTATTTTTTTATGTCATGTTTAAAATTATATTCTAGTGTAGCATTTATACAGAGTGTTTGAAAATTCCCATTATAAACTTTTAGAACTTGTAGAGGGGACTGAGTAGATAACGTTTTGAATGTACCGTTTTCGTGATGCAGGTAAAACAATTCACTTTATGTGATTAATTTAATAACTTTATGAGTCAATTAGTTACAATTACATGCCCAACCATCGCTGATTTCATGACAATATCCCAATGTCAAGGGAAAATTGAAGGAAATTCACGTTGTCGCTGTTAGAATAAGATTGAGCGAATGTACCAGAATATGATTCCCAAGCACATTGTATGCAACGAGCTTATTGGTCGACACAATTGAACCCCTGTTCTAGCGGATAAATACTAATTACAATGTTAATTGAGTAAAGACATTTGGTTAGTTTGAGTATAAACAATATTATTCTCACAGTGACAAAGTGAAGTTTCTTTATTTTTCCCTTTATATTGGACATTAGGCTATCACGAAATCGGCGAATTTTGGGTTGTGTAAATGTAATTAATTGAGTAATAAATCATTAAATTGCTATAGATTTATCCCAGGCAGACGCGAGGGAGTTGAACATTTAATGGACACATGTTATACTTGCAGCACGAAAAGGACACATTTTCGGAAAAAAGTTCCTATTCAAAACGTTTTCTAATCAGTCACCGCTACAAGCTCTAGAATTTTGTAATGGAAATTTCGGAACATTCTGTATAGCTATTAAGCGAGTTATAATTAAGACAAAAGTATGAATTTATTTAGTATTTTAGTTAATGACACACTTTAACAACCAAAGTCATTAATATCTCATTTCAAATCTGGATGTGAAAGGGCAGAAACATTTTGTTTCGAGGCCTCTAATTTCAAACTTAAGGTTCTTTTACATGTAGTAAATTTACGACATGGGAATGACGACTTTACTTTCCTTCAGAAGGAACTCATACCAATGATTTAGGAAAAAAAAAGTATCAACCTGGACCAGGGCCGGGTCGAGGAATGAGTTAAGATGAAGCCTCCATATTTATGAACTACGGCTCATGAATTGCAACGAGTGGCAGAGACAGTTAGACAGAAGTAAATATACTGGTATCAGCAACGAAGAAGATTTTCTTAAAATGTCCTTATCGTGTACAACGCTACAAGAAACAGCTACCCGATGTCCCTCTGCCTGTGAACTACAAGGGTGCCGGTCGACCATCCCTGACGCACCGTCACAGGGACGGATGAACAAAATGGATGAGATGAGTATTTAGAAATTGTGGAATGAAATTTATGGCAGGGAAAAATGAGAAAAACCTGAGCCCCAAGCCCCGTTTCGTTCACTACGAAATCCACATGGAGTGACCGAGACTGGATCTCGGAATCCCAGCGGTGAGAGGCGAACGTCTAACCGCTTGCGCCACGGAGTCGTCACGAATGCTTTTTTACGTCCTTATAGGCCTAAATTGCGTGCTAATAATAAACTAAAAGTACTGGTTGCTTACCTATACTACATCACTATAAAAAGCTTGTCACAAGAGACGTTTTTTTAAGTTAGAATAGTACGAGTGACGCAGACGGCCCGCGCATACGTATGAAGCAGACGACAGCTGGATGTAACTGTTTTCTGCCATTTTCTGCTTCCTGGTCGAGAAGAATGCATTTTTAAGGCGAAAAAAGATAAGTATTGCTTCCTTCGGAACGGAAGTAAGGAGGTGGATTCAGTATCGCAGTTTTACGCCACATCAAATAATTAATAAAATAATAACTAAGACAAAATATTTAAAATATGCATTTTTTGGTCAATTTGACTGGTGCCACACGATCCAACATAATCTTCTCAAAGCCTAATATGTGTACATTTCTTTATTTAGCACTCTGTCCAGTTCTCTAGAGCTTAAATGGTCTATCATCATCATCATCATCATCATCATCATCATCATCATCATCATCATCAACATCATCATCAACAACATCATCATCATCATCATCATCATCAGTATCACTTCAAGGTTTAGGAGAATCTCTCCTGTTCAGGTCTGTATTACAGTTAATTTGACTCTTCCAGCATTTCCTTGGTCATCCCATACTCCGTCTTCCTGTTACTTTGTAGTCATAGGTTTGTCTTGGAATGCAGAATGTTGGCATCCTTAATACATAGGAATTCAATCAAAATATGTAATCCATTTTTTTCATGGAGAGGAAATATATTGAGGTCGTTGCGGATATCTTCATTTCTTATTTTATCTAATTTAGAACATCCCTTAATGAACCTTAACGATTTCAATGCTTTAAGGGGACGGAATGGTGAATTTCAAATTTCTTTTAGTTTTCAGCAGATTGTTTTGAAATTTTTATCGCATTCATTATGTGCTTATAGAAACGTTTCTGTGAAGTTTGGTGTTTGTAAGTAGAATAGTTTCAGAATTATGATTTTTTTAAACTATTTTTTAAATATTTCCTAAAAAAATGCTCCTTACGATGCATTTTTAAATATTCTCTGTTGAAATTTGAGATTCAGAGTCTTCATAATTCCAATAAACACATTTGCTATGCAAAAAATATTCATAACGGGAGGATACTGCTTATTTTTCATTTTTTGAAAAAAAAAATATCACTCATTATTTTTTCCTTCTCAATTTAAAATAACACATGTCTTAGACTAGGAACCGCATAGCAAATTTGAATTAGCATTTATTGGAGAGTCTAACCACAAAATTTCACTTTGATTGCAAAAAATAGCATCGTAAGAAGCATTTTAAGTTTTGGAAAATTTCAAAAAAATGGAAACCGAAAAAACGCATTTCAAATTTTAAGTAATAATGCTTATCATATGTGCAAGGGTACTTAAATTATTACGTCACAGGGTCAAGTTTGCTCCCACAATAAAAAAGTTTACATTAAAATTTTCCTAAAGAATCACAGTTATTAAAAAGCAAATAAACAGAAAATGCATTTTTTACCATTTTTTTAAACATTTTCACCATTCGGTTCCCTTAAACGATCTTGTAGTACGAGTAATTCACGATTCATAGTGCGTGGAAAATTAATTTCCGACAATCGGTCTGTAGTTTCAAAATACTCAGTTTAGTATAATTTTGACCATGAAGCAGAGTCGTCTTGTATATTTAAATTTATTCATGACATCAATTATTATCGTATGCGACAAAGGAAAAGCCAGTAGATTGTGTCTGAATGTTGTCGTTTGAGCTTTTGACATTTAATTTTACATTCTCAATAGGATCAGACGTTCATGCCGTTAAACTAAATAGCGTAATCCGCAGGCGAATGTCTGCTTCTCAAGGCGTTTTCAATCGCAGCATGTCTGAAACTCATAATTAATCTGCTAAAATATCGTACTTGACATGGAAATGATGTATTATCCCACAACATATAAAGCACTAAGCGTTATATCTAATAACATCTCGTCTCCATCTCTGCTTTAATGGATGAGTACAATAGCCAGACCGAAACAGACATGGAACAGAACCATCCTTGAAGAAATTGCAAAGGAGGGGAAAACCTGGAAGTAGGTGAAGAAGTTGGCTCATAATAGGATCTGTTGGCGACGCTTTGTGGATGTCCTATGCTCCTAATAGGATATAAAGGAAATTATGATGACAATAGGACATAACACACTTTACTATAACCCTGTCCGTTCTTAAAGTGATCCTCGTCAAAACAAAAGAATGTGACCTGCTCGTTTTTCATTGGTAATGGACACCGACGTACGTTGTAGAAGCAATAATTATGCGGAAAAGTAGTTCCCTTCATTAAATTAAAAATGTGTCCTCTGAATATACTTGTTATTCTTCGCGAATGAAAATAATAATATTCAAAACATAGAAAGTATTCTAAAATATACCTAATCAATAATTACAACTTAAAATAGTTTATTACACATGGGTGATGCATTTGAGTCATGCTTCAGTCGATTTTCATGAAAGAGAAAATGGCTGAAAGTGTCGAGACTTTTGTTGCTGTGTCGTCATCTCTCTGTCAAAAGTGACAGTAATTATGGCGCGAATGGCGGAAGGATACAATTGACATTTGTTGATGTTAGGATCACTCTAAGAGTGGATGAATTATAGTGGTTGTTATGCATTCTTAATGGATAGGAAATATGGCTAGCTATGTTTGTCAAATGCCAACCATTGCATTCTCTACGTTTTGGTTTCGCACTTAGCCGACATATTATGTTAATGTAGCTTATTTTCAATTTACAAACCACTCTGTCACACCTGGTTACGTAGATGATGTGTACTTCTATTGAATACGGAGATGAGTATAAGATGATTCTATGTTTTCCAGTCATCACTTGCGTAATCTACTTTCCTCAAATCATGGATACTTTTATTTTTCCATCTCATTCTTGGTCTACCAACTGGGCGTTTTCATTTTGGTTTTCCTACAAGAAGCTTTCATGCCCGTGAGGGGTTGCTGATCCTCCATCGGGCGCCTCCCCAGGTGGTGGATAGGGGTATGCCTCCTAAATATAGGTGGTACCGGGGAAATGAAATACCCGGGGTGAACCAAAATCAGCATAGCGTCTGTTCCAGATTGGACGGTTATAATGGGCAGGTAGAGCTCAGAGCCGAAGAGAAGGCAATCTACCTAAGGGAAGGCACCCTAAAAACAAAGCTGAAGCAAGTTGGGAGGCTGTAAGGTGGCAATCCCACCACCCAACTATATCTGCGCAGCCCTTGTAAGGCGGCCAGATGAATTTTCTATCACTAAAAAGCGAAGGAGAACGCCCGGACGGAAACACTGATGATGGACCAGGCAAGAAGCAGGATACAGACTGCGGAAATGCTGTTTTTACGTAATGTGAAAGGATGCACAAGAGCGGATAGAATAAGGAATGAAACTATACGAGAAGAATTAAATATATATAAAATTGAAGATAAAATCAGCGAAAATAATAAGAAATGGACAGAACACTTAATGAGAATGAACAACGAAAGAATACCAAAAAGAACTTTCCGGTATAATCCCAGAGGAACAAGAGATGTTGGCCGACCACGTAGAAGATGGACTCCACTTTTAACTTCGCCGGAACAGGCTGCATAGCCTAAAAACCTTGTAGTAGAAGAAGAAGAGCTTCCATGCCCGCTTCCATTCCCCATTCATGCCACATGTCCTGCCATCGCAATTTACGAGACTTAACTGTTCTTATGGATAAACTTATTGAAAACACACCTCCATGTTTGGGTTATAAAATGGGAAGCACTAGATATCACTTGATATGTTATGCAGATGATGTCGTTCTCCTTTCAGAATCTGAAGATAATTTACAAAGATCTTTACATCAATTTAATATAAATGCCAGAAAATACAATACGGAAATTAACACCAATAAGACAAAATGCTTAACAATATATAAAAACAGTAAGATGCAAATTAGAAGTGAAAAGAAAAATTTTAGAACAAGTATCAGAATTTAATTATTTAGGTGTATTAATAACAAGCACTAAACATTTAATAAAAGAAGTAAAGAAACAAGCTGATAAAGCAGCACAAATATCAGGATATATGAAATATTTAATTTGGCGCAACTAACATATGTCAATAGAAAGCAAAACCCGCATATACAAAACGATAGTTCAACCAGTTATTGTATATGGAGCAGAAACTAGGGCTGATACAACAAAAACTAAACAAATAATAAGCACATGTGAAATGAAAATCTTAAAAATTATTTACCAATAATTTATTTAAAATCTTTTTAATAAATTCATTAAATTGAAAATATAGATCAATCAATCGATCATACAAAAAATAAACAATTTAAAGTTCATATTTATCTCTATTCCAATAAAAATCTTCATCATCACGTGGATAATGTGCCCATATATCTTGTATAGATTCAAAAACTTCTCCTTCTCCATTTTCTAATTGTTGAAGATTCTCTACTACTTCTAAAGGAGCTCCAGTGCGAATAGCAAAATCAATAAATTCTTCTTTTGTTGTTCAGGGGAAAACATTATTTGATAAAATACACAACACAGAAATTAGAGACAAATGTCATATTCAAGACATAACCACATTTATTATAGATAGACGAAAATATTGGAAGGGTCATATAGAAAGAATGGAAGAAAACCGACTTTCAAAAAGAGCTAAAGAAGATAGACCAATGGAAGGGAGAAGAACAAGAGGGAGACCAGTCAAGAGATGGATAGACAGTGAGTGCACATCCAATACGTCTTCTTCCGAGGAGTGATTTTTGGAAATAAACAGGATGAAAATCCTACAAATTAAGTTTAAGAAGAAGAACTGTTATTATATCTGGTTTGCTATAAGGATCATGTAGCTCACTGTCATGAAGTCTTTTCCATCCATTCGCCTGTTTGTTCAACTCCCTCCGGTCCAAGAAACTTTCTGAAGTGCGCATATTATACAACATAATTCAATCTTCTAAACTATAATGGTTATCAAATTATGTCCTATGTGCTAACATAATCTCATTTAATTGTTTTATGTCATTTCCAGTTTTGTCGTGGAAATCTAGCCTACGTGCTAACATAATATCGTTAATAAGTTTTATGCATTAGCTGTTTTCCATGGACAAAATTCCTGATATTCTTTTTCTTATCTTTACTTCAATTTACTTGGTATCAATTATTATGTCATCGCTTCTTCGAATTTTTGTGACATTTCTTTTGGCAGTTAAAAATATCCGTCCAAATTTCCTTCATCATTGATACGATTCTTACAACAGATTATGAAAGGGAACGGGGTGGAAACGCTCATACTTTGTCTATCAACCTCAGCAGTAGATATGTGTCTGTTAATGTTTTATTTGTTTATGAAAATAATTAAATTTAATCATCATCATCATCATCACTCCAGGGATTAGGCAATTGCCCGTTCCGACTTCATAATGCATCAGCCCAACGTTTCTAGGTCTTCCAACATCACGTC
This sequence comes from Diploptera punctata, assembly GCA_030220185.1. Classification (NCBI taxonomy): domain Eukaryota; kingdom Metazoa; phylum Arthropoda; class Insecta; order Blattodea; family Blaberidae; genus Diploptera; species Diploptera punctata. The sequence goes on from JASPKZ010006080.1 coordinate 737,681, forward strand.
TTCCTCTTGCTTGATAATTTTTTGCTAACAATGGATATCTCTCCTTACTCATTCCATCCATATGATCAATCCATTTCTGTCTGTAATTCGTGACCTTATCCAATAAATGCTGTACTTTCAATTCTTCTCTTATATCCTCATTTCTTATTCTATCAAGTCTTGTACATCCTTTAACTTGTCTTAGGAACCTCATCTCCGTCGTCTGTATTCTATCCTTCTGTTTTTTCATTCGAGTCCAAGTTTCACATCCATACAATATTGTGGGAACCGCCATAACATTATACATTTTTATCTTTGTTTCTTTTCTAATTTTATTTTTGAATGTTCTCTGTATTGTTCCACACACCGTCTGAAATTTATTTAATATGAAATAAAATATATACGTTGCAAATATTGACTTTTTTCGAATTTAAACATCTCAACCGATTCATTAATCCAAGTTTTAAAATTCTTTTAACATAACTACTGTCAGGAGATACATTTTTGACAAAATAACAAGAGTACTGTATATTACAACAATATGAGAAAATAGTAAATATACAGGTTATATAATTTAAATATGTTTCTGGAACATTACGCCTTTTAAAATTTATACATATATTTTTTTATTCTGTGCCTGTTTCACTTTTAATTGAATCTATACCAGGCGCCTAAACATCCGGACTCTAAATTTTGATGTCGGCGAGCTTTCAGGTAGTTATGTCCTGAATTTCTTGGTATTTGGCTTACAGTTGAGGAACATTGTGAAAAAAAAAACTCTAGCAGAAAATCGAATTCAAACCTGGTTCTCCTGCGTGAGAGACAATGAATTTGCCCTAAGACTACAACAGTTGTATTTAATTTATATTCAAATATCGCGTAGGATTTCTGGTAATTGACGACGAAGTAATTTGTATTATTTGTGTGTAATCAGCTAATAGTGTATATTGTACAAATTCACTGATTTAGTATTTTAATTTCCTGCATCATGGTCGATAGTTAGAGAGCATGCTGACGTCATATACCCCTATACAGGTTGGAGAATCTTTCAGTTGTGTATTTGACACACGTGGACGTGAGACCCGCAGCCGGTTGGTAAGATAAGAATCTTTTAGCTCTGTCGCGGCATGGAGTTTTTTTTATATCTTTAATTATTAAATTCCCTGTGCTCTTAACAACTGCTTCTTTTAACAGTTAATAATAATACATTTATTAAAACAGTATTAAGATTAGTAGGCTCCGTGGCGCAAGCGGTTAGACGCTCGCCTCTCGCCGCTGGGGGTCCCGAGATCGAGTGGGTTTCGTGGTGGACGAAACGGAGATTGGGAAGGTTTTTCTCAGAGTTTCTCTTGTTTTCCCTCGCTATAAATTTCATTCCACCATTTCTCCACACTCATCTCATCCATTTCGTTTCATTTTGTTCATCCGCCCCTGTGACGGTGCGTCAGGAGTGTTCGGCGGGCGGCACCCTTGTAGTTCACAGACCTCTATAAATATAGGGGCTTCATCTCATCTCATCCCTCGATCCGACCCTGAGTTGAACACGAAATGAGGATATTTATTTATATTATTTAGTATGTAGATTAACAAGTATCATATCATCGGTGTAACGTAACTCCTCCTTCCAGGTGCCCCAACCTAAGAAATGGATTACAATTCCGCCAGTGCCAGGAGAGAAAGCTAGAAATGTCATAAAAGACAACATGGTCGTATTACACAATTAAATATATATATATTTTTCAGTAATTTTAAATATTTTATAATGGCAAATTTATTTATATCTCATCATTTTTCGTTTTTTATATACATTAGATAAGGGCAGTCATCATCATCATGTTTGTCGTAACAACACGGGTCGAGTCATAGCTTCCCTAAGTACTTTCCTCCAGACTTCTCTATTCATGGCGACTGTCCATCAATTTGTTCAATCCAGCTTGATAGTCTTCGGGCTTCTCAACTGTTAGTTTTTTATGGAGTAGAATTGCCAATTCCACGCCCAACCCCCAATCTGGAGGACCAGGAACACTTCTGATAGGGTTTACCATACCTTAGCCGAGATAACCTAGTTTTTAGGCACTAAGTACTCGCCCTCACCCTTCCCCTTAAGGGATAGGATTTGCTGGTAGCACTGCCAGATAAACTGACAGCTAAAGCATTCTCGGGTTATAATAGTTATATCTACTTGACATCGATACGACCCCCAAGACTATCAACAAGACATTTACCATCCTCCTTTATCCAGGCTAGGGACCGGCACTGAATGATATAGTTCAGTTCTGGCTTCTGTAGCCCCATTTGAGGGGTCTATGTTGTATGGTGAGGGAAGGGTGAGTTGCAGGTACTGCCAGCAACTACACTCAGTTTTGAAAACATACCAATTACTACACGTTGAATTTTTTTATCTACTCGTAGTTCTGTGTTATGTTTCTCATATGTTTGGAGTGTTCATTATAGAGTATTATTATTATTATTATTATTATTATTATTATTATTAATAATAATAAAATGTTTTTTGCATGGCTACTACTTCCCTCCACCACTCGGCGATGTTCCCTCCTTCCACATGCCTTAGGATTCACCAAGCCGGCTACAGTTACTAGGACTGGACTATACAAGTATCATCCAGAGGCGGAGTTAGGAACAGTCTACCAGACAATTAATATATTTTCCTTGTGTACATTTTATTATTAGTAGTTTTAGTTATCATCATCATCATCATCATATTCAAGGTATGGACCTGGTGGCCCGTTCTGCTCCCCGGTGCACTATATGCTGCAGGTGCAGGTCGTCTTTCCAACGACGTTTTGGTCTTCCTACATTTCGTCGGCCTAGGGGCCTATAATGAAGCAGCTACTTTGATAAACGATTATTTGGCATTCTTTGTATATATTCAATCCAATTACGTTTATTTCTGTGTATTCTCTCGTTTATATTATACATTTGTAATTCATCTCCGATATCTTGATTTCTTTTTTGATCTCTTAGAGATACACCTGCAACTGATCTGAGAAATCTCATTTGTATTGTCTCAGTTTTATTTTTATCAGAGATCGTTAAAGGCCAAGTATGTCACTACGTTATTTAGTTAGCTGTTTCCTGAGTTCAGACTTAGATTTGAACCCCGAACCTATTCAATCCAGTAAATCAGTCCTTTGAATATTTTCATAAAAACCTAACTTCAAGACGAAATTTCCTAAACCTTAAACTTTTTTCCACTACTTTAGAAAAATCCTCCCTAATCACTTCCAGAAATTACTCCTTTCACGTTTACCCAGATGACCCTCTCATTACATGGTTTTAGTCTTAAATTTAATTATCATAAGTAATGCCACGAGTGATTTCCAAATTATCGATAAATTCACGACTCACGAAGTGAGGAGTGAATTTATCTAGAGAATTTGGAAATCAAGAGTGGCATTTGTTAGGACTATTTAACGAATAAAATTAAGCTGTTTACTCACAAATCATTATTTAACTATAGTTATTTTAAAATATTTATATATTTAATGTAAACGGCGATGTTTGAAAACAAATGAGAAACGATAGGTACGCTTCTACTGCTTCTTTTGTTTATCACTGCAACCAGATCATACTATTTATTGCCAAAGGAACGCAATATTGTAAGAATGCTCTCTAGTGGAGAAAAAATGAAACACATCAATCTGTATATTAATTCATTTTTGATGTCGTATGATGTAAATATGACAATTATATTTTTCTCGATTATTACCTGGGAAAAAATACATTTAAGAAAGTGCAAACAGTGGTTTCTTTTTTTGGTGGTATAATCAATTGCTACAAATGTTGACATGTAAGCACTATTATATACAATCTGGTAGCCGTATTTGTTATAGGCTCAGTCACTGCAAAATAACGGTCAGACCTGTTCAGAATATTAAAAAGGAGGAGCTTTGTTTAATATATGATAATCCTAACACTGATAAATATTTCGTGAAACACGACTCTGATTGGTTGTAAAACAGGAATCATTGAAACGTGATTGGTCATTGACTCCCATTTGGGGCATGAGTTAAATAGTCATTAACATTATGTTTTCGATCTTAATCTTACAGATATTATCTCATTGATCAAAATTTCATCTAGTAATTAATATTACAGTTAAATGTCACTGCTATATTCTAATGTAACATATGTTTGTCCTGGTGAGTGCAAGAGAACACCACGTGGCCTTAACTCCACGGGCTAAATAAATAAATAAAGTAAACAAGATAAGATGTTTAAGGGTTCATTTTCGGTCGCGGTCAATGGATTGTTAGTGGGCATAAAAATACAAAACATAGCTTCTTTTGGATGTGAAGTAAAACCACAGGCTTCGTATCATAGATTTAAGAAATGTAAAACTTGAAGTCAGAGATTTTCAGTAATATTTACCATATTTTATGTGCAACTTTGAATCGTGACGCTATTGATCTCAAATTACTCGTTAAATAAAGCACTACTATTATAAATAAAATATCCATTCATAGTAATTCTGCCCGAAGGCAGGTACTTCACTGCAATCATAGCATTTTCATGCTATGCTTGCAGATTTACTAGGGAATTGTAGGTGTGGTAGCTTCCCGTTGTTTTCCACACCGGTGAAGGATGATAATGATAAGGATAAGGATGATGATGACATATGATTTCGGGGACAGTTTGGGCCTTAAAGTTTTCCTGACATTTGTCTTACAGGTGAGGAAAACCCCCGATAAAAACCTCACCCAGAAAAATTGCCCCGATCGGGGATCGAACCCGGGCCCGCTGCGTGACAAGGCAGCACGCTACCTCGAGACCACAGCGGTGGACAAAATAAAATATAACAAAATATAATAAAATGTTAATCCTATACATTTAAGATCATTTTACAAAAAAATCTACGAGTAGCTGATACACGGCGTGCGCTGCTACGCCTAAATAAATGAAATATGTTTTTATGTTTAGTTGAATAAGTAAAAAGAAAAATAATTATAAATTTATATCGTAATTATTTTAGATACCCCGTGCTGGCGTTGCCTGGGAATCTACTTATCCCACTCTTCTTGGAATAAAAAATTGTTATTGTGAGTTATCCGTAAAATATAGAAATTCTGTCGAGGAATTTTTTAAGATATTCAATCCCGTGTACATTAATTAGATGTATTTGCCATGGTTCAAGCAGCGTAAACCATTTAAGCGTCCAAAAAGCGACTTTTTTTAATGCATCATAACAAAAAATAAAAAAACAGTTTTTAAATTATTATACTGTCACCATTGATTAATTTTCCTTAAAAATTTTAGACTACTATACAGCCCTTGCCCCCCAGAATACTCGTTCCAGCCTCCATCAGATACATTCCCCCCTTTTTTTTAGTTCCGACCTTATTTGTACGTACGGTAATATGTTATATACGTTAATTGTCCCAGAAAATCGAAAAGTCTTAAAATGATGGTGAAATCCCCGTTCAATTCGGTCAAGTAGTTTTTGAGTTCATAAAGGTCTGACAGATAGACTCACACTCATTTTTATATATGAAGATATATTTATGTGAAATATAGTTTAGTTTTAAATTATTAGAGTCTGAATGTAACTTTGATTTTAATGTAAGCTGCATAAAATGTTTGCCTGTCCCTGTGTGAAATGGTACGTGACATTAGAATGACAGGTGATATTTGCATATTCAGATCACGTATTAAAGTGACAAGATAGAACAAAAAACTAGCGCACATCGAAAAATAAAAATTTCCTTCATATGGAAATGTTACATATTCAACATGCAACTAATATTAAAGCGAGATTCAATATTTATATTTAAACATTTCAGCATACATTATTACAGTATTAGGGGAAACATCCAGGGCTAAAGTCGTCCGGGAGGACCTTTAAATCGTTGGTCCCGAGTCTGAAGATTTCCAGGTTCGTAAAAGAATCTCAAGCCTGAATAAAAAGTTTTCTGAGCAAAATTTAACCGAACTTCATCCATCCTAATAATACTTTAATTTCCAACTAGATATCTCTTCGAGGCGATGTACTAAACTCATGTCCCTCGCAAATATCTATAGGAAATAAGCGGGCGGTGTACTCGCTGATATCTACAGGGAAATAAGCGTAACTAATTTAGTTTGGTTAGAGAACTTTCCACTAGGGGAACACCCATATCCCGAGCGGGACACCAAGAATCAACCAATCAGTGTATGAAATAATATATATTCATAAATAATAATAATAATAATAATAATAATAATAATAATAATAATAATAATAATAATAATAATAATGTTAATAATGGCAATGATAACAATTATAACAATGATAATAATGATGATGGTGGTGGTGGTGCTGCTGCTGATGATGATGATGATAATAATAATAATAATAATAATAATAATAATAATAATAATAATAATAATAATAATAATAATAATAATAATAATAATAATCATCATCATCAATTTCAGTCATGGATTAGATCAATGGCCTGTTCCGCTTCAGGATAGAAATTGATCCCTCCATCGCTTCTTGGGGTCTTCCTGGGTCTCTTCGCCCTGTGGGTCTGTAGTCGAATAGCTGCAGAAGTAGTCTAATATTTGGCATTCTAAAGAGGTGTTCAAGCCAATTATTTTGGTATAGTTGGATGGTTTCAGTTATTGCTGGTGTGTTGAGAGCTTTGCGGATATCTTCATTACGCATGTGGTCATAAAGTGTATAACGCGCTAAAGGTCTAACAACTTCATTTCTGCAGCTACTAACCTATTTATTTTATCTGTAGTAAGAGTCCAGGTTTCAGAGCCATAAAGTAGAATTGGAAGAGCCATTGTTTTATAAAATTTTAGAACTGTACTACCTGGGCGTACTTTTCGGAGAAGAGTATTTTTTTATTGTTCCTGTAAGTTTTTGGAATTTTATCAATTTTATGTCTATGTCTTTACATGTGTCGTAGGAAAGGTTGCAGCCAAGATAAGTAAAGTTATTAACTTGTTATATTATATTGTTGTTAACAATTTTAGTTCGTATCGGTAATTTTCCTTGAAATGCCATAGTTTTTGTCTCACCTAAATTTGTAAATTAAAATCTTGGCTTATATTTGACAATCTATGTACTGCTCTCTGTAGGTGATCTTCAGAAGTAGCCAATATTAATTTATCATTTGCATATATTAATGTGTTGAGGGATTGGTCATCAATCATGAAGTGTGATTGTAATTGGTTTTGCCATAATTTTATAACATTCATATATAAATTAAATAGAAGAGGGGAAAGTGGACATCCTTGTTTTACACTTTGGGTTATTAGTCGATCCGATTTGCTGATTTGATTATTTGTTTATTTTTATTCGAATTTGAGTGTTATGATACATGCTTTGAATCGCTTGAATTAAATGCTTAGGTATTCCTGCATTACTTAAGATATTCCATAATGTTATTCTGTTTAATGGGGTTGAAGGCTTTATGATAATAATCAATTAATATCATAAAAGTTGGTATATTAAATTCCCGATGTTTTTCTATTATTTGTGCTAACGTAAAGACACTATCTATACAGGATCTATTGGGTCTGAAACCAATGGTTCTTCTAGGATAATTGCGTCAGAAATTGTGTTTAATCTGTTGGTAACTACTTTTGCATAGATATACTACTACTACTACTACCACTACTACTACTACTACTACTACTACTACTACTAATAATAATAATAGTAATAATAGTAATAATAATAATAATAATAATAATAATCTCTCTATCTTCGGGTTTTTACAGCTGCTGCCGTCTTCCCGTGCCAAACCTCCAAAGCCTACGGTCTTGGGCATCTTCGATGCTTAGCCCTCTAGCTTGCATTACTGTCTTCATATTTTCCTTCCATGTTAACCTTGGTCTCCCTCTTTTCTTCTTTCTGTTCGGATACCATTCATAAGGTTGCTTTGGCCATCGCTCATCTTCCATTCTTAAGACATGTCCTAACCACTTTAATTCCTTCTCCTCAATTCTTTCAATTATGCTTTCTTCTGCTTCCATTATGTTTCTATTTCCTTATTTGTGACATGTTCTAATCTAGACTTTCTGGCACTTCTCCGTAAATAATCCATTTCTAGAGCTATTAGTCTATTCTTGTAGTACTTATTGATTGTCCATACCTCACTTCCATACATTGCAACAGATTCCACCAATGTTTTACCAATATATTTTTTTGTGTCTTTCCAAATATGCTTATCCCACCATATGGAATTTAACGATGATATTATTTTACTACTCAATTCAATTCTATGTTTTATGTTCTCTTTGCCTATACCTTCAATGTTATCCATAATTATTCCCAAATATTTAGTTTGTTTCACTTGCTTTATTTGGATCCCTTCTTCCAATATTAAAGTTTCTCGTTCATTGCTATTTATTGCCATATATTCTGTTATTTGTAAATTTACTGTGAGACCCCATGATTCATATGTGTTTTTCAACCTTTTTATCATGAATTCCATATCAAATTTGTCTTGCGCTAAAACCAGTTGATCATCGGCAAATTGTAATGTCAGCAAAAATCTGTTACCTATTGGGATCCCCATACCTTTGCAGCTTTGTTTCCATTTTTATTAATATGGATTCTACATAAATATTAAATAAAATTGGTGATAGACTGCACCCTTGTTTCAATCCCTTTGTGGTTTTTATATGATTAGACATTATATTTCCAATTTTAACATAAGCGGAGTTATCTTTATAGATTTGTTTAATAATTTCTATTAGGTTTCTATCAATATTGTATTTTCTCCAATACTCCCCATAATTTGTTCCTCGGAATTGAGTCATAAGCTTTCTCTAAATCTATCATTGTCAAATGGGTTTCTTCTCCAACTGCAGTCCGTTTTTCAATTAACTGTTGTATTGCAAATATATTGTCAACACATGACCTTCCTGGTCTGAATCCATTTTGATCTTCTCCTAATTTGTCTTTAATATCTTTTTGTAACTTTGTTTTTAATAACTTCGTAAATATTCTATATAATGTGTTATTTATACTTAGTCCTCTGTAGTTTTTGCGTCTCTTCTATATAATAATAATAATAATAATAATAATAATAATAATAATAATAATAATAATAACAATAAAAGGACTTAAAATTGGCAGGAGTTGCTCAAGAAGATATCATAAACAGATATGTCTTTAAAATTAAGGTGCACTAGTGGCAGGATGACCAAGAGGACAAAAAAAAATTGGAACAACATGGACAGAAGAGAGAAAGAAAGTCCATAGCCAAAAAAACGACGGAAATATGGAGCCAAAGGAAACGCCTGTAGATACTTTGCATAGTAATACGTATGCTCATTCGCAATAAATAGGTAATTAAATAAAAATAAATAAATAAACTATTTCATGATTGTTCTCTCTTCATTTTATTTCTTAACTAAATAATATTCCTACTTTTTGTAGAATTTACACTTCCATGGGATTTCCAAGCCATTGACCAGGTCATGTCGCTGCGTAGGCTGGGAAAAGAAACTGCGAATTGCACATTATATTGTTATACAGTGACGGGCCTCTCCGAATCTGTGATTAAACAGCATGTATGTCAGGGGCACCGCTGAATACAGTATATACCCATACCCCAAGCTGCAGATAAAAATCATCGCCAGAAATCGAACTGAAATGTCGCAGTGTTAGATACTGATTACCCCATAGTGTTAGATGAAAACGAAAATTATGAGATAATAATTTACTTATCGATTATCTTTATACCGGTATTAAGTTATCATCTGGTTACAGTCCATTGATTCGCATTTTTTCCTGTACGAAAGTGGCGTTGAATTACATTATTAATATCATAATGAGAAGTGTGCGGTGCAATGTCTTCCAAACTCTTCTAATTCCAATTTATTTAATAATAGAATTCCACTAATTTTTAAAGAACTACCGAGTTCAGAATGCATTTGTGTGCTGCCCTGTGCATGATCCCTGACGTGGATAATCTCATCTTAGTGAAGTCGTGAGAGAAAAAGGGGGGGAGGGTGCAGAGAATGTAACTATTGATCTACTTGTAGAGATGAGGTTAGAGACGAAGTAACAAAATCCCTGGGTACGTTGTCCTCTTCATGGTTCACAGACGTTTCTAAATGTATTGTAAAAACACGATACTTTTTAGAGCCACTCTTAAGATTAATGTATGTATATACTCCATATGTCCCTCTTGGAAACATGAGACTTAGCCTCGAGGGAGTTTCTTGACCAAGTTACAAATAAAATAATAATAATAATAATAATAATAATAATAATAATAATAATAATAAAACAATAATAATAATAATATTTTTTTATTTAGGAATATTCCACAATACAGTGTTTCTCCTTCAACCCAAAGTGATTTGTCGCCAGAGGTTCCTGTCTAAAGCATCTTCTTTCCTCAAATCTCTAGCAACCATACTTCTCTTCACTCCATCCATCCATCGTTCTCTAGGCCTGCCTCTTCCACTTCTTCCATTTGCTTTCCAATTAAGGATCTTCTTTGGTAGTCTCTCTTCTTCCATTCTTATGAGGTGTCCATACCATTTCAAACGTTTTTCTTCTATTTTACCTAATATGTTTTTTTTCAACTTGCATATTTTCCCTTATTGTGCTGTTTCTGACCTTATTCCTTCTTAAAATTATTGTCGATCGCCTCCAAAAATCCATTTCTACTGATAACAGCTTGTTGGCTTGTATTCTACTTACTGTCCAGGTTTCGGACCCGTACAATAAAATGTTTTTTTAACAGAACTTGAAATATAGTTTTCTTCGTTACAACAACAACTACAACAGTAATAATAATAATAATAATAATAATATAATAATAATAATAATAATAATAATAATAATAATAATAATAATAATAATAATAATAATTATAATAATAATAATACATTTTTATTATTAGGCCTAAATTTATTTTATCTGGTGACGTTAAGATCGTAAGCTCTTCCTTAATCAGTTTTAATATCTGTGATTATTCTAAAATCCATTAAATTAATGGCATTTAGTACGCCACAAAATAACTTATTGGGCTTACTACGTAGTTTTTCATATTAGAATATTATATTTTTAACATTTTGAAAAAAAATCAATATTTATTAAATTCGAAGAGAAAAATGTTCGCCCAGACTCTTCAAATTTAATTTATTCTTCAATGAGATGTGTTAAATTAATAATAAAAACATGAATTCAATATTTATATTTGACGATTGTCGGACGGGTTGCTTAGTGGTTATGTTCCTTGCCTCCAGTCCCGAGGATCGCGGGTTCAAATCTGGCCGGGATACATGGATTTTAGGGTGGACAAATCCAAGGAACAAGTCCTCCGGACGGGACTTTAAGCCGTGAGTCCCGAGTCTGAAGATTTTCAAGCTAGTTAAAGAACTGGAAGCCTGAATAAAAAGGCCTCTTTGCAAAATTTAACCGACTTTCATCCATCCAAATAATATATCTTAGTTTCCTACTAGATGTCTCATTTAGGCAATGTGCTAACCACATGTCACTCTTGACACTTATAGGTAAGTAGCGTAACTAAATTAGCTTGGTTAAGAAACTCTCGCTAGGGATTACCCGTGTCCCACGATGGACGTATGGGGTATATACATACGTATTTGACGTTTAAACACCATATCATGTAATACATATAGCATGAATATTATAAAACTACGGCGATAGTGATAGTTGACATGGATAGAAACATCTGTTAAACAAAATTACTTAAAAAATCTAAAATCTAAAAAAACATTTTATTTTTTCAAAATGTACAAGAGAACTCGGAATATTTCATAAAGCACTGTTGGTATTAAGTCAGTCGTTTAGAAAACAATATTTTGTTTTCTAAAATATTAAATTTAGAAATAAATTGTTATTTAAGAACTTAAAGTGACATATTTTTGTAGAACTATGCAACCTAGCATTTCATATTTCGAAATTTTGGTAGCTATACCGTCTTATCATTCTTTGCAATAAAGATCAATCAGAAATATCAAGATGATAAAAAAACTTGAGAAATAAGAGCTAAATGGAAATATATCATAAAAATGATATATTAAAACTAAAGTATAAGCTTAGAAATTCATTATATATCTTATAGTGAAAAATGTTAATTAAGCTTATTTTTTATTATATGTGATTAGTAGGGCTGAAAAAAAGTACTGGTTATAGGATAGGCTGCATCATACTTAAACCGCTATGTTTACAAACTGCACGTTGACACGCGCTATTCGGGACAGACTTCTAGTACAGTCTGCTTTGTATAGGAATGGACTCATCTTTGCACAGTTTTTGTTTCGGCATTCTATTACAACCACACGTCATGTAAACAGGTCTATTACTGAGGACAGTCGAACATACACTTTCTCCGCTCCGAGCAGGCAGTGGAGGCGCTCGACAAAGATACGCATTTTGTAAACAATGTGTATAGAAATTAGTTACTATCCTGATACCGATACTTTTTTTCAGCCCTAGTGATTAGGTTTAGATGTAAGGAAGTAATTCTGTGATTAGTAGCCTAAACAAGGAGAGGCTGACATTCAGTTCCGTGAAATCGTTAGATTTGCTTTCGCTGCTCATAGATCTATTCCCAAATCTTTTTTACTCATGGCGCAACAGGACTAGAAGGTCCTTGACCTAACAGCCGGCCGCTGGCCTCACATCCAAATGTATAAATCACAGAGGTAGACGGATCATACAAACAGTGCAGGGGTGACATGTGATCAGCATGTCGGGTCCCCCATTCGTTATAGCTGATTTTTTCAATCTGGGGGCGCTACTTATTGTAGCTACCCAAACTCTTCACGATGCCGGGTGGGCACCGGTCCCATACTGACCGAAATTCCATGAGAAAATTTCTTCCCACATGGAGACTCGAACCAGCGCAAGCTCTGTATCTGCGCCAAGGCATTGCAATTAACCACTCGGCTACAGTGCGGTACTATTCCAACATTGAAAATGTTTGATAAATCAATATTCTGAATAAGAAATTAAAATTTCATTCAAATAATTTTAATCGGCTGAAATTGTATATAATCAGAATTGTAATCTTAAGGGATTACTGAAATGTTAGCAGGGAACTGTATGGTATTCTAATGGACCCGGGCTGACAAACGTGACTGGAATTCTCTATGTTTTCTTCAGTTGTTAACACAAATTGTGAGATAGAATTTTTTTACCAGGGCAAACTAGAATAATCTTTACATAAATAAATCATCAATTAGCTGCAGGTTTCCATCATAATCACAGTTTTTTACCACCATCAAACTTAAATTTGTGAACTTGTTCAGAAATCACTTGATAAACAAAACTATAAAAATACTCCTGAATGCAACAAAATAATCCATATTCGAATGTTAAAACATTTGTAAATAAGAAAATTAATTGTTACTCGTAATTATTTCATCATCATTATCGAGTCCATTCACGAATTTAGATAATTTGTTGACCTGTTTTGGCCTCAATAGAAACACCATCCAAAAGTCTTTTGAGTGGACGTCCTGGTTTTCTTCTTCTTGCAGGTTAATAGCTTAACATCTGCTTAGGTATCCTGTGATCCTCCATTCGATGAATATGTTGCATCCATCTTGATTTATAATCAGAAATTTTGTTTTCTAAAGGTTCCATGTGTAATTCTTCTAAGACGTCTTCATTTTTTTATGATCTTGTGTGTATCTAACTGTAATTCGAATATATCTCATTTTGCCAGATCCAAGTCTCTGTATATCCCTTTGTTGTTAAGTATTTCGATTATATTAATTAGTTATTTAGCATTGCATTTCTGTGCAAGTTAGGCTCGAATAAGATAAGCACGCCGTAGCATAGTGATTAAGGCACTGGGCTACAAGCCCAGTCAAGGGTTCGAGTCCCGGTGGGGTCAGGATTTTTAAATTGGCCTAAACCACCTGCCGGCACTATGGCCCTGGGGTTACTCAGTCTCTAACGGAAATGAGTACCGGATACTTGTTCTGGGGGTAAAGGCGGCCGTCACACAGGGCTGACAACCCGGCTGACATCAAGTGCTGATTGTCCAGAAAAAGTGGTAGCCTTTAACCTCATACTAACCATGGGCCTCCTGAGGCCTGAAGTGGGATCACTTTATCTTCAGTTATTTGGGATTTTTAAGTAAGTAAAGTAAAGTGATCCCACAACAGGCCCAGAGGCCCTTGGGGTAGTAAGAGGTTAAGGCTCCCACTTTTTCTAGACAATCGGCACTTAATGTCAGCCGGGTTGTCAGCCCTGCGTGACGGCCGCCTTTACCCCAGAACAGGCGTCTGGTACTCATTTCCGTTAGAGGCTGAGTCGACCCCAGGGCCATAGTGCCGCCAGAGGGTTTGGGTCAGTTTAAAAATCCTGACCCCAACGGGACTTGAACCCTCGAACCTCCGGCTTGTAGCTCAGTGCCTTAACCACTACGCTACGGCGTGCCCCAAGTAGTCAATATAATTTTAGTGAGAGCACGCTAGTTTGTTAATGCAATATGCTACAAGCCGGAAGGTCGGGGGTTCGAGGGTCAGTGGTGTCAGAATTTTTAAACTGTCCCAAATATTCTGACGGCACAATGACTCTGGAATCACTCAGCCTTTAACTAAAATGAGTACCAGACGCTTAGCTTATTTTGGGGTAAAGGCGGCCGTCACGCAAGCTGACAACCCGACTGACACCTCGTTCCAACTGTCTAAAAAGGTGGGATCCTTTAACTTCCTACTACCCCATTGGCCTCTTGAGGTATGTAGTGGGATCACTTTACTTCACTAACATACAAAGTAATTTTAGTTATCTTAAATTGGGTAGTGAAATTAAGTCTATCTGAAAATTCAATTTGCTGCTGTCACGATAACTTGTGATACAATATCTAGCGGAGCAGTTTCAGAGCTTTATATTTGCTTGAAGCTGGGAACTTCAATATCATGTTTACTATCTACAGATTTAGGTCAAACGTGATGGTAGGATTTTGTTCCTTAAAATGCTAGGATTTAGAGAAAGCAGGATTTTTCTCTATCAAATAAAACAATTCAACTATTAAACATAGTCTAATAATAAACAAGGTACGGCGCATTGGACTATGGTTATGCTTCTTGCCTCTAGTTGTGAGCGTCTTGGGTTCAAACCCGGCCGAGGTCCATGGATTCTTTGATCAGAATTTATTTTATTTTCTTAAATTTCATTTATATTTGAAGGAATTATACATAATCGGTAATGTAACATATAAGCTATTTTTGTGTACACAAACATGCTATATATTTATTTTTGTTGTATTTCATATGTGTGATGCGAATTCAAAATAAATGTTTTAAACTTATTTTGGGTGAGGTAGGTTATATGCCCATCACAATTCTACATGTACATTCTTATGCCACTGATGCACTAAACACTTGTAAACACGTTTTGTACTGTTTTAAACATTTTGCAACGATCTTCAAGCTATCTTTACAATATTTTATATTTATATATTTACGTAAAACATGATCGTGGATACATTACTTACTTGCTACTTTCCCATGTTGTTCCAACGTTACCACCATTTGAAAATAATTTCAAAGCATATTTAGTGTTAGTGTACGTAAAATTAGTTTATAGTTCATTAAATAGTACGCATGTAAATTGTTTTGTTACGTTAGGAAATGGGAAGTTGGTTTACGTCTATTTTTTTAAGCATTTGGGAATAAATAATATGCATGTAAATTGTTTTCTTTAGTTAGGAAATGGCAAGTTAGTTAACGTCCATTTTTTTTTTTTTTTGCATTTGGAAATTTATTCCCAAAGTTGGTAATGCCGACTGCAGACCATCTACCGGAGGCTATATTAATCATTCATTGCAGCAACTCCCGCAACTCGCGCATGCGCACTGCGATTCTTGTGGAACTTGGAAGAATTCGTCTACGACATATAACCGACTTTTTCCCTTATTTTCTGTGTACTTAATTAAATATAGATAATAATAAATAAAAATGTTCATATGAATATCATATAAAATTTCAAGTTTTATTTTTATTTAATTAAATATGTACATGTGGATTTTCATCAAGTAAATGTCAAATCAATTGATTATTTTTTGTGGTTTTAACTGCAGTGATCATATTAAAAAAAATACCACGATTTTGTCTGCTCTTTAAGTTCAGAGTTCTCTCTCTTGCTCATTAGAATGTAATGTTCGTTTCGCCATACAGACAGGATATATCTGGGCTGGACACTACTCGTCGCTTCTGGTGTATCCTATTGTTAACTAGACAGCTCTTATTGTTATCTAGATTGGTTCTACAGTTAAACTTAATTTATTATAAAGATGAATTGTGATTAGATAAATATGGTTGATTTTTCTAGGAATTTATGGCCCATATTTCTGAACAGTTGAGAAAAACTCTGAAAAATTAAACTAGGAAATTTAACGCGATTGGGAACCGAATACGAAACCGCTCCATGAAATGCGGTGATATTGCTGCAGCGGTGATGAACACTGATATTACATTTTGATGGATTAAAATAAATTATGAAATTATATCCAAGCCCATGACTTTATAAGATATTATAACTTCACCATGGTGGTTCTCCAGAGGCTCGCTTTGTTTTCCCCGCAGCTGTTATACATAATTAAATACAAAGATGCCGACTACCGCCACTATAATAATTCCGCATGTTAACATTTGCCAAGCATTGTCGCGCGGCACCCGCTTTTATATAAACAGACAACCATTATAGTGAGGCGATAATACTAGCGAATACCCGGCTGCGCAGCTACGCCTAAATAAATGGAATATGTTTTTAATGTATAGTTGAATGAGTTAAAAGAAAATTACTGATTAATTTAATTGTATGGTACACATTGTGACGAATCAAACATGACTGTCGCTAGTCAATTTTTAATTTTCGATTTCAGGCAAATCCCCATTTCTAATGATCGGATTTCGCTGATTTTTTTACGATATCTATCTGTGTTTATTTTAATAACATATACTGAATTTTGTTGTGAAACATAAAAAATTGCGACTGCTAGTGGAATTTTTTAATTTTCGTTTCAGGTTAACTCCTACACCTAATAATAGATAGCGACTCACACACTCTACATACCAGAAAACCTGCATGTACAACTTTTCATAATAATCGATGAACTACTTTTCCAGTTTTGCGACCACAAACATGCTGAATCTTATGTATAAAGATGACTGAATGGAAGAACATCCTGAACACCTTAAACTCATTCTTGTCTAATGTCGAAATTATTTTTATAGCTGCACAATAGTTACTTTAAGGCAGGAAAGGAGATTACGAGTATTTGATAATAAAGTTATTAGGGCACTTTTTGGGACCAAAGAGAGATAAACAGACAGGCGAATGGAGAACACTACATAACAGTGAGCTACATGGTCTTTATAGGATGTCAGATATAATAAGAACCAGTTAAGTCTCGTAGACTGCGATGGGCAGGACATGTTGTACGAATGGGGAATTAAAGAGGTGCATGGAAGGTTCTTGTAGGAAAACCAGAGGGAAAATGGCTAGTTGGTAGACCAAGAATGAGGTGGGAGAATTACATTAACCATTATTTGAGGGAAGTAGATTTACGGGGGATGATAGGAAAACATTAGCTCGGGATAGTGATGTGTGAAGAGCTTATGTCCGCGCGGCCATGAACGTATGGGTTCGATAGTGCCAATGAGTTAGCCGCACAATAGTTATTTTAAATTTTGAGTTTGGATTCCACTACCATCTGTGTTGTCTCGGACAAAGAAGTGTGGGAACACTCTGTAAGTACAAAAAGAGTGTGTCGCTGCGTGTTGAAAGGGGAGTAGATAGTCGTGTCGCTAGAGTAACTCAAGACCTTGATGGAGAAAATGAAGTTCTCCAATTCCCCTAGTAACAATAACACCGCGATTGCTCTCAAGGGTTAAAAGAGATGGCACAGTACTCATCTACTCAGCAATTCAGTTGCCTTCTGCACACGCTGAGGTATATTCAGTAATGTCTAAATTACTTGTATTAGGTAATTACATGCAATATTTTCAACATTATATTGTATAGAACATTTCCTCGAAAAGTTGTTCTTAAGAATTGACGTTATAAAGCTACATCATTCATTCATAATAGTATAGGATGTCTCTAAAGTAGTCCCGCGCCGTAGCCGAGTGGTTAAGGCAGGAAGCCTTGGCGCAGAGCTACGGGACTTGCGCTGGTTCGAGTCTCCATGGGAGAAGACATTTTCTCATGGTATTTCGGCCAGTATGGGACTAGCATTTGGGTAGCTACAATAAGTAGCGGCTCCAGGTTAAGAAAACCAGCTATAACAGCTGGGGGACCCGACATGCTAACCACATGTCACCCCTACACTGGATGATGATCATCCACCTCTGTGATTGACATATGAGGATGTGAGGCCAGCAGTCGGATGGTAGGCTAAGGACCCTTTAGGCCTGTCGCGCTAGGAGTTGGATTCTCTAAAGTCACTCTCCATTTCAATGAAAAAAAACTTTTTTTCTTTTCTCTACATGCACTGTCAGCTTAGTGTAACATGTTTAGCACGGAATAAAGGGTTGCCATCGTTTGTGTACGGGTACAGAACTGAATTTACCCATACATTGCGTTAACATCCTAATAAAGGTACACATTCATCTGATTGTAAACAAATTTAAGCGTACCGGCAGTATGTGTGATGAGGCACGCCGTGGACGACCGACCACGCGTATCAGCAAAAACAGTGCAACAGGTTCTAATTACGAGTGATAATCTGAACGCATCAACTCGACGCCTCAATAGGTAGTTGAATGACCTTGCCAACACAATGTGGAAAATTCTACGTTTCGCTATACGAAAATTCCATATCACGTCTGCATGATTTCCGGAATCGTATCACAGAAGCAGCAGGCTTTGTTACACTTTAATTGTTAAGGTCTATATTTCGTTTTACTGCTGAAATATGGACTATGTTTTTCACCTAGATGGCGGGCATGTAGAAATGCAGTAGAATATGTGTAAAAATTCACAATAACATTGATTGTTTAATCATTGCCTTCCTTCATTGAAATGGATAGTGACTTTAGAGACATTCTGTATATAAATGACCACCCAGATTATTGATATCCTCTAAAACATTTTAATTATAAAATAAAACGATTTACCTTAGTAGTAATTCCGCTAAAAGAATCAACAATGAATTGGGATGCAAATCTGTCCAAATAAAACCACAGATACCAGTAAAAGTGATAAAACAAGACAATAAACATACCCAAATTGATACCGACACGTGTTTCGCCCTTGTTTATTGTCTTGTTTCATCACTTTTATTGGTATATGTGGTTTTAATTGGATAGATTTGCATCCCAGATTGACTGCAGATTCTTTTAACGGAATTACTACTAAGGTAAATTGTTTTATGTAAATTATAATGAATTCCTGTAAACTTGCGCCAGACTCATTAATTGAAGGACATAGGGCAGTAACATGATAAGCCACATATTGTTCTTTCTGAGATATAAGGATTTTAATATTTCAAAAAAATAAAAATACTAATTGTGTTAATACATTGTGTGTATGTTTTAACACATCATTGACCCACTGACAAATAGTTTTATGAATTTTTCATTACATTTACTTACTTACTCACTGGCACTATCGAACCCGTAGGTTCATGGCCGCACGGACATAAGCTCTCCATACATCCCTATCCTGAGCTAATGCTTTCCAATCATTCCCTGTATAATCTACTTCCCTCAAATCATAGTTAATGTTGTTCTCCCACCTCATTCTTGGTCTACCAACTGGGCGTTTTCCTTCTGGCTTTCCTACAAGAAGTTTCCATGCACGTCTTTCATTCCCCATACGCGCAACATGTCCTGCCCATCGCAGTCTACGGGACTTAACTGTTCTTATTATATCTGGCTTCCTATAAAGACCGTGTAGTTCATTGTTCCTGATTCCTGACTACCTTCTCCTGGCCACCTAACTTCCTGTAAAGCGACTATATCCAAGGGCGATTTATCCAATTCCCGCGTTAATATCTCTAGTGCTTCGCTATTGTATAAAGTCCTAACATTCCATGTTCCTAGGAACATGTCCCTGTGTTTGAGCCTTTGGCATGGGTTCCCTGAAGTAGTCCCCGCCCGGAGAACCGAATGGGGGACTATTTGACCTCCGGAAAATTTTACCCCAGTAGAACCCATGTCCGCATTTCTTGACGGTTGTATTTTTACGGTGAAAGATCGTCACTCTTTCGACCAAGGTACTTATTTCGTCTGGCTTATCACCTTCGACCAGTCCGGCATGGGTAACCCTATCGGCAGCAATGCTACCGCCGGCATAGCTCTCAGGATCATTTAAGCACACAAGCCACTCCACCACGACAAGGTAAAGATACCATGGAGGGTTTTCATTACATTTATTTGCTATAATTATAATAAATGAGTCCACTGCTGTGGTCTCGAGGTAGCGTGCTGCCTTGTCACGCAGTGGGCCCGGGTTCGACTCCCGGTCGGGACAGGCTGCTGGGTGAGTTTTTTTCGGCTTTTTTTTCATCTGTAAGGCAAATGTCAGGAAGCTTAGGGCCCAACGGTCCCCGAAAATAATCCGGCCATCATCATCATCCTTATCATCATCATCATCATCATCATCATCATCATCATCTTTCACCGGTGTGGAAAGCAACGGGAAGCTACCACACTTATAATTCCCTAGTAAAGCTGCAAAGCAGAGCATGACAATGCTATGATTGCAGTGAAAGACCTACCCCCGGGCAGAATAAATAACATTTCTTAACAGAACGTGACTTATGTTTCTGCCTTAAGCTCTTCAATTGCATTTTAATTGATTTTTAAACACAATATTTGTAATTTTATTCAATTAATTGTTTCGAATTTACATTTCATATTTCTTGTATATATATTTTCCGAGTTTTCTAACACACAGTGTCTAGCAGTGGAGGCGTGAGTGGGCTTTGGCCACATACTGTGCATTCTCCATTATCATTTATTTATTTTCATCTTTCTTCAATTCCTTTCAGAAAGATCCTCTTATCTCAACGTAGTCATCCTCTTTGTGAATAAAAGTGCTTCTGATGTATCATTTAAAGAAGAGTGAAGTAAAAAAAACTATATTTGTATTCGTGGTAATGCTATGTGGAGGGATGAGATGAAGTCCTTTTCTATTGGCGGATGCCGGCAGACCAGGCATGTGGTACCATCACAAGAGTAGTTGGAATGAAGTGAAACGAATCGAAAGATGTAAATATGGAGAAGTGGTTGAATTAAGTTTTTGGCAGGGGAAATCGAGAGAAACCCCGAGAAAAATCTGCCCTGGCTCCTATTCGTTAACCACAACCCCACATGGAGTAATTGAGAAGCGAACTCAAGACCCAGAGGTGGAGGGCGAGTGACTAACCACTTAGTTACTTAGCCCCCAACCATATTAAGTTCAGTTAACATAATTTTATATAAGTATGCATTTCAATAGTGATTAATTATCTTTGATTTTATCACAAAATCATATAAATTAATGAATTTATATATGATTATATATATACATATAGGCCTATATATGTTTTTTTGGTAATTGAATAAAACTTATGGAGATATAAAGATGGAACATCAAATAAAGAAATAGCAAAAATTATTAGTAATGGAAGAAAAACCCATAGGAATGTAAAAGTAAAGTAAAGTGATCCACGACAGGCTTCGAGAGGCCCTTCGGGTAGTGGGAGGTTAAGGCTCCCACTTTTTCTGAACAATCGGCACTTGATGTCAGGCGGGTTGTCAGCCCTGCGTGACGGCCGCCTTTACCCCCAGAACAAGCGTATGATACTCATTTTCATTAGAGGCTGAGTCGACCCCAGGGCCATGGTGCCGCCAGAGGGTTTGGTTCAGTTTAAAAATCCTGACCCCACCAGGACTCAAACCCTCGACTTTCCGGCTTGTAGCGCAGTGCCTTAACCATTGCGCTATGGCGTGCCCCATAGGAATGTTAAACTCTATATTATGGAGTAAAAACATCATTAATGGAACAAAACAACTAATTTATAAATCCACACTAGAAAATATAATGTTACATGGATCGAAAGTTTGGACAATGACACAACATGTCAACAGAATAACTTCAGTTGAAATGGATTTTTGGAGAAGAGCTGCCAGAAAATCTCGACTGGGAAAAAAAAAAAAAAGTAGAAATACAGAAATTAGAAAATGGATGAATGCAGAAAGAAGTATAATGGATGAGATTGACACACAGAAGTCTAAAATTGTATGAACACGTAAGAAGAATACAGGATGGAAGACTAGCAAAGGCTGTCTATGCATGGAAAATTGAAAGAAGGAGCAGAAAAGGAAGACCAAGAACAACCTAGAAGAATAACATTCATAATTCAATGAGGAAATTTGGTGTTACAGATGAAGACACAGAGGACAGAGAACAATAGAGAACCTTAATTAAAGGAAATTTGTGAATGTTTGTTACAAAACTGGTGGTCTATAATTCCTTATTCATTTATGTATTTCTTTTTAATATGTTCATTGCTAAGATTGGTTGAAGAAAAACCCTCAATAATGAGGAAAATTCTCAAGATGGATGGAGATATTGGAGGTAACTGGTGTGGATTAAAAAGAGGAGAGGCTCGTAAGTAATCTTTATTTGAAACAGCGAATCATGGCAGGACAGAAGAACACGTGTCACAAGGAAGTGAAATAAGAATTGCACGATCGTTTGTCCTTTATCCCTTAGCCTGTTCAACATGTAGTACATGGGGTCACTTGCTTAGAATCACGCAATCCCTCAATATTAATTTCACTTTTCTTAATCAGATTCACTATTTCTCATATCAATTGTCTCATGAGGCTGAATACAAAGTAACATTTTTTATGTAGTTTTAATAAACTGAACCAATTACAAAAGAATAAAATTAGAACAGTTGAATTCGATTATTTTAGAAGAAGCCTCCAAAAAACAAGACAGGATAAAATAAGAAAATTAATTCCTTTGGAGAGAAATGAAGGTCACCACATCTGTTGTTAAGAGGATTGAAAATCAAACACTTAAATTGTATGGCCTTGTACAAAAAATGGAAAATGAAAGATGACCAAAAAGTATATACCAATGGTCACCCCTGGAAGAAATAAACGCGGCAGACCAAGATGGAAATGGAAAACCTACGTCAAAACAATAATGGAGGATATGAATCTGGAAGAGGGAGATTGGAATGATAGAGATAAATGGAAACTGAAGACGGCAAACCTATAAGTGGGGGAAAGCCGAAGAAGAAGGAAGAAGAATAACTGAACCAGAGACTCCTGGACTGCTAATCAGACGGGCTAAAAATTACACAATAGAGAGAGTTTATATAAATGTGTCTTTAATAAAGTTCAATAAATTAAAAAAAAGTGCAGAGACGCTTGATGTCCCAACTCCTTTCAAAAAACGTTAAACTGAAAATATATAAAACTATTATTCTATCAGTTATATGGGTGCGAAACATGGACTCTTACTTTAAAGGAGGAAAGGAGATTACAAGTATTCGAGAATAAAGTACTTAGGAAAATTTTTGGACCAAAGAGAGATGAACAGACAGTTGAATGGAGAAGACCCCATAACAATGAACTACATGGTCTTTATAGGAAACCAGATATAATAAGAACAGTTAAGTCTCGTAGACTGCGATGGGCAGGACATGTTGCACGTATGGGAAATGAAAGACTTGCATGGAAGCTTCTTGTAGGAAAGCCAGAGGGAAAACGCCCAGTTGGTAGACCAAGAATGAGGTGGGAGAATAACATTAACTATGATTTGAGGGAAGTAGATTATACAGGAAATGATTGGAAAGCATTAGCTCAGGATAGGGATGTATGGAGAGCTTATGTCCGCGCGGCCATGAACCTACGGGTTCGATAGTGCCAGTGAGTAAGTAAGTAAGTAAATAAATAAAAAAAGATAAATTAAATTTACAAAAAATATAGCGTATGCGGCTAAAAAAAATCTGTATTACGGCAATAATGACTGACCGGTGAAAATTGTATCAGCCTATCAGGTGTGGACGCAGGCCGGTTAAAATTTCATATTAATATAGTTGGTAATGCTTCCACTATGTACTTTACATTTATAAATAGAATTTATGCATCGAGGAATTGATAATCACATTAACAGAGTTGTGGGAATGAAACGTGCAATTTCATCGCTAATTTTATCTGTCTCCCACGTTCATTTATCGATTACCTTTTTTCATATTTTCTGTCTCTCTTATGCAATTATACGTTTGAACTTAATTAATTTGAGTATTACTAAAAAAAAAGGACCATCTTTTTTTTAAAGAACTGAAGTATATAACTGTTATTCGAAGAGAATAACTTAATGTTTATCATAAGTAATGCCACGAGTGATTTCCAAATTATCGATAAATTCACGACTCATGAAGTGAGGAGTGAATTTAGCTAGAGAATTTGGAAATCAAGAGTGGCATTTGTTAGGACTATTTAACGAATAAAATTAAGCTGTTTACTCACAAATCATTATTTAAATATAGTTATTTTAAAGTGTTTATATATTTAATGTAAACGGCGATGTTTGGAAACAAATGAGAAACGATAGGTAAGCCTCATCTGCTTCTTTTGTTTATCACTGCAACCAGATCATACTATTTATTGCCAAAGGAACGCAATATTGTAAGAATACTCTCTAGTGGAGAAAAAATGAAACACATCAAACTGTATATTAATTCATTTCTGATGTCGTATGATGTAAATATGACAATTATATTTCTCTGGATTATTACCTGGGAAAAAATACATTTAAGAAAGTGCAAACAGTGGTTTCTTTTTTTGGTGGTATAATAAATTGCTACAAATGTTTTTATATTAACTCCTACAAGCGCTATGTGTTGGCATCTATGCACTATATGTACAGTCTGGTAGCCGTATTTCTTGTGGGTTCAGTCACTGCAAAATAATGGTCAGACCTGTTCAGAATATTAAAAAGGAGGAGCTTTCTTTAATATGGTAAATATAATACTGATAAATATTTCGGGAAACACGACTGTGATTGGTTGTAAAACAGAAATCATTGAAACGTGATTGGTCATTGACTCCCATTTGGGGCATGAGTTAAATAGTAATTTATATTATTTCTTCTGGTAACTTTGAATGTGGGTAAAAACATTACAATCTTAATGTTACAAACAGGTACATTTGAATAAAATATATGGATTTTTTTGTAATATATCGGTCTTACACCATTACATATCATAAAGTTCTTAACAATCGTTTTCCTTGAACGCAATGTAAATGTCGGTATGAAATTCGTGAATTAACAATCTTTGCATCTTGACAAAAAAAGTTTTTTGTTCAATGCCACCACGTTGTCATTTCAACATAATGATATTCTCTCCTGGCATGACGTTACTGTTACCCACTTCTGAGGTTGGGGCGCCTGGAAGGCGGAGATACGCTGCCCCGATGATATATGATAGATGATGATGCGCCAGGAGAGGCCTTAATCTTAAACTTAATGAATATGTTAATCATAATAATGATTGCCAGATGATGTTCGGGGAATTTTCTTTTGACAAAAAAGTAGTTACATATATTGCAGAACATAACGAAGATTTAGAGTTCATGACAAAAAAAACTGAAGGCGGAGTATGAAAAATGGGGATTAAGGGTAAATCTGGACAAAATTAAGTATATGATCCATCCATAGTAATTCTGCCCGAGGGCAGGTCTTTCACTGTAATCATAGCATTTTCATGCTATGCTTGCAGCTTTACTAGGGAATTGTAGGTGTGGTAGCTTCCCGTTGCTTTCCACACCGGTGAAGGATGATGATGATGATAAGGATGACGATGATGGCCATATGATTTCGGGGACCGTTTGGGCCTTAAAGTTTTCCTGACATTTGTCTTACAGGTGAAGAAAAACCCCGATAAAAACTTCACCCAGAAAAGCTGCCCCGACCGGGAATCGAACCCGGGCCCGCTGCGTGACAAGGCAGCACGCTACCTCGAGACCACAGCGGTGGACAAGTATATGATAATAGGAGTTAAATTAAAAGATCTGATTTTAGAAGACAGATATGGAAAAATAAAAGCATGTGACGAATATATACATCCATCCATAGTAATTCTGCCCGAAGGCAGGTCTTTCACTGCAATCATAGCTTTTCATGCTATGCTTGCAGCTTTACTAGGGAATTGTAGGTGTGGTAGCTTCCCGTTGCTTTCCACACCGGTTAAGGATGATGATGATGGCCATATGATTTCGGGGACCGTTTGGGCCTTAAAGTTTTCCTGGCATTTGTCTTACAGGTGAGGAAAAACCCCGATAAAAACCTCACCCAGAAAAACTGCCCCGACCGGGGACCGAACCCGCGTCCGATGCGTGACAAGACAGCACGCTACCTCGAGACCACAGCGGTGGACAATGAGAGGATAAATAAGGGAAAATCTGCAATACCATAATTAAATGGTGTTTATGGGATCAGAACATAAGTTCTAAAACAAAAGCAAACATTTTAAACACAATAATGAGTACAATGACATACTGTGTAGAAACATGGAAATTAAAATCTAGAACAATAAGTAAATTAAATTCTGCACAAACGGATTTTTGGGGGCGTTCAGCTAGAATTTCTAGAAGAGATAAAATAAGAAACAATGTAATTAAGTGAAAGATGAATGTTCACATTTCAATTGTCGATTTGATAAAAAAAACAATTAAAATGTTATGGTCATGTAAAAAGAATGAAGAAGACAGATTCCCTAGAAGAATACTGGAATGGTTGCCACTTAGTAAAAGAAGACGACAGCCAAAAATAACGTGGATTGATGATGTTTTGAGCAGCATGAAGGAAAAAGGATTGGAATATGGAGACTGGAATAACAAGAGAGATATGGAGGAGAATGACAGTAAATTAATTTGGTTCAGGAAGATGTTGAGAAAAATTGTGAAACCTGCTATATGTGTGTGTGCGTGTGCGTGTGTGTGTGTGTGTGCGTGTGTGTGTGAGAACCATGTAATATGTGAATATAAAAAAACTATACACAGGATCGTTCAAATTTATAAGATATCTGATATGGAAATTCCAGAAAACATGTTTGTCAAAATGGAGAAAACCTATTTTATAGTTTTGGATTTCAGTTGTAGCCGAATTGTGGAACTATAAATAGGCCTGTTTATTAAATAACTAGCTAATACCCGGCGTGCGCTGCTACGCCTAAATAAATGAAAATTAATGTGCTTTTAGTTTAGTTGAATAAGTAAAAGGAAAAATGTATATCGCAATTATTTTTAGATACCCCGTGCTGTTTACCTGGCGTTGTCCGGGAATCTATTCATCCCGATCTTCTTGACATAAATGAGCTGAAAGACAAAAATTAATGTACTTCTTATGATTGGTTGAATAAGTAAAATAAAAAAAATAATTATAAATGTATATCGTAATTATTTTAAGATTCCCCGTACTGATTACCCAGTGTTGCCCGGAAATCTACTTATCTCGATCTTCTTGTCATAAATGAGCTAAAAGACAAAATTCGTTATTGTGAGTTATCCGTAAAAGAATACCCGCCATATGCTGCTAAGCGTGCACAGGAATCTACGTACTAGTCTTGATCTTCTTGGCATCAATGAAAGACAAAAATAGTTATTGTGAGTTATCCGTAAGAGATAAACGTATGCTGTCGGGGACTTTGTTTTAGAGCTTTTTGAGATATTCAATTCTGTTTACATTAATTGTGTGTATTTGTTATGGTTTAGGCACCGTAAGCCATTTAAGCGTCCAAGCAGCTACTTTTTTTCTCGTTTTACGCGACAAAGGGCGATTTTTAAAGGTGTAGGAGTTGAGTATTCCAACTCTCTTATAGCCTATGTTCATCCCGGCAATCTCCTGAACAGTTTGCAAACAGCACCAATACAATCGGATCAACGGTATGGCCTCGCATGAAGTACAACCAAACAAACATTCGTTTTTATATATTAGATCTGATATGGAAATTCCAGAATGCTTGTCAAAATGGTGTTAACCTATTTTATAGTTTTGGATATCAGTTGTCGCTGAATTGTGGAACTATAAATGTTTATTAAATAATGGTAAATAAAATCAATTGTTCACATTGTGTCATTGAGACTTGTTAAAATCCTGGTGCCGACGAACCTTGATTAAAATTTTTTTGTGGCTTCTACCGTTTGTCAAGATGAGTAATGGATTTGAATTTGATTACTACGATTCATTGGGCTTCATTATTTCATAACTCATTCAAATTAATATATTTGCAAAACGCACCTGATTAGACAGTATACATACGTACATACATACATACATGCATACATGCATACATACATGCATACATGCATACATACATGCATACACATGCGCACACATGCGCACACATGCATACACATGCGCACACATGCATACACATGCGCACACATGCATACACATGCGCACACATGCATACACATGCGCACACATGCATACACATGCGCACACATGCATACACATGCGCACACATGCATACACATGCGCACACATGCATACACATGCGCACACATGCATACACATGCGCACACATGCATACACATGCGCACACATGCGCACACATGCATACACATGCGCACACATGCATACACATGCGCACACATGCATACACATGCGCACACATGCATACACATGCGCATACATGCATACACATGCGCATACATGCATACACATGCGCATACATGCATACACATGCGCATACATGCATACACATGCGCATACATGCATACACATGCGCATACATGCATACACATGCGCATACATGCATACATGCATACATGCATACATGCATACATGCATACATGCATACATGCATACATACATGCATACATGCATGCATACATACATACATACATACATACATACATACATACATACATACATACATACATACATACATACATACATACATACATACATACATACATACATACATACATACATACATACATACATACATACATACATACATACATACATACATACATACATACATACATACATACATACATACATACATACATACATACATACATACATACATACATACATACATACATACATACATACATACATACATACATACAATACATACATACATACATACATACATACACATACATACATACATACATACATACATACATACATACATACATACATACATACATACATACATACATACATACATACATACATACACACACACAACAGGCTGCTATATACACAAACATTTTAGATATGATATGTCAAAAGATGTTCAAATATTTAAAAATGCAATTAAAATAAAAGCAATGATATCAAGTCAGCCAATTACAAAAATATAGTATGAATCATGACTACAGTTTTAACTAACATACCAGCACTATTGAACCCATAAGTTAATGGCCGCGCGGACTTAAGCTATCCATACATCCCTATCCTGAACTAATGTCTTCCAACAATCCCCTGTATAAACCACTTCTCTCAAATAATGATTAATGTTATTCTATCACCTCATTCTTGGGCTACCTACTGGACTCTTTGTTTCTGGTTTTTCTACAAGGAGTTTGCGTATCACTCTTTCATTATCCATTGGTCCTATTTGTCCGTCCCATCGCCGTCTATGAGACTTAACATTTTATTTTTTATTTATTTATTTAGCCTGGTGGAGTTAAGGCCATGTGGCCTTCTCTTCCACTCACCAGGGCAAACATATATTACATCAGAATATAACTATCATAATTAACTCTAATATTAAATACCATGGAAATTAAAAAAGAATCGCACAAACAAAACAAGCAATAAATGCTTTAGACTCCGTTTGGTGGAGCAAAAATATTACAAAAAATAGAAAATTACAAATATATCAAACCATAATTCAGAGCATTTTAACATATGGTGCTGAAGTCTGGCAAATTCCTACCAGGGAAATGAAAAGAATTTTTAAGTACAGAAATGGATGTTTTAAGAAGATCAGCTGAATCTAGAATGGACAGAATACGAAATAAGGAAATAAGGGAAATTATGGGTGTACAAGAGGAGCCAGACATCATAGACATTATAGAAAAGAAAAGATTACAGTGGTATGGCCATGTCAAAAGAATGCCAGAGCAAAGATTGCCAAAAATGGTTATGGAATGGATCCCAATGGAAAGGAGGAAAGAGGAAGACCGAAGAAAACTTGGATAGAAGGGGTACAAGCAGCTGTGAATATCAGAGGAATGGAGGAAGATCAATGGATGGACAGAAAGGAATGTCGTTTGGTTTCCGGAAGACGGCGGCAGCTGCCATGATACAGGATGATGATGTTGATGATTAAATACTACATGAAGATTTGACCAATAAGATCGTATCTTTTATATTATGATGTACAAATACAATCAGTTAATGATAGTTAAGATTAAGACTAAAAGTAACAATAAAATGTATTCTAGGAGCAAGATAAATTAAATTTTATTTCCATGACAAATAAATAGGAAATGATTATAAAATAGTGGCGCTGTGATTCTGGCTTTTTTCTGCAATTTTTTTATTTTTATTTATTTGTTTAATGTGGATTTTACTAGTAAGAAATATTATATATCTTTCTTTAGAAAAGATTAAATTCGTGGTCAGGGGACATTCAACAAAACAATAAAAATATGTTCAAGTACTGTTGCATTAAAAATAATTAATTACAGGCATCAAAAACCAGAATAAATGTATTCATTAATAGTAGTAACAAATAACCTTACGGAATGTCTGACGCAAAGGTAGTGAACATAAAAAATAATAATACAAACTTTATAGGACTAATAATAAAACATCAACAAAATAACATTCTATACCTTGCTACTGAATTATTAAAGTAAGTTTTTTAAAACAGGTACGGGCTGCAGTTGGAGAAGAAACCCATTTGACAATGATAGATTTAGAGAAAGCTTTATGACTCAATTCCGAGGAACAAATTATGGGAAGTATTGGAGAAATACAATATTGATAGAAACCTAATAGAAATTATTAAACAAATTTATAAAGATAACTCCGCTATGTTAAAATTGGAAATATAATGTCTAATCCTATAAAAACCACAAAGGGATTGAAACAAGGGTGCAGTCTATCACCAATTTTATTTAATATTTATGTACAATTTATATTAATGAAATGGAAACAAAGCTGCAAAGGGATCCCAATAGGCAACAGATTTTTGCTGACATTACAATTTGCCGATGATCAACTGGTTTTAGCGCAAGACAAATTTGATATGGAATTCATGATAAAAAGGTTGAAAAACACATATGAATCATGGGGTCCCACAGTAAATTTTAAAAAAACAGAATATCTGGTAATAAATATCAATGAAAGAGAAAATTTAATACTGGAAGAAGGAATTAAAATAAAGCAAGTGAAACAAACTAAATATTTGGGAATACTTATGGATAACATTGAAGGTATAGACAAAGAGAACATAAAACATAGAATTGAATTGAGTAGCAAAATAAAATCATCGTTAAATTCCATATGGTGGGATAAGCATATTTGGAAAGACACCAAAAAATATATTGGTAAAACATTGGCGGACTCTGTTGCAATGTATGGAAGTGAGGTACGGACAATCAATAAGTACTACAAGAATAGACTAATAGCTCTAGAAATGGATTATTTACGCAGAAGTGCCAGAAAGTCTAAATTAGAACATGTCACAAATAAGGAAATTAGAAACATAATGGAAGCAGAAGAAAGCATAATTGAAAGAATTGAGGAGAAGGAATTAAAGTGGTTAGGACATGTTTTAAGAATGGAAGATGAGCGATGGCCGAAGAAACTATATGAATGACATCCGAACAGAAAGAAGAAAAGAGGGAGATCAAAGTTAACATGGAAGGAAAACATGAAGACAGTAATGCAAGCTAGAAGGCTAAGCATCGAAGATGCCCAAGAACGTAGGCTTTGGAGGTTTGGCACGGGAAGATGGCAGCAGCTGTAAAAACCCTAAGATAGAGAGATAGATCTCGTACATCTAATAACATAATCTAGTTCATAA
The DNA here is from genome assembly GCA_030220185.1 of Diploptera punctata. Taxonomy (NCBI): domain Eukaryota; kingdom Metazoa; phylum Arthropoda; class Insecta; order Blattodea; family Blaberidae; genus Diploptera; species Diploptera punctata. The sequence continues at coordinate 769,627 of JASPKZ010006080.1, forward strand.
AAATAATAATTTATTTGTATTGACGTAGACTTTCACGGCCGGAGTTGCTATGGTGAGCCTCACGACCACGGCCTACAACCCGAAAATCTTCTTCAAGATCATCATAATCATTAATTAATTAATTTATTTGACATTATTAAATATATAATTTATGGAGAGATGACTTCATTTTTCAGAGACTAGCTGCAAAGGTTTTCCACATTCTTTACACAATTAGTACAGAAGAATACTGATGCCTGCCTTCCTAAACATGAGCTAAAACGAGTAGGCGATATGGGTAATTACTAATTAGCAATTAGGGGCGAGGTCTTTAGTATTACTACCTGGATAACAATGCATCTGTATAATTAATTACATAATGCGAGTGGGCGTATGTTATATATAACTATGACGTTTAACCAGTTGTCAAATTTAATGTTAGCTTGCAAAACGCAGAAATTGCGTGTTTCGTATGTCTAAAAGATTTTTTATCACTTTTTAATTTGATAATGCTTTAAAGTTAATGTATTAGGGACATAGCTCTTGAAATGCATAATTAAAATTTATTTTATTATCCAACCACAGTAATTCTGTCCGAAGGCAGGTCCTTCACTGCAATCATAACATTTTCATGCTATGGTTGCAGCTTTACTAGGGAAATGCAGATGTAGTAGCTTCCCGTTGCTTTCCACACCGGTGAAGGATGATGATGATGATGATGGGCATATGATTTCGGGGACCGTTTGGGCCTTAAAGTTTTCCTGACATTAGTCTTACAGGTGAGGAAAAACCCCGATAAAAGCCTCACCCAGAAAAACTGCCCCGACCGGGGATCGAACCCTTGCCCGCTGCGTGACAAGGCAGCACGCTACCTCGAGACCACAGCGGTGGACTTACTTTATTATAAGCATGGACAATTGTATATTCTGTTCTATAGTAATTCTGCCCGAGGGCAGATCTTTCATTGCAATCATAGCATTTTTATGCTATGCTTTGCAGCTTTACTAGGGAATTATAGGTGTGGTAGCTTCCCGTTGCTTTCCACACCGGTGAAGGATGATGATGATGATGATGGGCATATGATTTCGGGGACCGTTTGGGCCTTAAAGTTTTCCTGACATTTGTCTTACAGGTGAGGAAAAACCCCGATAAAAGCCTCACCCAGAAAAAACTGCCCCGACCGGGGATCGAACCCTTGCCCGCTGCGTGACAAGGCAGCACGCTACCTCGAGACCACAGCGGTGGACTTACTTTATTATAAGCATGGACAATTGTATATTCTGTTCTATAGTAATTCTGCCCGAGGGCAGATCTTTCATTGCAATCATAGCATTTTTATGCTATGCTTTGCAGCTTTACTAGGGAATTATAGATTTGGTAGCTTCCCGTTGCTTTCCACACCGGTGAAGAATGATGATGATGATGATGATGATAATGATAAGGATAATGATGATAGTCGGATGATTTTCGGGGACCGTTGAGCCCTAAGCTTCCTGACATTTGTCTTACAGGTGAGGAAAAACCCCGATAAAAGCCTCACCCAGAAAAACTGCCCCGACCGGGGATCGAACCCTTGCTCGCTGCGTGACAAGGCAGCACGCTACCTCGAGACCACAGCGGTGGGCTTACTTTATTATAAGCATGGACAATTGTATATTCTGTTCTATAGTAATTCTGCCCGAGGGCAGATCTTTCATTGCAATCATAGCATTTTTATGCTATGCTTTGCAGCTTTACTAGGGAATTATAGGTGTGGTAGCTTCCCGTTGCTTTCCACACCGGTGAAGAATGATGATGATAATGATAAGGATAATGATGATAACCGGATGATTTTCGGGGACCGTTGAGCCCTAAGCTTCCTGACATTTGTCTTACAGGTGAGGAAAAACATCGAGACCGGGAATCGAACCCGGTCCCGCTGCATGACAAGGCAGCGTGCTACCTCGAAACCACAGCGGTGGACAAATTGTGTGTGTGTGTGTGTGTGTGTGTGTGTGTGTGTGTGTACTGACTTTTAATTTTTTTTTTTCGAATTATTGTGTCTTCTTCAAATTCACTATTTTTTGTGAATATAAATTTATGTGGTTAACTAATTCGCAGACAATATCGAACCTGTAGGTTCATAGCCGCGCGGGCATAAGCTCTCCATAGATCCCTATTTTGAGCTAATGTTTTGAATCATCCTCTGTATAATCTACTTCCCTGAAATAATGGATAATATTATTCTCTCACCTCATTTTTGGTCTATCAACTGGGCGTTTTCCATCTGGTTTTCCTACAAGAAGCTTCCATGCCCATCTTTCATTCCACATTCGTGCTACATATCCCGGCCATCGCATTTTATGAGACTTGACAGTTCTTATTATTATATCTTAAAAGAATTGAAGACTACGCCAATTTTGGAATACATTAAATAGTACCAACTAAATTGGAAACACTATCTTGAAAGAATGAGTTCAAATCGGATCCCCAAAGCTGTTTATAATTATATACTAAGAGGACGAAGATCTCTGGGCCGTCCTATGAAACGCTGGAGGGAAAATTTGCTATAGGATCGTAACAGGCCTTGGCCTAATACTTGGAAGGAAGAAGAATATTATTATATCTGTTTTCCTATAAAGATCTTTCAGCTCACCGTTAATCAGTCTTCTCCATTCGCATGTCTATTCACCTCTCTTTGGTGCATCTTTATTCTCAGATACTGGAAATATTTTTTCCTCCCTTAAAGTAGGAGTCCACATTTCGCATCCATATAATATAACTGGGAGAATAACAGTTTTATATATTTTCAGTTTAATGCTTTTTTAAAAAGGAGTTGGGACGACTCATTGGCCTCGTTTAGTAGCCACATTGTTTTTAATTCACTGTATTCGAAGATGTCCCGCGCCGTAGCCGAGTGGTTAAAGCAAGAAATCTTGGCACAGAACTGCGAGACTTACGCTGGTTCGAGTCTCCATGGTGGAAAAGTTTTTATTGTCCGTCGCCGTGGCGTAGTCGGTTGAGTCCCTACCTTCCACTCCGGCGACCCGGGTTCGATTCCCGGCGGGGTAGGGAATTTTAAATCTCCACCTTGGGTCTGGGTGTGTGTGTCCTGTCTTGTGTTTGTATGTGTGAATAAGATAAAAATGTTAACAAAGTTGAACAAAAAGGAAGAACAGTGTAAACGAAAGAAAACGATAAAGAAAGAAATTAAAAAAAAAAAAAAGAAATATAATTCAGCAGCCTTCTTGTGTTGTTCGATTCACTAGTGTTATTTATTACTGTCTTGAAGTGTGAAAATGGAGATAATGTTATATAAAAGGCGAAGGAAATCTAGCTTAGAAGTACACCACCACGAGATTATCTGTGGAAAAATAATTAAATATTTTAGGATACAAACATTTCCGGTGATTGTTAATATTTAAAAAGGTAAAATGGTTTCCACTACAGACCTTGCGAGGCTTTTGGGATAATTCTATATTTCTAGACAATCGGCACTTGATGTCAACCGGTTTATTAACCCAGTATGACAGTCACCTTTACCCCCCTACAAGCGCCTGGTACTCATTTCCGTTAGACACCATGGTGAGACCGGAAGGTGTAGGCTAGTTTAAAAATTCATATCGGTTCTTGAACTCCCAACCTTCCGGGTTTATTCGTATTGCCTTAACTAATTACGCTATGCCCGCCCCCACATCATTTGTTAGTGTTTAATTGGAGACATACAAACAGATACAACGAGACAGCGTTATACAAGTGAATATGATAAATTGATGATACATTTTATTAGATATGGTAAAGGAATTTGCTAAGTGATTTTGTTTATGAACTATAAGACTGCATAAGGTATTGTACAGGTTGTTTCAGAGTAAGTATTACAGACTTCTAGGGGTTGTAGAGGGGACTTTGTATATAACGTTTTGATAAGGAACCCATGTCCGAAAATGTACCATTTCGATGTAAAATAGGTTTGAAGATCGGAACAAAATTGACTGATATCGTGGGTCTTATGTTTCAGAATAAGTCTTCTGTTGAGTCGGAGAAAGATCTTGCACGAATTCTGGCGGCAGCAGAAATTATTGAGCACACACCAGGTCTTGTGGGGCGTGTGTATGAAAACATGCGTTGCAGGTACAATTTTTGCAACGAACAACAGGGTCGCCACATTGAGTACAACGCCTACAATTCTGTAATATGTATTCTGAAACTCTAGACACACTATATTAGCCCATTGTGTTTTGATCTTCAAACCTATTTTACATCGAAATTGTACGTTTCCGGGCATGGGTTCCTCATCCCCTCTACAACCTCTAGAAGTCTGTAATACTTTTCTGAAATACCCTGTATTATTTGTCATTTATTATAAAGGGTTCTTTCCCTATTACGTATATTAGACAATAACGTATTTGATTATTATCTTTACCTCGATCAGTGGAGGTCAGCTGTGTATTCTTTTATATACACATTCAAAACAAATGCTACAATGGCTCCGTTCGGACAATTATCGTAATATTTCTCTTTAATCGAAACATTGCCATTTTAAAAGATATTGCTGGAGTCCTTATGTTTATATTTTATTTCATTGAAATTATTTAACACATAACATTGCTTAAACCGGAGGGTCGAGGGTTCAAGTCCCGGTAGGGTCAGGATTTTTAAACTGACCCAAACCATCTGATGGCACCATGGCCCTGGGATCAACTCAGCCTCTAATGGAAATGAGTACCAGACTCTCGTTCTGGGGTAAAGGCGGCCGTCACGCAGGGCTGACAACCTGGTTGACATTAAGTGCCGATTGTCTAGAAAAAGTGGGAGCCTTAACATCCTACTACCCTAAGGGTCTCCTATGACCTGTAGTGGGATCACTTTACTTTTTTTACATTGCTTAAAATAGATTACATAACTGATGTGGTTGTTTGCCAATTTTTATTTAGCATGCATATCAACATTGCTTATATTGTGTGTAGAAGTTAATTTAAGCTGTTCATTTACGACATCAATATAGAATTAATTCCATCCCAAGTTCTCTTTTCTTTTGCTTTTATGTCGCCTATTTATATTGAGGGTGAAGTCATTGCTAAGGTCTCTTATCTTGAAGCTTCAAAACACATTACATATTTAACCAACGCAAACAGAGATTATGTCAAAGCAAAGAGAAATGACGTAGCACAATCCCATATTGAGGACAGACTGTCATGGAGGGATAAATGATATTTTACACACACAACCTTAGCACAACAGCTTTTACTAGCTAGTGAGAATTACCAGGCCATAAAAAATACTCTTTTACATAACATATTTATTATAGATTGTACCGGGAATTATTATTACTTCTTCAGGGTCGGGCTGAACTTATGATTTTAACCGGTGATAGATAAGGAACTATTTAAGGCAAATAGTGATCAAACTAATTTTAGGCGACGTGATAGAAGGATTTTATTAATTTTCTTTTCTCTCAATAGTGAATTATACACTTTTCCCTTAAACATGGCTAAGAAAGGGGGTCAAAACCACGACTAAGTTTAATAATGCTTATCGCGGATCTTCTTTTATACGTCCCTCTTAATGGGAACACTCACTCCACGCACTTTGACTATACGGATCTTCGGGTAGGGCACTCGCCCTTCTTGCTTTGACTATCGGGGAGCACTCGCTCCACTTACTTGATTTTTAACTTACATAACTTTTTATATTAAATATTTAAGAAAGTCGTGGATTTGACTTATTTTTCCGTCGCCATTACAATTTTTATACAAAATTTTCATTATGGCCCTGGGGTCGACTCAGCCTCTAACGGAAATGAGTACCAGACGCTTGTTCTGGGGGTAAAGACGGCCGTCACGCAGGGCTGACAACCCGGCTGACATAAAGTGCCGATTGTCTAGAAAAAGTGGGAGCCCTAACCTCCTACTACCCCAAGGGCCTCCGGGTCTGTTGTGGGATCACTTTACTTTTACTTTACTTTATACAAAATTTTCATTGGATAAAATAAATCTTTTGACAAAATTTTCATTGGATAAAATAAATCTTTTGACACACCTCTATAGGCTACATGTGCAAGTCGATATAGGCCTACTAGATTTAGGGCGTGGTCTTTTACATGATATTTTCATTTCCAAGTAATTCGAGGTCAATAATCTCTCTAGCTGCCCGCTATGTTTTTGGAGGCTACATTATTTTTTTCAGTTTGAAGTTTCTTAAAAGCAATAAACCTATCTTTCATCCCTCCTAACCGTATCAACCTTGAGGATTTGCGTTAAGTCTAAGACCGCAATAAAACTTGTCCTCCAAAATATGTAACATATGACGAGACAACAAACTTAAGTTATTTATATTACTTCAGACACCCTCAAATAACTTAAAACGCCGCTGTCGGAAATGACTTGTTTACTAGAACATATTAATTTATTTTACAATCAAAAGAGCCCTCCAATTATACCGGTTCAAGATGTATATTCCTAATAATCGTTAAAGCAAATTACATAGCCGAATAACAATTTGCAGCCCGTATTAATTAAACAACATAACTAACAAAAACCAGCTAACTCACTGGCACTATCGAACCCGTAGATTCATGGCCACGCGGACATAAGCTCTCCATATATCCCTATCCTGAGCAAATGTTTTCCAATCATCCCTTGTATAATCTACTTCCTCAAATCATAGTTAATGTTATTCTCCCACCTCATTCTTGGTCTACCAACTGGGCGTTTTACCTCTGGTTTTCCTACAAGAAGCTTCCATGAACGTCTTTCATTCCCCATTCGTGCCACATGTCCTACCCATCGCAGTCTACGAGACTTAACTGTTCTCATTATATCTGGATTCCTATAAAGACCATGTAATTCATTGTTATGCAGTCTTCTCCATTCTCTTTGGTCCAAACATTTTCCTAAGAAATTTTATTCTCAAATACTCGTAATCTCCTTTCCTCCCTTAAAGTAAGAGTCCATGTTTCGCATCCATATAATATAACTAGTAGAATAATAGTTTTATATATTTTCAGTTTAACATTTCTTGAAAGGAGTTGGGAAGTCAAGAGTCTCTGTAATGCATAATAAATAGCCTGCATTTACAGAATTCAGCCTATGTTTAATTTCCTTGTGCATCTCATTCCTGTTTGTGATTATTGTTCCGAGGTGTTTTAATTCAGCCACTTCCTCAAAATTTCCCTCATTTGTCATTAGCTGTCCATATCCATTAAATAATGTATTTCTATGTGTGACCATATATTTAGTTTTACTGATATTTACTTCCAGTCCCAATTTCTTAGTGTTACTCAGTAGTGTGTGCTTATTGGCTTTTAGAATTAAACAATATATATGTTTTTAATACACAAATGGTCTTCTTGGTGATAACATATTAAAATATACAGTCAATATACCCAATTCACCAATTAATGTTTAAAATGGTGAACACGTTTCTACAGCTAAGCTGTCATTCTCAAGACCAGATATTGACTGAAGACAAAAATGGTAATGAATAAACAAAATCAGTTAAAAACAAACTACGTCACATGACGCAATCAATCACAAGTAAACAGTATGACGTAATAAAACTAATCCTCTTTTCGCTCAATTAAGAAAAGAGGTCGCTGTACGGAATAGGGCCACTGTCTTTATTCATAATTTTATCCTTATTTTTATAAATTTCCAAACTTTCAAGGACGTCAAGGAATTTGAAATTAATGACCGAACGAATCAGCGTAATGTTACTTTTATTGATAGCATGACCGTAATCAGAAATATCCAGATTTTATAATTGTATTAAATCTAAAATGTGCAATATGTTCGTTGGATATAGTTATAATATATCTTCTTGTTTGCCCAACATATTTCATCCAGTCATTACATCCAATTCCATAAATACCGGATTCTTTTAAATAATCGATTTTATCTTTAGGGTTTCCAAATACACTATTTAATATTTGAAGAGAAAAATTATACGTTCAGACCGGGACTTGAACCCGGGACCCTTGGCTCTCTAGACCAAGTGCTCTACCAACTGAGCTACCTGAGCAAGTACCGATCTAAACGCAAATCCTTCTCTATATACATTGTAATTCCCGTCCACCAAATGCTATGAAGCCATGCTTCTATCTTGCAAATGGCGGCTCCTTTATTAAGAAGACATATTTCGGAATTATACATTACAGCCAGTACGGCTTTTTCCGTGTTTTTATTATTGATTTCGTACATCTCAATGATGGATAAATCATATTTGAAGAGAAAAATTATACGCTCAGACCGGGACTTGAACCCGGGACCCTTGGCTCTCTAGACCAAGTGCTCTACCAACGGAGCTACCTGAGCAAGTACCAATCTAAACGCAAATCCTTCTCTATATACATTGTAATTCCCGTCTTCATAGCATTTGGTGGACGAGAATTACAATGTATATAGAGAAGGATTTGCGTTTAGATCGGTACTTGCTCAGGTAGCTCAGTTGGTAGAGCACTTGGTCTAGAGAGCCAAGGGTCCCGGGTTCAAGTCCCGGTCTGAGCGTATAATTTTTCTCTTCAAATATGATTTATCCATCATTGAGATGTACGAAATCAATAATAAAAACACTATTTAATATCAAAGTGGAAGTAAATTAAGACACTAAATTTTGACATTAAGTAGTGTACTTGGAAACCCTAAAGGTTCATGGCCACGTGGACATAAACTCTCCAATTATCCCTATTCTGAGCAAATGTTTTTCAGTCAATCTCTGTATAATGCACATCCTTCAAATTATGGTTAATGTTATTTTCCCACCTCATCCTAGACCTGCCTACTAGTCGCTTTACCTGTGGTCTTGTCACGAGAAGTATCCATACTCGTCTTTCATTCCACATTCGCGCCACATGTTCTCCCCATTGTAGTCTACGAAATTTAACTGTTCTTATTACATGTATTATAGGACTATCTGGTTTCCCATAAAGATCATGAATCTCATTGTTACATACTTACTTACTCACTGGCACTATCGAACCCATAGGTTCATGGCTCGCGGACAATAAGCTCTCCATACATCCCTATCCTAAGCTAATGCTTTCCAATCATTCCCTGTATAATCTACTTCCTTCAAATCATAGTTAGTGTTATTCTCTCCCACCTCATACTTGGTGTACCAACTGGGAGTTTTCCCTCTGGCTTTCCTACAAGAAGCTTCCATGCACGTCTTTCATTCCCCATACGGCAACATGTCCTGCCCATCGCAGTCTACGAGACTTAACTGTTCTTATTACATCTGGCTTCCTATAGAGACCATGTAGTTCATTGTAAGGTAGTCTTCTCCATTCACCTGTTTGTTCATCTCTCTTTGGTCCAAAAATTTTCTTAAGAACTTTATTTTTTTGTCAACAGCGTAAATTTAAATTCGCGAATTTATCCACGAGCAAGTTAATCACATGATGTCACTGGGACCGAACAATGGCTTATAAGTGAAATATTTTATGATACTGGATTTATATATTGAAATACATCTCATTAAATGTTTTACAGCCCTCAGGGGTCCCCATCTAGGGGATATGTGGATGGCGACAACAAGGTGCCCAAGCTGAGCAAAACATTGTTCCCACTTACTTGTGCTTTGCTCCTTACTTTTATCTTTAACCGATCTGACATTTCTTCCTATCTTCCACTTACTTATACCAGACTCTTTTAACTTTACTATCTAACCTCTCTTGGTTAACTCTTGTTTTTTCGACCCCGACGCTATTAGGGCATCCGAGGGCTAGGGTGTCTTTCCTTTCTTCCATTTCTTCTTTCCTTTATTTTCTTTTCTTCTCCAGAAAGGCCCGACCAGAGGCTATAAGATGGCAGCCCCATCACTGGTCTTGCCTTCGTTTGGCCAGCAACCAATCGAAGGAGCTATTATTATGCTTTCAAGTCTTATACGAGAATTTCCCGGAAGGATCAAACTTATGACGACCAAAGCATGATCTCCGTCCTAAGAAACGCTGGAGGCAAGATTTTCTATAGGATCGTAACAGGCCTTGGCCTAATACTTGGAAGGAAGAAGAAGAAGAACTGTATATCAATATTATTATGAATGTCTATCATCATCATCATCATCATCATGAACAAATTCGTTTTAGGCCATGTGGCCTGTACGGTAAACCTAGCGAAGATGGTCTTGATCTTTCCACCGATATTTTGGTCTTCCTTGGTCCCTATGTCCAGTTGGGGTATATTGGAATGCCAATTTTGGAAGTCTATTTCTTGCCATTCTTCTTAGATGATTTTTCCATTCTTGTTGGTATCTTTGTATATCTTCATTTAAACTTGTTACTCCAAGTTTTCCTCTGATAGTAGTGTTCCTTTGGTAATCCAGTCTATAACTCCTAACAATGATCGTAAGAAGCGCATTTGGCTTACTTGAAGTTTATGAGAGTTTCTTTTATTTAAAATCCAAATTTCACTTCCATATTTTAGGGCAGCTTTTGATGTAATATTATGTAATCTTAGTTTTGTCTCTGTCCTCATCTGTTTACCAAAATGTCTTCGTATTACCCCATTCATTTTATTATATTTTTGTAATTTTGAATCAATGTCACTCTTATACTCTGCAAAATACACTTCCTAAGTAAGAGAAATCTGTCTATTACAGCTCTAAGTTATTGGATTCATTGAATACTTTAGTACATTTAAAATCTATTTACTAAAACTACATTGAAATTTGTTTTGCAGGTGAAGCAGATAATGGAAGAGGCTGTGACGCGTAAGTTTGTGCACGAAGAGAGCAGTTCCATCACTTCTCTCTGTGGTAAGTGGATTTTAAACTTTATTTTACTTAAATAATAATTGATGTGACATAAGGTCTTAAGTACGGTTAAAATTTTCATTTTGCTGACAATATTGATGGATCATTTTTTTTAGGAAGCATAACATTATAGAAATTCCCATTTTTTAAATAAAAAAGATTAATTTAAACAGTTATAAATTCTGACGAATATCATCATCATTAACTTCACAAGTTACTTTTCACGATGTATTCCAGCTTTCAATAGATCTGCCAGTGTTTTTCATAAGTAATGCCATGAGTGATTTCCAAATTATCGATAAATTCACGACTCACAAAGTGAGAAGTGAATTCATCTAGAGAATTTGGAAATCAAGAGCGACATTTGTTAGGATTATTTAACGAATAAAATTAATCCGTTTACTCACAAATCATTATTTAACTATAGTTATTTTAAAATATTTATATATTTAATGTAAACGGCGATGTTTGAAAACAAATGAGAATCGATTGGTACGCTTAATTTCCTTCCTTTGTTCATCACTGCAACCTGATGATATTATTTATTGCCAAAGGATCGCAATATTGTAAGAATGCATTCTAGTGGAGAAATTTATAACCAACGTTATAGGTTTCTGATGTCCTATGATGTAAATATGTCAATTATATTTTTCTGCAGCGTCATTTCCACGAAAATAATTCGTTTAAGAAAGTGCGAACAGTGTTTTTTTGTGGTATAATCAATTGTTACAAATATGTTTATATTATCTATCGCATGCGCTTTCTGCTGACATTCATGCATTATACATACAATCTGGTAGCCGTATTTCTTAGAGAGTCAGTCACTGCAAAATAATGCTATGACCTATTCAGATTGTTAAAAAAGGAGGTGCTTTCTTTATTATGATAAACTTTAGTTGGTAAATTTTAGGCGAAACACGATTGCGATTGGTTGTAAATGAAAAATCACTGAAATGTGATTGGTCATTGACTCCCATTTAGGGCATGAGTTAAATAGTCACAGAAATGTATTATGTTTTGTAGTTATTTTGAGTTATGTACATGTGGAATTCGTCTATATTTGAGGGCACCTTATTGCTAATGGTCTTTGATATTAAAATGAAGGTACATCGTTTAAAATACATGAGGGTTTTGAAAAGGTCAGAGTGTGAAATGCAAAATCTTTTGTGTGTAAACAGGAAAAAAATAATACAAAAGATGGGAAGCAGAGAATATAGAGTGAGAAAACAAGGAGTTAGACGCACCAAGGACAATGATGTAGAAGCAAAATGAAACATATCACAAAAGAATATTCCAGTCTACAGAGCCAACAACAAAGAGCTAGAGCATGTATTAAAATACAATGGCTGTAAAAATGTTTACAGTAAATTGGTTTGTGTGTTTACTTTATACAATAGTTATTTCTATGCATACATATATACAACCCATAGTTGATGTCATATTTTAAACAGTTTATGACTTCTGACGTATAAAATCAGTTGTTAATAAATCACAAAGATGTTTAGTTTCATGCATATTATCTTGTATATTGATTTTTTATGGATTCTATAGCTCGATGTAAATAATACTGTTGCCCGACGTGTTTTGTTCAAGAATTTTTCTAGAACCATTTGTCCCAATATATATTTCTGATTGTATTGTTTTCCCCTAAATTACTTGTCATTTATTTTCACTAATACAATTTCTTCTTCTTTAATAAGAAACGTTTCCCATATATACAAATGTCAGCAGTTATAGAAATTTATTTAAAAAAAATTTACATGTATATTATGTATAATTATTTCATAATATGGAAAGTAGCTCAGCGAACAAATAAGCCTACATAACAAAATAAAAACCAAAATTTGAACCACGACATGGTTTTATAATAATCTGCGTAATTTTTCAGTTTAAGTGTTTACAAAAAATACACACGTTTTAGGGAAAATATGTACAGTAATATTTCTATTATAGTAATTTGGTTTGTGTTTTCTACTTTATACAATATTTATTTATATGCATATACCCTATTGTTGAAGTCATATGACTTGTGATGTATGAAATCAATTGTTGATAAATCACAAGAATATTACATTGGAAACAATAGTTTTGACAAAAATAGCAGAAGTATGTTCGAGAAACATACTGCAGATTTCAAAGTATTAATTTGACCTGGTTGATTTAAACCATTTGACTTCCTCTTTCACTCAACTAGACGTGATAGATTACATGACCCTAGAAATCTGCTGGACGTTTTCTTGGAATCCAACTTTTTTCTCCCTTTTTTGTTTATAAATAATTGAATAATTTTGTAATCTAGGTTACATTTTTGTGACGTGGCCTTTTTATTTATTTCTGTTTATAGTATTTATATCGTGGGGTTTTATGTCTGAGATATAGTTCAGTAGTATTTTCTAGTATTTATTTGTAGCCTTCTTTCCTACTCTCAAGTACAAACATACATTTTACATTAAGATTTACTTCTCATGGAAGAAAAAATGACCTATAATCCTGTTCTTCATCAGGCCGCATCAAATGTTTACTTTTGGGCTATCCCGGGCGTGTTCACGGTAGACATGTGGATTTTGCGTACCCCAGATCCTTACATTTTGCCGATTAACATATGGAACGTTGCCTCGTCAAAAAACAAGATGTTTCCAAGAAATTGAGGGCCCTTTGCAATAAGATCCAGCACTTCAATAGCAAATGCCTGTCGTCGTGGCCTGTCATCTGGCTTTATTTGTTGAACAATTTGCACCTTGTAGGGGTACAAACGAAGCCGCTTATGAAGCACTCGATGCACAGTCGATCTCGGTTGAACTGCCGGGAAGCTTGGCGAATTGATTTTTGTGGACGTCTCTGATATCCTGCTCTTATTTCTTCAATCTTTTCTTCTGAAACACATGTACGAGCACCTCCTGATTCTTTTTTAACGCTTCCAGTCGCCAGAAACTTATCATGCCATGCCTTAATGGTCTTCCCATCAGGTGTATTTCCTCCGTATTCTCTCCAGAAATTTCTTTGCACTGTAATTATTGACTTCGTCTCTGCATACCAGAAAACAGTTGTGCTCGTTGCTGAGGAGTCGCCATTTTGTTTTATGTCATTATTGTCCAACATGCGACAGATTAATTAAGTGCAACAATGAAAACAAAAATTCTTTGAGTTTCTATTTCTTTTAATACCAACATCATTTCATAATTCCGCATACTTTGAGAGTTATGATTAATTAAAATGTGGAAGGTTTGAATGGGACACGGTGTGTATTATAATATATATACAGTATGACTAAATTACTACTGATTTCTCATTCATTTAAATTTAGTATTCAATTTGGCAATCCACTTTCCCTAACTGGACGATTCTATTTCACTTCTCCCTTTATTATATTTCCTATACAATATCTCTTGAATTATATTACTACCATGCAATTCTACGCTTCTCAAGCTACTTTATAACAAATTATTATAAATACAACTCTTACTTAATCAACTTTTATAAGATTCATGATGTGTTCCGTTGAGGTTTATTCAAAATTAATATAAAATTATAGAATATTCACCTGAAAGGTCCGTCTCCTCAACTTAATTATCATTTAACTGTAGCGCTTTCGGGACTTGTCCCATCATCGGCAGGATTCAAAACTGGTGTTTCACTGAAGATCTGGTAGAGGGGGTTGCATGTATTTGGTTCGTTTTCGTTTATCAGGCTGTCGTTGTGAGCTGCTTTCATGATTTCCATCTCTTCGAGTACGTTTATCTTCGCTGGATTATTTTCTCTGTGCATTACTGTTAGGGTGTTTTCAATATTTAACATGCGATGTCCTTCATGGATAACGTGTTTTGCATAGCTTGATTTACCTTCTGCGTGAATGAAGTCTCGAAAATGTTCTTTGAATCTGATGTTAAAACTCCTGTTTGTCCTTCCTATATAAAATTGTTGCAGTCCTTACATGTCAGTTTATAAACTCCTTTGCTGTTGAAAATGTTATTTTCTTCAATGTTATTGTTTATTATGTTGTTTAATTTGTTATTGGTTCTGTATGCTATTTTTACGTTTTTATCGGCTTTCTTTAGTGCATTGGCTAATTTTGTTGTTTCTTTTCCTGTGTATGTAAGTGTTATCCATGTTTTCTTGTTGTTGTCAGATTCTTTTTCTAGTTTAGTTATGTTGGTTATGTTGTTCTTCCTTTTTTGTTTTTTTACGAGCTTATCTATGAATTCTTCATTATAGCCATTGGTTTTTGCCATATACTTAATGTAGTTGAGTTCTTGGATATAATTGTCTTTGCTTAATGGGAGTTTCAACATTCTACTGACTAAGCTATTAAATGTACTAATTTTCTGTTGAAAAGGGTGTGTAGAATTTTTGTTTATGGCCAGAGCATTGTTTGTGGGTTTCCGGTAGATACCGATTTCTAGTTTATTGTTGTGTAGATTTTTGGTTATAGACAAATCTAAGTAGTTTATGCTGTTGTTAACTTCTATTTCTTCGGTGAAAGTGATTTTTTCATGCATGTTGTTTAAGTCTTGTAGTATTTCTTTTTCTTTTCTGTTTTCATTTTCATATATTACTAGTACATCATCGACATATCGTGTTATTAGTTTTATGTTGAATTTGTGTATTAGTTCCTCAAAATGTTTATTTTCCAGTTCTTGTAGGAAGATTTCTGCCATTATTCCAGATGTTATTAATAACAACAACAATAAAGCAAAATTACTTCCAATTTAACAATGAACTATTTATTCAAGAAGACGGAATCCCGATGGGGAGTCCTACATCTGGAATAATGGCAGAAATCTTCCTACAAGAACTGGAAAATAAACATTTTGAGGAACTAATACACAAATTCAACATAAAACTAATAACACGATATGTCGATGATGTACTAGTAATATATGAAAATGAAAACAGAAAAGAAAAA
Source organism: Diploptera punctata (assembly GCA_030220185.1). Classification (NCBI taxonomy): domain Eukaryota; kingdom Metazoa; phylum Arthropoda; class Insecta; order Blattodea; family Blaberidae; genus Diploptera; species Diploptera punctata. The sequence continues at coordinate 785,237 of JASPKZ010006080.1, forward strand.
GAAATACTACAAGACTTAAACAACATGCATGAAAAAATCACTTTCACCGAAGAAATAGAAGTTAACAACAGCATAAACTACTTAGATTTGTCTATAACCAAAAATCTACACAACAATAAACTAGAAATCGGTATCTACCGGAAACCCACAAACAATGCTCTGGCCATAAACAAAAATTCTACACACCCTTTTCAACAGAAAATTAGTACATTTAATAGCTTAGTCAGTAGAATGTTGAAACTCCCATTAAGCAAAGACAATTATATCCAAGATCTCAACTACATTAAGTATATGGCAAAAACCAATGGCTATAATGAAGAATTCATAGATAAGCTCGTAAAAAAACAAAAAAGGAAGAACAACATAACCAACATAACTAAACTAGAAAAAGAATCTGACAACAACAAGAAAACATGGATAACACTTACATACACAGGAAAAGAACAAAACAAAATTAGCCAATGCACTAAAGAAAGCCGATAAAAACGTAAAAATAGCATACAGAACCAATAACAAATTAAACAACATAATAAACAATAACATTGAAGAAAATAACATTTTCAACAGCAAAGGAGTTTATAAACTGACATGTAAGGACTGCAACAAATTTTATATAGGAAGGACAAACAGGAGTTTTAACATCAGATTCAAAGAACATTTTCGAGACTTCATTCACGCAGAAGGTAAATCAAGCTATGCAAAACACGTTATCCATGAAGGACATCGCATGTTAAATATTGAAAACACCCTAACAGTAATGCACAGAGAAAATAATCCAGCGAAGATAAACGTACTCGAAGAGATGGAAATCATGAAAGCAGCTCACAACGACAGCCTGATAAACGAAAACGAACCAAATACATGCAACCCCCTCTACCAGATCTTCAGTGAAACACCAGTTTTGAATCCTGCCGATGATGGGACAAGTCCCGAAAGCGCTACAGTTAAATGATAATTAAGTTGAGGAGACGGACCTTTCAGGTGAATATTCTATAATTTTATATTAACTCTTACTTACCTTGTCAATACTAATAAAATTCATATCAAATTCCGTTGAGGTGAATAGTCATCAGATAAAAGTTAAAAATTAAAATGTACCTTTTGGCAGGTGCCGTCGTCCTCAACTTGTTAAAATGGTGTATATAAAATTAACTGGAGCGCTTTCGGAAGTTAACTTCCATCTTCAGCAGGTTGACCTTCTGCTTCTCGTTGTTGTTTACGATGATGTATACTCCAACTGTTTGTAGCAGCAGCTTATAAAACAGGAAACAAATTAAACAACATAATATACAGTGGCATAGAATAACACAGCAAATTCAACAACAAGGGAATCTACAAACTAATGTTAAAGATTGTAATCAATTTTATATTGGCAGGACAAACAGAAATTTCTATACAAGACATAATCAACATCTAAAAGATTTTATACACGTGGGTGATAAATCAAGTTATGCTAAACATCTCATTAACGCAGGTCACCAAATGAACACAATTGAAAATACTCTCACAATAATTCACAAAGAAAACATTCCAGCTAGGATAAATATATTGGAAGACCTCGAAATTCTAAAGGAATTAAACAACACCTCACTTCTTAATGAGAACGCACCCCAGTCAAATCCATTATACGAAATCGTCACAAACAAGTCAGTTGTTGCTACAAACAGTTGGAGTATACATCATCGTAAACAACAATGAGTAGCAGAAGCTCAACCTGCCGCAGATGAAACTTAACTTCCGAAAGCGCTCCAGTTAATTTTATATACATAGCATAATGGATACAACAGATATTTCAAATGCAATATGATTTTAGATTTTAAAGCGTTTAGAAATAAGACCGAAGCAAAAAGTATCAGAGATTAAATTTACTGCAGATTATGGAGAATTGAACATATTCTGGAGAATTGAACATGTAGATATCTTCAGAGGGCTTAATGTTCTGAAATAATGTAAACACATGTAATATTAATTCTCGCCCTACCGACTTTCGTGTATGGAAGTGAAATCAGGGTTTTAAAATAGAAAGATATCACCAGATTAAAAACTGCAGAAATGAGATTTACGCGCCGAACTGCTGGATATACTGTACTTGACCTTCAGAGGAATGAAGATATTTTTTTGGTCGATGTGACTAATTTCTTATACTTACCAATATTGTTGTTACTGGAAGTAAGTCAACGTTCCCACATCTAACCCTGGTTGCTATGCAAACAAAAGAAATCGCATTGCTGATATGGACTCAAAAAGCACACGTTCGGTAAATAAAATAAAACATTTCTTGAATGTTTTGTACACTAACTCGTACCTTTCTTTAGACTTTTTCCGGAATTAATGCAGAACATCTCACTCTTCAGGCTTCTTCAATTTCTCTATCATCTACCATGACTATTTCCATAATATAATTATCAAACAGATTCTAATCACGGCACTACATATAAAAATATCTCCACAGCCAACAATCCTTGCTTATAATAAAACAAATGAAAAGCTAGATAGCAACGACCACCAAATGTTTCTTTGTCATAGAAGTCATGTAAATCCAACCAATATTTTAATTCATTTATTACTATATTTAATAAATATTAGTCACATCGACCAAAAAATAGTGTGCAATACACATGAGGTAAACACGTAACAGATCTCGTTTTTTTCAAACTTTTTCTCGATCAGTAACAAGTGCTTACCTCACTTGTATCTCAATATACTATAAAGGAACTTCAAATGCAACTTACAGAAGAAAATATACCTACAGACACAGATGGCCGAATATCACCAACTAGGCTCCCCAATGCAGTTTTTCGGTATCACCCACGAGGACGACGACGACCTGGATGTCCACAAAAACGACTTTTAGATCCTATCTAGTTGAGACCGAAACAGGTCAACATTGTCCTATATTCATGAATGGTGTGTGATGATGATGATGTAATATTAATGTATGTATGAACAAAACTGCATTTGTGTGTAGATACCGACATAGAATTGCAGATCTAATTATGTAACTGAGTTATAATTATCGTATATGTATCAGAGGAATTGTGGTTAATAACACGTTTAATTAGATGGAGCGGATATATGATAAACCTTAATCATTTCATGACGCTATCATAATATTTATAACATGCCTGCGAACTTCTAGCCATCACTTTATATACTACATACTAAGATTTACGTTCGATCGAGAGTATAACAGGCGTGTTCAGATGAGATTTAAAAAAAAAAACTTACCGGTATATTAGATGGTATCAAACTGGATATCTCTTCATTAATAGAAAGGATCTTCTTGGTGGTAAAATTAAATTACACATTATCAATAAAACCCAAATCACCAAACTAAAATGTTAAATAGTCAACGCGTTCCGATAGTGACGCAATCATTATGAAGACTAGTTATTAACCCTTAAATTCGTAATGTATCCTTTTGGATATATCAGTTGGTTCAACTAATTTAATATTTTAAATAAATCAGAAGAAAACGAACAAAAATAAATCACTTAAATGTATCTCTACTTACACAATATACCTAATAATAGCAGTTATACAAGATTCCATTTTCACTGCGGTTTGCTACATTCAAATAACTAACATAAACAAATTTGTGTTTCGCCAATTTAAGGGTTAACTGAATTAAAACAGGTTAAAACGTGTAAACAAAATATCAGTTAAAATTCTGATCACATCACATGACATGATTGATAATTTAAAATTACTTATTGACATAATCTACATAAACCTCTTATTTTTTAATTAAAGCAAAAGAGAGCGCTGACTGGAATTGGGTCCTTGTTATTATTCATAACTAGGGCTCGGACATGAAGTTAGATTAAGTGCACTCTTACTGTACATAATATTACTTGATGAGAGAGTGGTAGGGGGTTAGTAGCACCAGTCTGACTAGTATGGCATTTGTGCTGTACTGTTTACAAGAAGTATAGGCGGGTAATGAAATAAGTAGCTAATTGTGGATTACAAGTTTATTTTGTTGCGTAACATATTTTTTAACTTTTTAAATTAAACACTACAGTACAACAAAAAGTTAAACAAATTTATAATTTCCGTACATTCATTCTCTTTGTGCATCTATAAATACAATGCTGCATACAATATTCCGAAAAAATAACAAGTTCATTATTTCTGCACAATTATTTTCTTCCTACAGTTTTAAATAAAGAGGTAACACAAAAAAAAAGTATGTGCACTGTACACAATATTTTTAAAACCCTGTTAGTTAAACTCGTTTCGCTTCTGTAGAGCTGTTACAATGAATAACAATATATTTCCATACAATTTCAAAAGAAAACTTTCTTCGGTGACTGTTCAAGCAAAGTTTATATTTAGAAAAACTCCTTTCTACTTCACATGAGGTAACTGGTGCAAAATGAAAGTAGGGTATATCACAGGTATCTAACATGGAGACAGTACTTGCGTTCTTTTTGTCCATTAGAAAATCCTTTATGTTGCAAATAGCTGAGTGTCCAGGGTTCTTCAGCAATACACTTTACAATTTCTGTTTTGCAATTTCAGATGCCAAAACTATCTCCTGTTTCATCAAAATGTCGCGATAAATTTTCTACCAGTTTTTTTGGAATCAATCAATGCTATATGTAAAGATTCCAGTTTTTATTATTATTAAAGGTTGTTGATTACCAGCAAATTTTGATACAGTTGTCCTCACATCAGAGATTTCACAATTTTTATCGCCGAACTTTCTTCAGCATCATATGTATTAACTACTTTAACAATCACTTCATTATGCTGTAAGTAGTATGCAGTGGTCTGCAACCAAGTCCCCCATCGAGTTAAAACAGGTTGAGGTGGCAAAGGGATTTGTGATGCAATTTCCTGAAATTTCTGTTTCCTAGAAGGGGCCTTTAAAAATATTTTCACATGTTTGATACAAAATGTCCACATCAGAGAAATGCAACATAATTCTTTCGGCTACTCGGTGAAGTCCGTGGGCCAAGCAAATTAGATATATCATTCTCGGATATAGTTATTTAATTCTGGAAGCTGCTTTCAACATATAAGGGGCTGCGTGTGTTAAAAATAGAAAAACATTGTCTTTTTATTTCATTGGGCCATAGAAGAGACATTTTCAAAAAGATTGTCGATTTCAGAATGGTTGACTTTATTTAAGACCTCGGTAGTTAACAAAAATTTATTCCCGGGTTATTCAGGTGATAATATCCCCACTATCACATTTCCTACGGACCTTCTGGACGCATCCTGTGTTTCATCGATTGACACCCATATTTTATGATCTGCCACAGTATTTCTAACGTATTTCAGAACGTCTTTATAACAAGGAGATAAATAATACCTGCAATAAAGTTGTTTCACAAGGAATTTTTCTTCCCGTATATTTCTCAAAAATAATTATAACCTGGATTTTGCAATTTATTGAAAGGAATATTCGCGAAAACCATCGTTTCGCATAAATCCTTGTGAAACTGACGCTGGTTACAAGTGTCTGAAACTCCTTGTGCAGATGACTGTATTTCATCGTCAAGCTTATGTTTTACATTCCCAATGTGTGTTTTAGATTTGCAATGGCTCTTGATAAAAAATTCTTCTCTCCCCCTTCAACTCTACATTACACAATTTACAAAATATTTTATCTTCTTTTAACCAAAAAATACTCATGGCCATACTCAAGTACAAGTGAATTCATCTTGTGTGTGTTTGTTTTCGGCATGTTGTAATCATTCATCAGATCATGGTGATCGGTATTATGCTTTGACTGCATACTATACTTGTAGCAGTACAGCAAAGACACCACTGACTGTGGCACTGCGCACGGGACAGGACTGACTACCTTTGTAGTTAACTGTTTGAAAGCGACACGGCAATGAAAGGCAATGAAGTCCGAGCTCTATTCATAACTTTCCTTTGTTTTTATAAATCTCTAAACTCTCAAGGTCGTCCTTGAGAGTTTAGAAATTTATAAAAACAAAGCAAAATTATAAATAATGGCATGGGCCCTATGCCAATCAGCGCTCTCATTTATTTAATTATAGGAGAAGAGTAATATATTGATGACGTCAATAAGTAGTTTAAAATTATCAATCTCGTCGTGTGACGTAATCAGAATTTTAACTAATATTTTGCTTACATATTTTTAGCCTGTTTTTATTCAGTCAATAACTAGTCTTGATAATGATAGCATCGCTATCGAAACGTGTTGACTATTTAAACATTTTAGATTGGTGATTTGGGTTTTTTTTGACAATGTGTAATGAATGGCTCTTGCTTATACATCCATATCCGGCGATGCTCTAGCTACATATATCTTTGAAAACATGGAGTTTTTTCATAACAGTTTCATCTCAACTCGACGTTTTACATGACTCCAAATAAGCTAACACTAGGTATGATATCTGGAGAAGGTGGACAAGCCTATACCAATATATAAAATATACGGTTATATTAGTATATTGTCCCACGCCGTAACCGTGTGGTTAAGGCAGGAAGCCTTGGCGCAGAGCTACGGTACTTGCGCTGGTTCGAGTCTCCATGGGAGAAGAAATGTTCTCATGGTGTATTTCGGCCAGTATGGGACCGGTGCCCACCCAGCATCGTGAGGCATATGGGTAGCTACAATAAGTAGCGACTCCAGGTTGAGAAAACCAGCTATAACGGCTAGGGGATTCGACATGCTGACCACATGTCACCCCATACATTGACTGGATGATCATCTACCTCTGTGATTGACACATTTGGGTGTGAGGCCAGCAGCCGGATGGTAGGCTAAGGGCTTTCTAGGCCTGTCGCGCCAGGAGTTTTTTTATTAGTATATTACGACGCGAGATTGGGAAGTGGTTTTTACAGAATCGAGGAAAATGTTTAAAAACCGAGCGAGAGCGAGGTTTTTAATTTCCGAGATCAATAAAACTAAATATATGGTCACACGTAGAAATACATTATATTATAATGGAAATAGACAGCTAATGACAAATGAGGGAAATTTTGAGGAAGTGGCTGAATTCAAATATCTAGGAACAATAATCACAAGTAGGAATGATATGCACAAAGAAATTAAACATAGGCTCAATCTGGAAATACTCTTGATGTCCAAACTCCTTTAAAAAATGTTAAACTGAAAATATATAAAACTATTATTCTACCAGTTATATTATATGGGTGCGAAACATGGACTCTTATTTTAAGGGAGGAAAGGAGATTACAAGTATTTGAGAATAAAGTACTTAGGACAATTTTTGGACCAAAGAGATGAACAAACAGGTGAATGGAGAAGACTACATAACAATGAACTACATGGTCTTTATAGGAAGCCAGATATAATAAGAACAGTTAAGTCTCGTAGACTGCGCTGGGCAGGACATGTTGCACGTATGGGGAATGAAAGACTTGCATGGAAGCTTCTTGTAGGAAAGCCAGAGGGAAAACGCCCATTTGGTAGACCAAGAATGAGGTGGGAGAATAACAGTAACTATGAATTGAGGGAAGTAGATTATGCAGAGCTTATGTCCGCGCGGCCATGAACCTACGGGTTCGATAGTGCCAGTGAGTAAGTAAGTAAGTGTACAACCAGAAATTTTAAAATATGATATAACGAACATTTCACTGATTTCATAACAAATGGAGACAAATCAAGTTTCAATAAGCATGTTTCAAACACAGGTCATCAGTTCAACCCAATAGAAAACTCGCTCTAAATAATGCATAGAGAAAACGATAACAGAAAAGTAAATATCATAATAGAAATATAAATCATGAAGCAAACAAGAAACGATAACTTGCTGAACAGGAACACGCCGTAGCAGATCAACCCACTGTACAATATATTCGTTAAACAAAACCAGTACCAATGAATAGATTTAAAAATGGAACCGGTTCTTAAAGGCCTAGCTGAATATTTTATACAAACGTAATTTGAGGACGACTGCTACAAATGGTACAAATTTCATTGCTTTTTAATTCTAGATTCTGTTACGATTTACTCCCACATATCCCAATATTCTGTAATAAAATCAATATATACACTCAACAACTAAAATAAGGCTATATAAAGTTTTATTATGATCAGTTTTGACCTATGGTAGTGAGATATGGAGCCTCATTAAAAGATCAGAGGTAGCCCTAAGTAATTTAAAAAAAGTACTCAGGAAAATATTTGGACCGATACATATTAATGGTCAGTGGAGAATACGATACAACAAAGAACTGTATGACAAATACAATGAATCTGACCTTGTCAATTTTATTAAGTTAAAGAAATTAGAATGGGCTGGCCATGTACAAAGGCTCTCAACAGACCGAACACCAAAAAAAGGTGCTTACAGCAAGTTTTTATGGAGAATAGACGGGTTGGAAGACCGAAAAAAGATGGGAGGATGATATTAAGGAAGATGCTGCAAACCTACTTAAGTGTCACAACTGGAGGCTTGCTGTGCAAAATAAAAATGATTGGAGGCAGAAGTTAAGGGAGGCTAAAGCTCGAATTTGAGCCAATCAGCCATTGGATGGATGGATGAAAATCAGTATATTTATTTGCATTATAAAATGTTATATGCAGATTCATAAGAGAGTTTAATTAATATGGTTGCTTTTGTGATTAATTAGAGCACGAAATTCGGTATCTGCGAGAATAATAATAAATCTAGTTTCAAAGCCTTTCAGCTTTGTTGAGAACCCATAGAGAATTTATACAATTGTGCACATCACACGTGTCATAGAAGTTGCCGCATCAAAATGGTGATTCCATTATGATTATGAGTAGTCAGTCTACAGCGTTACATCCCATGTAGGGCATGATAGTTATTTAACAAAGCAAATATAGTTACGCCTATCTCCTACAGATGCCAGCGGTGATAATTGAATGAATGAATTGAATTTATTGCTATTTTTTAAAAAAAAGAAAGGAAATACATATGCATTTACATTGCGCACGGGCCTGCTTGGCCGTATGTGCATTCTTTTTGCATGAATAAAAAATAATCGTAATATCAACACATACCTACATGGATATACACCAGTACCAAAACAATGATTATATATATATATATATATATATATATATATATATATAAAGTGTCATTCTGTATATCATTAATTAAAAAACTAAAAAAAAACGAGAAAAAACACACACATATACATACACACTTCCACACACATACACACGCGGGCGCTCATAAACCCCCCCCCCCGCAGTCCCTGCAGACATAAAATGCACTATCAGGTTATTGAACTTATCAAGATTATTTATCATATATATAAAAAATAATGTTCGTTTGTTTGTTGGTTTGTTTGTTTATTTGCTCGTACTTTATGCGTGGCCATACCGTTTATCCGATTGTGATGGGGCTCTTTGCAAAACGTTCAAGAGATTCCCGGGATGAACATAAGCTATAAGAGAGTTGTGATACTCAACTCCTACACCCTTAAAAACGCTTAAATGGCTTACTATGCCTAAACCATAACAAATACGCAAATTAATGAACACGGAATTGAATATCTCAACGAGCTTTACAAAAAGGTCCGCGACAGCATATGTTTATCTTTTACGGATAACTCACAATAACAATTTTTGTATTTATTGATGCCAAGAAGATCGAGACACGTACGTAGATTCCTGTGCAAGCTTAGCAGCATACGGCGGGCATTCTTTTACGGATAACTCACAATAACGAATTTTGTCTTTTAGCTCATTTATGCCAATAAGATCGAGATAAGTACATTCCCGGGTAACACCGGGTAATCTTAAACTAATTACGATATACATTTAAATTTATTTTTCATTTTACATATTCAAATAATCATAAGAAGTACATTAATTTTTGTCTTTCAGCTCATTTATGCCAAGAAGATCGGGATGAGTGGGGTAAACAGCACGGGATATTACAAATAATTACGATATATATATATTTTTTTTACTTATTCAACCAAACATAAAACACATTAATTTTCGTATTTCAGCTCATTTATGTCAAGAAGATCGGTATAAGTATTCCCGGGCAACTCCGGGTTACCAGCATGTGGTATCTAAAAAAATATAAATTTATAATTATTTTTTCTTTTACTTACTCAACTAAACATAAAAACACATTAATTTTCATTTATTTAGGCGTAGTAGCGCACGCCGGGTATTAGCTAGTTATATAATATAATTGAAGATCGAAAACAAAGACCATATTGAGATTATTATTATTGGAGTCTACCGCTGTGGTCTCGAGGTAGCGTGCTGCCTTGTCACACAGCTGGCCCGAGTTCGATTCCCGGTCGGGACAGGCTCCTGGGTGAGGTTTTTTTCGGGGTTTTTTCTCACCTGTAAGACAAATTTCAGGAAGCTTGGGGTCCAACGGTCCCCGTAAATCATGCGGCCATCATCATCGTCCTTATCATTATCATCACCATCCTTCACCAGTGTGGAAAGCAACGGGAAGCTACCTCACCTATAATTCGCTAGTAAAGCTGCAAAGCATAACATGAAAATGCTATGATTGCAGTGAAAGTCTGCCCTTGGGTAGAATTACTATGCTTGGATATATAATTGGTTAGCTCATCGCTTCGTTAGAGAGCCAAAGATATTAATTGAATGGGGAAGGTCGATTAAATTTAGCTCAGACGGTCTAATTTAGGCTTGAGGTTATTTTACGAGCCAAAACATCTTCAGACTCGGGACCCACGCCTTTAAAGTCCCTCTCGAAGGACTTGTTCCTTCAATATTTCAATCCCGAAAATCCATTGATCGCGGCGTGTTTGAACACGCGATCCTTGGATCCAGGAGTCCAGGAGTAATTTCCTAGACCCCCAAAGCCGGTTTATTAGTAATAGTAACGGGAATTCATTCACTTTCCCCCCCCCAAAGAGAGGAAATACATTTACATTGTGCACGGGCCTGCTTGGCCGTACATGCATATTCTGTTTCATTAATAAGGAAAGGACATACGAATATATGAACAAGCACATACATCGCTACACACCTACACTCATGCATAAAAAGACGTAAAAACAATGAATATATGTAAATATATGTCTCCAGTATATAAACAATAATATCTACACTCATAGGCCTATATCAAAAGCCCATGAGTGCAGATATAAAAAATAATAAAATCTCTCACTTTGTACAATAATACTTACTTACTCACTGGCACTATCGAACCCGTAGGTTCATGGCCGCGCGGACATAAGCTCTCCATACATCCCTATCCTGAGCTAATGCTTTCCAATCATTCCCTGTATAATCTACTTCCCTTAAATCATAGTTAATGTTGTTCTCCCACCTTATTCTTGGTCTACCAACTGGGCGTTTTCCCTCTGGGCTTTCCTACAAGAAGCTTCCATGCACGTCTTTCATTCCCCATACGTGCAACATGTCCTGCCCATCGCAGTCTACGAGACTTAACTGTTCTTATTATATCTGGCTTCCTATAAAGACCAAGTAGTTCATTGTTATGTAGTCTTCTCCATTCACCTGTCTGTTCATCTCTCTTTGGTCCAAAAATTTTCCTAAGAACTTTATTCTCAAACACTCGTAATCTCCTTTCCTCCCTTAAAGTAAGAGTCCATGTTTCGCACCCATATAATATAACTGGTAGAATAATAGTTTTATATATTTTCAGCTTAACGTTTTTTTAAGGGAGTTGGGACATCAAAAGTCTCTGCAATGCATAATAGCATGCATTTCCAGAATTGAGCCTATGTTTAATTTCTTTGTGCGTCTCATTCCTATTTGTGATTATTGTTCCTAGGTATTTGAATTCAGCCACTTCCTCAAAATTTTTCCCCCATTTGTCATTAGCTGTCCATTTCCATTATATACTGAATTTCTACCTGTGACCACATATTTAGTTTTACTGATATTTACTTCCAGTCCTAATTTCTTAGTGTTACTCAATAGTGTGTGCGTGTTGGCCTTTAGCATCTCCTCGCTATCGGCCAATAGTACTATTTTGTACAATAATAAAAAAACCAACTCCATTACGATTAAAAAAGAAACAAAAAACACACACAGACACACTCGCCCGCACACACGTGCTTACCACCCCTACCCCCTGTTTATTACTAGTAGTGACATTACATAAATGACATTTTGTTAAGAGTACATTGTGCTGGCATTAACAGAGAATATAGGCCTATCTGCACATTGATACGCATTCCTGATTCACAATTAAAGAACAAAGGTATAATTGAAATTGCACTTCTACGCCCATAATATGGGCTTAAACAAATAATCCGAGTGGAAGTAATATAAGTGCATTATTTTAAGTGCGTACTCCTTGTGGAAAATCTATATATAAATAGGTAAGGACAAAACAGTAAAGTACTTTTTCCCTCTCTGTTTGTCAACCGATATTTTTTTAGTAGCTATTGGCGAACTTTAGTGTTAATAACATATTTTTAGAAACGGTTAGTTTTTTTCTCTACCTTCGACACAAACCAGTTAAGTACCATTTTCTCCTCTGTTTGTCAACGAATGTTCTCTATTTAGTTGAGTCAGTCGCCGTCGCGTAGTCGGTAGAATCCCTACCTTCCACTCCGGCGACCCGGGTTCGATTCCCGGCGGGGTAGGGGATTTTAAATCTCCACCTTGGGTCTTGTGTTTGTATGTGTGAATAAGATAAAAAGGCTAACAAAGGCAAAACAAAAAAGAACAGTGTAAACGAAAGAAAGAAATTTAAAAAAAAGTTGCTATTGACGAGCTTTAGTGTTATTTTATTTGTTTTCCCTCTTTTCGTTTACGCTGTTTTACTTCTTGTTTTACCTTTTTGTTAACTTTCTGTTGTTCTCACATATAGACACAAGGACAAGACACGCTAAGGTTCCAGGTCGAATCATATTTCTGATTGTTTCAATACAAACTATGAATGGTATTAGAACGGGAGGAGTTCCTTGACCCTCACCGAAGGTGGAGATTAAAAATTCCCTACCTCGCCGGGATTCGAACCCGGGTTGCCGCAGTGGAAGGTAGGATCTTACCGACTACGCCACGGCGACGGACGTTATCAATACAACATTTTGGAAACAGTTTTTTTTCTCCTACCTACGAAGCCTTTATTTATAACTCTCTATTCGTGATACTTCACGCTCCTTACGTCTACAAATTACAATATTTATTTATTTATTTATTTATTTTTATTTTATCCGTTGGAGTTAAGACCGTAAGGTCTTCTCTTTCACTTCTCCAGAGTTAAATTATACATACAATAAGAATTATGATTAATGATACATAATAGATATAGATGACACAATGTAAAGTTGACAAGGGAAAGAAAGAAAAATAGTACTAATTAATAATAATAATAATAATAATAATAATAATAATAATAATATCAAAAATAATAACCTGTAATTAGATTAAGTAAATGACTTGGTGAAGAAAGTTTAACATATAAATGAATAATAAAAGTATGCATGGAAAACGGTTATATATTATTTTGTCTAAGGAAATATGAAGTGAGTTTCTTTTTAAACTGTTTTTGAGTCTGGCAGTTCTTGATATACGAGGGGAGGGAATTCCAGAGTCGTGTGGCTGAAACAAGGAAGGATGAGGAATAGTGAGATGTTCGATGTAGAGGAATAGCTGGGGTTAAATTTTCTCTCGATCGTGTTTTTAAGTTTTGGTGGGAGAATAATGAATGAAAGCTAGTAGATATATAAAGGGGTGATGAGATGGACAAAGTTGTACAGTACCCAATACAGTTTTTAGCGTTTAGAATTCATTATATCTATTACATATCATTTTATATTATTATATTACTATTATATAAACAACATCAAAAGAGACAGAAAGAAGAAATGTCAAGAACAATACAAAAGAGAAATGTATTCCATCAAATGAAGATCAAAGCAAAACAATACTAATCTTAACGTGTCGACCACTGGGCGAACACTAGTATAATTTGTCTTATACATTTTGGGGCGCAAATGTACAGTTTCTCAGAAAAAAGTGTTCAGAAATTTATTCATGTATAATAATGATGATGATGATGATGATGATGATGATGGCGGTGGTGGTGATGATGACGATGACGATGACGATGATGATGATAGCGAGTATTCGTCTAAGTTTCACACAGAATATAGAAAACATGGAATAAAACCCCTTTTTCGTTTAGCATTTTTTAATAAAATACATAATATACCCCTGCAATGATGCGAATAATAACTAAGGCATTAGGGTAAAAGTATGTAAATTCGATTTAGTGATTTTTATTTTATAGATTAATATGCCAGAAATTCAACATTTTTCTTCCTCTACCACACGAGTAAACTTTTTAAGTGATAGCTGATGGTCAGAAGTAATGCAAATCTCTGATTATAAGTAAGTTATTTGAATATTAATGAGCTATCGTTGTCCACCGCCGTGGTCTCGAGGTAGCGTGTTGCCTTGTCACGCAGCGGGCCCGGGTTCGATCCCCGGTCGGGGCAGTTTTTCTCACCTGTAAGACAAATGTCAGGAAAACTTTAAGGCCCAAACGGTCCCCGAAATCATATGGCCATCATCATTATCATCCTTACCATTATCATCATCATCCTTCACCGGTGTGGAAAGCAACGGCAAGCTATCACACCTACACAATTCCCTAGTAAAGCTGCAAGCATAGCATGAAAATGCTATGATTGCAGTGAAGGACCAGCCTTCGGGCAGAATTACTATGGATGGATGGAGCTATCGTAAAAAAGTTAAGTTTTCAGACTTATTTATGTTTACCCTGTAGCCAAAGTATTTCTCCTTAAGAAATATCAAATAAAAATGTTTTCATTTCATTTATTTAATTTAAATTTGTACTAAAACAGAATGGGATCAGAAAATAATACAGAAAAAAGTTGTTTTTTCAGACTTATTTATGTTTACCCTGTAGCCACAGTATTTCTCCTTAAGAAATATCAAATAAAAATGTTTATTTTCATTTAATTTATTTTATTTAAATTTGTACTAAAACAGAATGGGATCAGAAAATAATACAGAAAAAAGTTGTTTTTTCAGACTTATTTATGTTTACCCTGCAGCCGCAGTATTTCTCCTTAAGAAATATCAAATAAAAATGTTTATTTTCATTTAATTTATTTAATTTAAATTTGTACTAAAACAGAATGGGATCAGAAAATAATACAGAAAAAAGTTGTTTTTTCAGACTTATTTATGTTTACCCTGTAGCCACATTATTTCTCCTTAAGAAATATCAAATAAAAATGTTTATTTTCATTTAATTTATTTAATTTAAATTTGTACTAAAACAGAATGGGATCAGAAAATAATACAGAAAAAAGTTGTTTTTTCAGACTTATTTATGTTTACCCTGTAGCCACATTATTTCTCCTTAAGAAATATCAAATAAAAATGTTTATTTTCATTTAATTTATTTAATTTAAATTTGTACTAAAACAGAATGGGATCAGAAAATAATACAGAAAAAAGTTGTTTTTTCAGACTTATTTATGTTTACCCTGTAGCCACATTATTTCTCCTTAAGAAATATCAAATAAAAATGTTTATTTTCATTTAATTTATTTAATTTAAATTTGTACTAAAACAGAATGGGATCAGAAAATAATACAGAAAAAAGTTGTTTTTTCAGACTTATTTATGTTTACCCTGTAGCCACATTATTTCTCCTTAAGAAATATCAAATAAAAATGTTTATTTTCATTTAATTTATTTAATTTAAATTTGTACTAAAACAGAATGGGATCAGAAAATAATACAGAAAAAAGTTGTTTTTTTCAGACTTATTTATGTTTACCCTGTAGCACATTATTTCTCCTTAAGAAATATCAAATAAAAATGTTTATTTTCATTTAATTTATTTAATTTAAATTTGTACTAAAACAGAATGGGATCAGAAAATAATACAGAAAAAAGTTGTTTTTCAGACTTATTTATGTTACCCTGTAGCCACATTATTTCTCCTTAAGAAATATCAAATAAAAATGTTTATTTTCATTTAATTTATTTAATTTAAATTTGTACTAAAACAGAATGGGATCAGAAAATAATACAGAAAAAAGTTGTTTTTCAGACTTATTTATGTTTACCCTGTAGCCACAGTATTTCTCCTTAAGAAATACCAAATAAAAATGTTTATTTTCATTTCATTTATTTAATTTAAATTTGTACTAAAACAGAATGGGATCAGAAAATAATACAGAAAAAAGTTGTTTTTTTTCAGACTTATTTATGTTTACCCTGTAGCCACAGTATTTCTCCTTAAGAAATATCAAATAAAAATGTTTATTTTCATTTAATTTATTTAATTTAAATTTGTACTAAAACAGAATGGGATCAGAAAATAATACAGAAAAAAGTTGTTTTTTCAGACTTATTTATGTTTACCCTGTAGCCACAGTATTTCTCCTTAAGAAATACCAAATAAAATGTTTATTTTCATTTCATTTATTTAATTTAAATTTGTACTAAAACAGAATGGGATCAGAAAATAATACAGAAAAAAGTTGTTTTTTTTTCAGACTTATTTATGTTTACCCTGTAGCCACAGTATTTCTCCTTAAGAAATATCAAATAAAAATGTTTATTTTCATTTAATTTATTTAATTTAAATTTGTACCAAAACAGAATGGGATCAGAAAATAATACAGAAAAAAGTTGTTTTTTCAGATTTATTTATGTTTACCCTGTAGCCACAGTATTTCTCCTTAAGAAATACCAAATAAAATGTTTATTTTCATTTCATTTATTTAATTTAAATTGTACTAAAACAGAATGGGATCAGAAAATAATACAGAAAAAAGTTGTTTTTTTTTCAGACTTATTTATGTTTACCCTGTAGCCACAGTATTTCTCCTTAAGAAATACCAAATAAAAATGTTTATTTTCATTTAATTTATTTAATTTAAATTTGTACTAAAACAGAATGGGATCAGAAAATAATACAGAAAAAAGTTGTTTTTTCAGACTTATTTATGTTTACCCTGTAGCCACAGTATTTCTCCTTAAGAAATACCAAATAAAAATGTTTATTTTCATTTCATTTATTTAATTTAAATTTGTACTAAAACAGAATGGGATCAGAAAATAATACAGAAAAAAGTTGTTTTTTTTTCAGACTTATTTATGTTTACCCTGTAGCCACAGTATTTCTCCTTAAGAAATATAAAATAAAAATGTTTATTTTCATTTAATTTATTTAATTTAAATTTGTACTAAAACAGAATGGGATCAGAAAATAATACAGAAAAAAGTTGTTTTTTCAGACTTATTTATGTTTACCCTGTAGCCACAGTATTTCTCCTTAAGAAATACCAAATAAAAATGTTTATTTTCATCATTTATTTAATTTAAATTTGTACTAAAACAGAATGGGATCAGAAAATAATACAGAAAAAAGTTGTTTTTTTTTCAGACTTATTTATGTTTACCCTGTAGCCACAGTATTTCTCCTTAAGAAATATCAAATAAAAATGTTTATTTTCATTTAATTTATTTAATTTAAATTTGTACTAAAACAGAATGGGATCAGAAAATAATACAGAAAAAAGTTGTTTTTTCAGACTTATTTATGTTTACCCTGTAGCCACAGTATTTCTCCTTAAGAAATACCAAATAAAAATGTTTATTTTCATTTCATTTATTTAATTTAAATTTGTACTAAAACAGAATGGGATCAGAAAATAATACAGAAAAAAGTTGTTTTTTTTTCAGACTTATTTATGTTTACCCTGTAGCCACAGTATTTCTCCTTAAGAAATATCAAATAAAAATGTTTATTTTCATTTAATTTATTTAATTTAAATTTGTACTAAAACAGAATGGGATCAGAAAAATAATACAGAAAAAAGTTGTTTTTTCAGACTTATTTATGTTTACCCTGTAGCCACAGTATTTCTCCTTAAGAAATACCAAATAAAAATGTTTATTTTCATTTCATTTATTTAATTTAAATTTGTACTAAAACAGAATGGGATCAGAAAATAATACAGAAAAAAGTTGTTTTTTTTTCAGACTTATTTATGTTTACCCTGTAGCCACAGTATTTCTCCTTAAGAAATACCAAATAAAAATGTTTATTTTCATTTAATTATTTAATTTAAATTTGTACTAAAACAGAATGGGATCAGAAAATAATACAGAAAAAAGTTGTTTTTTCAGACTTATTTATGTTTACCTGTAGCCACAGTATTTCTCCTTAAGAAATACCAAATAAAAATGTTTATTTTCATTTCATTTATTTAATTTAAATTTGTACTAAAACAGAATGGGATCAGAAAATAATACAGAAAAAAGTTGTTTTTTCAGACTTATTTATGTTTACCCTGTAGCCACAGTATTTCTCCTTAAGAAATACCAAATAAAAATGTTTATTTTCATTTCATTTATTTAATTTAAATTTGTACTAAAACAGAATGGGATCAGAAAATAATACAGAAAAAAGTTGTTTTTTCAGACTTATTTATGTTTACCCTGTAGCCACAGTATTTCTCCTTAAGAAATACCAAATAAAAATGTTTATTTTCATTTCATTTATTTAATTTAAATTTGTACTAAAACAGAATGGGATCAGAAAATAATACAGAAAAAAGTTGTTTTTTCAGACTTATTTATGTTTACCCTGTAGCCACAGTATTTCTCCTTAAGAAATACCAAATAAAAATGTTTATTTTCATTTCATTTATTTAATTTAAATTTGTACTAAAACAGAATGGGATC
The DNA here is from genome assembly GCA_030220185.1 of Diploptera punctata. NCBI lineage: Eukaryota > Metazoa > Arthropoda > Insecta > Blattodea > Blaberidae > Diploptera > Diploptera punctata. Next base: position 803,868 of record JASPKZ010006080.1, read on the forward strand.
AGAAAATAATACAGAAAAAAGTTGTTTTTTCAGACTTATTTATGTTTACCCTGTAGCCACATTATTTCTCCTTAAGAAATATCAAATAAAAATGTTTATTTTCATTTCATTTATTTAATTTAAATTTGTACTAAAACAGAATGGGATCAGAAAATAATACAGAAAAAAGTTGTTTTCTTCTTTTTCAATTCCTCATCACCTGTGTACTTAGTGAAACTCAGACCAGTACTCCCCATCAATATAAAGTAGTGCACGAAAACATTTTTCATGAAAAGTATTTTTTCTGAGAAAACTGTACATTTGTGACCCAAAATGTATAAGACATTTTGATATTCACCACAAGGAATATGTGCTTAAAATAAATTCACTAATATTACATACACTCTGTATAATACATTCTCTATCATATTATTTTTAACTGTGCTCTGAGAACAGTAAAAAATTGTACTAGTGTCTCTCTAACATCCATTTCTCTCTCATTTTAAATCCGATCACGTCTTCTTACTGTTAGAATATAGTACACAAAAAAAAATAAATCTTTAACAAACCACACATACACACATAGTATATCAAGTTCCCATCTGCGCCGATTTGTTATATTACATAGATACTAGCTAATACCCGGCGTGCGCTGCTACGCCTAAATAAATGAAAATTAATGTGATTTTATGTTAAGTTGAATAAGTAGAAGGAAAATAATTATAAATTTATATTTTTTAGATACCCCGTGCTGATTACCCGGCGTTGCTCGATAATCTTGACATAAATGAGCTGAAATACGAAAATGAATGTGTTTTATGATTAGTTAAATAAGTATATGGATAAATTTATATCGTAATTATTTTTAGATACCCCGTGCTGTTTACCCGGCGTTGTCCGGGAATCTACTCATCCCGATCTTCTTGGCATAAATGAGCTGAAAGACGAAAATTAATGTACTTCTTATGATTAGTTGAATAAGTAAAATGAAAAATAATCATAAATGTATATCATAATTATTTTAAGATTCCCGTGCTGATAGCCCGGTGTTGCCCGGGAATCTACTTATTTCGATCTTCTTGACATAAATGAGCTAAAAGACAAAATTCGTTATTGTGAGCTATCCGTAAAAGAACACCCGCCATATGCTGCTATGCTTGCACAGGAATCTACGTATTTGTCTCGATCTTCTTGACATCAATGAAATATACAAATGGTTATTGTGAGTTATCCATAAGAGATAAACATATGCTGTTGCGGACATTTTTGTAGAGCTTTTTGAGATGTTCAATTCTGTATAAATTAATTTATTGTAGGCCATATTTGTTATGATTGAGGCAGCGTAAGCCATTTAATCGTCCAAAGAGCTAATTTTTTTCACGTTTTCCACTACAAAGGGTGATTCTGAAGGGCGTAGGAGTTGAGTATCACAACTTTCTTATAGCTTATTTTCATCCCGGGAATCTCCTGAATATTTTGCAAAAAGCCCCATCACAATCGGAGCAACGGTATAGCCGCGCATAATCTACGAACAAACAAACAAACCAACAAACAAACATTCAATCATTTTTGTAGGCCTATATTAGATTTCTCCTTATCTGGAGTCAGATGGGCGGCCTATCCACTTTCTCCTTTATATTTTCAGTGGCACTAGAGTGCGTTTGACTTCATTATGTTAGTTGTTGAAACATACATACAGTAAAAGGGTTGTGAACCTGCTCCAGGTATTTTGTTCTTGTTTTGTTTGTGGAAGTAAATATTAGTAATAGCGGGCCTTAACTTTATGAGGCGAGGGCTGATTTTGCTGGTCTGTTTATGAATGAGGAAAACACCGACATTGTGCTGTTTTATGGTGAAACACGGTAAAATCCGGATGCAGCTCGTACACTTTACCAGGAAAGGTACCAAACTCTTCTTTTGTGAAAAATGTCTTCCGTTATTTTGAAGACAATCCGACATATTGCAAATACTGCAAAAACTGATATTATTATTATTATTATTATTATTATTATTATTATTATTATTATTATTATTACCAGCACTATTATATATTATCATGACAATTATTAATATTATATTATTAAAACTCTTACTAATAATAAATTAATAATTCTTTATTTTGACTTAGGCTTTCACGGCCGGAGTTACTATGATGGTCTTGTAGAAGATTGGTCGTGGTCTTGAGGCTTGTAGTTCCCCGACGTTTCGCCAGAGACTGCGTCCGGCATCCTCAAGGGTTGTCTTGAGACTGGCAATTTTGTCGACTATATAAATGTATAAAAAGGGCAGGTAGTCGACATTCGCGGTTTTCCTCTTGGAATGACAATACCATCATCATCAGCGAACCAGCAGCAGAAAGACCAGAGAAGCTTCATCGTCGCGCTTCCCTATCCTAGACTCTCCCAAAAGGCGAACTGGCACCTGGGCGGACGAGATATTCTATCTGAGGCTTAGAGGCACTTTTAAAACGACAGAATTCATCAACTTTCTTCGACATTTAAAAAGAACTGGGCTGAAGAGGGCAACCTTAAGACCCTAAAACAGTCTGAAGGCGACAGAATTATTTCTGCGCTTTCAATTCTACTCCTAGACAAAATTGCCAATCTCAAGACAACCCTTGAGGATGCCGGACGCAGTCTCTGGCGAAACGTCGGGGAACTACAAGCCTCAAACCTACGGCCAACAGCCCGGAAATCTTCTACAAGATTCTTTATTTCTTTATCTTATGTTACGCATTATTATCAATAAAACTCAATTTCTAAACAAAAGCATTAAAAACGTAATTTCTTTACTCAGAGATCATAGCGATGCACCATAATAATACAATGCAATAAAATGTAATGTCATAGTTTAATATAATATAATGTCCGATTGAGGGTCTTTCCACTTTTCAGCGGTTGCCCTTTTACCAGCCGGCTGCTAGCCCTTCACATCCACATGTGTCAATCACAGAGGTAGATGATCAATAGCCAGTGTAGGGGTGACATGTGGTTAGCATGTCGAGTCCCCCAGCCGTTATAGCTGGTTCCTCAACCTGGAGCCGCTACTTATTGTAGCTACCCAATTGCCTCACGATGCTGGGTGGGCACCGGTCCCATACTGGCCGAAATACCATGAGAAAATTTCTTCCCCCATGGAGACTCGAACCAACGCATGTCCCGTAGCTCTGCGCCAAGGCTTCCTACCTTAACCGCTCGGCTACGGCGCGGGACTAATATAATGTAAAAATCGTAATAATAAAACACACAAATCGGTTTCAGTCTGTTTAGCCATGCAGCTAAACCAGTATCATTCGATATCTCATTGATTTCATGAAATCATTTTGCATCTTTAGTTTAGAAAACGCTACAGTTCTACTTTCTGGTTAGGCTGCCTAAATTATTTTTTGAATTATTTTTTGATCAGGCCATCAGATATACGTGGTATTTCAACAAAGACAACCGTCTCAGGGATACATATTATAAACAAATTTTGTTCACCTACTAATAATGACCTAATTATTATTATGTTTTAGCGAAGTACGTTGAATTTACCAGACATCCTTGGTATCCATTGATAATGGCATGTAATTGCTCAACTTACTTCCCTCCTTAAATATTCTGTATGCTTTCCCATATCTATTTTTTGACTTTGCTGGCAATAAAAAACGAACCGCAGCATTCGCCGCTTCCTCTGCATCACAATCATATCTGTAATTAATATGCAGTCTGAAACTGTTATTTAAAATGTCTGCCACTAATTCAGACAACAATAAACAATTGTAGTTGTTTTATCAACATTCTCTTGCTATCAAACAATTGAAATCTTCAAGGCAAGATATAAATTCACACGAAATATAAAAATTAAACATAATTATTAATATAGGAGTGAAAAAAATTATATACGCAATTCGGGAAGTACATTACTAGTCTCAAACTTATTTGCTAGCCCTCGCTAAAGCTTGGGCTCGACTAGTAATGTACAACTTACTTCCCTTGTTGCGTACATAACTATTTTAATTTGTTGATATTTTCGTTATAAATAATACAAATTTAGATTAGATCAGATTTATTTAGCCTGGTGGAGTTAAGGCCATGTGGCCTTCTCTTCCACTCACCAGGACAAACATATATTACATCAGAATATAACAATCTCAATTAACACTATTATTAAATACTAAATAAAAATTTTATCAAAAATATATTATCTACTAGCTGGCCCGGCGAACGTCGTATCGCCTTTAAATATTTTTACGTTAATTTTTCCGATGTTTTAATAGTTATCTGCTATTCGGGGCGGAAACAAATCCAACAAATCAAAGATCATAAAAATCGGCCCAGCCGTTCTTGAGTTATAAATATTGTAACTAATCCGACTTTGTTATATATATATATATATATATATATATATATATATATATATATATATGGTATGATAAGAAAAATAAATGCCTGGACGGGATTCGAAACCGGATCTCTGAGTCAGTACCTCAGCGTGATATCCATTACACTATATATATATATATATATATATATATATATATATATATAAAGTCTCGGCCACGCGTTGCTGTGGCTAAGGTATACGTTAAATGATGTTGTAGTAAACTAAGTGAGAAATCTAAATCAGAACGTTTTTTGTTTTACACAATTTTTTTAGTTCTGGTACGTTAACTACACCCGGTATAAATATAGGGGTGGTTTATGTCTTTCGGCCAGATTACTTAAAACTAATACTTACACACGAAATTAATATTATTATCAATATATTGAAAACAAAATAAACACTGAACACACTTAAATTATGAAATAATCAATATTTGTAATTCAATTGAAATTCGCGGTTGCAACAAAAAGCGCAGCCACCTGGTTAAATAATAAACTAATTACCTTACACCGTCATCTGTTAGAATCGTATGGAACTCACGGATAATTATAACTCTGTGTTAAATAATAAACAAATAATTTGCAATAAAAATAATGCGACTATAAATTTAGTTATAAACAACCGTAGGTCTCCAGTTGGATCAAACAGCACACAGTGTGCAAAATTTTATTAAAATCGGTTCAGTAGTTCAGGATTCCATCGCGGACAAACAACGTGACACGTAATTTTTATATATTAAGATTATATAACTTAATGTTAGTTAAAATTAAGACTAAAACTAATAATAAAATGTATACAGGCAACACATATTAAATTGTCCCTATATAATGTATATAAAAAACAAAGAAAAATAATGAGATATAGAAAACTAATTTTACGGTTATACAATATTTAAAACAAAACAAATGAAAATATTTGTTAATCTTAATACTATTTTCATAAATAATCAAATTTATTAATTGTTAAAAGACTACTATAAGTGAGGTGTATAAGTTAGTTTGTTATTAAATAATTCTTTAGTTTGTTTTTGAAGGATGTTATAGTTATTCATTGAGATTAAATTTGATCTCTATTAATTGTCTTTACTCAGTAATTTATTCTCTTCGCACTCGAATTCCCCCACCCCTTCTCTATACGCCAGTCTTATACGATCCGATCTGAGAAATCTAACCGTTCGAAACTTTAATATAAGTTTTTCTGTATTTTTACAAAATGCCATAATAAATGGCAATTTAACTGGTAGAAACTGCAATGTAAGTTCTTTTATTTCTTTACAACACGCCATAATATGTAACAATTTTCCGGTTCATTGCACGGGGGACATAATGTGTTAATCGATTTAATTACCAACTAAACAAAAGAGTTAGTTTATGGTGGTTTCAACTTAGCCTATTTCTGCCTCGAGCTAATCAGGAAATCAGAGATAAAGCTCCTAGCCTGAATTTTTTTCAGGAACATGGTTTTATTATCTGAAAGTGGGCTTACAAATGAGATCAACGGCTTTTAATTTCCCTACCGAAAGAAGGCGCGTTCTCGAATTTTCCGTAGCTTGTCTGAATAAATCCATAAGATTTATCTTACAAGGGAACTTTGAACAATTGAATGCCGAAATATAATTTGAAAATTCTACTAGAGAAGCATTGTGATACACCAAGACCGTTCAAAAAAAAAATATATATATCAGCAGTTTTTAACTGCAAGGCACATAAATCGAAACCAGACTCCATCAATCACTGTAAGGAGTAGATGGACTCCCTACTAAGTAAGAGCGGAGTGGAGTGAGGCGGGACGCGGTGCGGATTGTAGGTAGTGAGAGATATCCTATTTACCAATCCATACGTTTTTTTACTTCCCCATAGTTTAAATGAGAGATTAGGGACCGTATTTTAATGCCTTGCAGTTAAAAACGTAGATTTTTTTTTGGGCACGGCCTTTGTATATCACAATGCTTCTCTGGTAGAAATTTCAAGGTAGGTTTCGGCATGTATTGGTTGCAAGTTCTCATGTTAGATAATATCACTTCATATAGGAAAGTTACGAATTCAAATACCGGGGTCCAATAATCTACTTGGATTTATTCTAATTTTCATTAGCAGTGAGATAAATTCTGGATTAGGATTTTATTACCTGCAGGATAAAAAGAAGATTTATTTAGGTTTCGGTCTGTTAATAATATTCTAAATGATAATAATAATTTAACTTTTTTTAAAATAGAATCGACAGGAGGATTAATTAGATTCTTTTTTTCCACGACCTATTCCATAGTCTTTATCATAAGTAATACCACGATTGATTTCGAATTTATCTAGAGAATTTGGAAATCAAGAGTGGCAATTGTTAGGACTATTTAACGAATAAAATTAAACTGTTTACTCACAAATCTTTATTTAACTATAGTTATTTTAAAATATTTATATATTTAATGTAAACGGCGATGTTTGTAAACAAACGAGAAACGATTGGTACGCTTCATTTGCTTCTTTTGTTCATCACTGCAACCAGATCATATTATTTATTGCCAAAGGATCGCAATGTTGTAAGAATGGTGGAGAAAATGATAACAACATTATTAATTAATTTCTGATGTCCTATGATGTAAATATGTCAATTATATTTTTCTGCAATGTCATTTCCTAGAAAATAATTCGTTTAAGAAAGTGCAAACAATGTTCCTTTTGTGGTATAATCAATTGATACAAATGTTTTTATATTATCTCCCGCATGCGCTATGTGCTGGCATTCATTCACTATATATATTCTTCTTCAGTAATAGATCTTGGACTACATCTAGACGCAAATTTAACCTGGCAAGCACAAGTGAAACACATATGTAAAAAGACTTTCTCCATCTTACATTATCTTAGACGTTTAAAGAATTTTTCTCCCAGTTTCGTTAAAACAAATCCTTGTGCAGAATCTTGTGTTACCACACTTCGATTATTGTGACATTATATATAATGATCTAAACTATGACTTGTCGCAGAGACTGCAGCGTGTTCATAATGCTTGCGTTCGATTCATTTTCAATATCCGCCGTTATGACCATATTTCCGAACACTTTAATAACCTCTCTTGACTCCGTCTTACTGACAGACGTAAATTGCACTCTCTTTCACTACTTTTCAAGCTTCTGAATTCTACATCCCTACTTACCTGGCGTCCAGATTTGAGAAGTTATCCTCTTACCACAATATTGACACTAGATCACAAGATAGCAGTCTGCTAACAATTCCTCTTCATAGCACTTCCTCCTATTCTACTTCCTTCACAGTAGCCTCTGCCCGCTCCTGGAATCTCCTTCCTCAAGATATCAGGGGTTGCCGCACACTTGGTACCTTTAAGTCACGCTTATACAGTTACCTGTTGTCTAATAATTAATTTTTCTCTATTTATTTAATTTTATACTATGTCATTAATCTTTTCCTCGTTTTTTTATATATATTGTACATATTATATATTTAATTCGTTAAAGTAATTCGTTAGAGTAAATCAAAATACATTATAAATATTAATTGTATTGTATTCATAACTTGTAATCGTTTATATATATATATATATATATATATATATATATATATATATAGATATATATATATATATTATTGTAATTTAGATTTAAGACTATTTTTTTGTTTGTATTTTTTAAACCTGGTTGAGTGGTAGACAAGGCCTTAAGGACTTAACTCTGCCAGGTAAAATAAAGCTATTATTATTATTATTATTATTATTATTATTATTATTATTATTATTATGTTATGGACCCAACTAGATTTCTTAGGCTTAAAGGACCTTCGGGACTTGGAAAATCTGGTAGCGTTTATCTAGCCGAGCGTTAGTATGAGGATGTACAGTATGCATGTTTTGAAATAAACAAAGGAAGTCTTATTTTAAACTATTTTATTACTAAAGTATAAATAATTAGAAACCCTAAATATCTCTAGCCCTAAATCTATTCTAAGCCTATATTAAAACTACAGTACTTTCTTGGGGGGTTGAGAAGAGGGAGTTGTGGAATTTTTAAATCTAACCAAATCTACATGATTAAAAATGTTATATCCCTTTTCTAAAATATAGTTTCAAAAATGTTAATGATACTTGATACAAATATAAAAGAAATGGACTACATTATTAAGAAAAATGGTCGGTGACTTACCCTTCAGCCGTTTACACACACAGACAGACACGAGACCCTCACTTCTCAAGTGTTATATACTCAAAAATGACCTCAAGTCACCCATAACTGTACCAACTAACATTCCAATGAACTAAATGTAGGGATGTTTACAGTTAGCTTAAGCAAACTTTGCTCTGAACTATATTATGTCTAAACTCTATCTCCACAGACTTGAATGTCTAAAGTCCATCTCAAACGACTTTGCTCGAATAATTAAAATAATCTATAAAACAAGAAAAAATCTATATAAAGAACTATGTTTTCATAACATTATTATTATTATTATTATTATTATTATATACAATCTGGAAGCCGTATTTCTTGGAGAGTCAGTCACTGCAAAATAATGCTATGACCTATTCAGAATGTTAAAAAGGAGGAGCTTTCTTTAATATGATAAACTTCACTTGATAAATTCGAGGCGAAACACGACTGTGATTGGTTGTAAATAAAAAAATCATTCAAATGTGATAAGTCATTGACTCCCATTTGGGGCATGAGTTAAATAGTCATTGAAATTAAATCGGCGAACTTATATTGAAAATGCATGACTACACAAAACGTTATAGTTATATACCTATTGGATATAATAAACAATTCAAACGCGATATGATCTTGGATCTGAAGTGTCTATAAATAATATTAAATAACTAGCTAATACCCGGTGTGTGCTGCTACGCTTAAATAAATGAAAATTAATGTGTTTTGATGTTTAGTTGAATAAGTAAAAGAAAAGATAATTATAAATTTATATCGTAATCATCTTTGATACCCCGTATTTAACGACGCAATTCCATTTAGTTGTTGTTTTTCTATGTTTACACTTAAACCAATTTCCTTCCAGTTATATTTGAAGAGAAAATATTTCTGCGTTTATAAAATAATAAGAGGAAAATAAATATTATATCGGTTGTTAAAAATATATATATTACTTCTTTTAAATTTAAGGAATAGAGATAGACTTTATACTTCTAATTTAAAAGATAATATAAGGTTATTTGGCTTTCTTCAGGAACTCTGGGTAATAAATTGCTTCTCTGACTTCTGGAGGTACAATTTTATGAAATATAAATTATACAAAGAAGATAAAACACAGAGAGTCAATATTAATCTGTTTTCATATTTACCTTTATTCTGTTGTTTGCAATTTAGTTACGTTTAGTTGAAATGAGTGTAATTTATTTTGCTATTACAACGCAGTTAATCTCGTGAAACGTTCTACCTTTATATTAGTTTAAAGGGATCAAGCACGATAAGAAAAATATTAAAATATCCGGATTAACAAGGTCAAGCAAACAGACACGAATGTAGGCTTACACGAATGTTCGGATGATTGTAACAAACTTTGACTTGTAAACGTTAAGTGAGACAACTTAATATTCATGTTATCGTTCACCGCTATGGTCTCGAGATAGGGTCGCTGCCTCGTAAGAAATATGCCTGGGTTTTTAATTTAGGAAAAGAAAAAAAACTTCATCATTAATCGACAATCGAGACCCTAGGAAGTCGGAGGTTTTAGCGTCCGCTGTTATACCGCGAACAATTAAATGGCTTAGATTATTTTGAACTAAGAGAGTTAAATTAAAGAACTTCGATTTTGTTTAGGTCTAATAAGTTTGAGAAGCTATGGTTTATACGTTTAGAGCTACCAGGAAGCTTCGGAAATTTTTAGCGTCCGCTCTTATACCGCGAACAATTAAATGGCTTAGATTATTTTGAACTAAGTTAGAGAGTTAAATTAAAGAACTTCGATTTTGTTTAGGTCTAATAAGTTTGAGAAACTATGGTTTATACGTTTAGAGCTACCAGGAAGCGGAAATTTTTAGCGTCCGCTGTTATACCGCGAACAATTAAATGGCTTAGATTATTTTGAACTAAGTTAGAGAGTTAAATTAAAGAACTTCGATTTTGTTTAGGTCTAATAAGTTTGAGAAGCTATGGTTTATGCGTTTAGAGCTACCAGGAAGCTTCGGAAGTTTTAACGTCCGCTGTTATACCGCGAACAATTAAATGGCTTAGATTATTTTAAACTAAGTCAGAGAGTTAAATTAAAGAACTTCGATTTTGTTTAGGTCTAATAAGTTTGAGAAGCTATGGTTTATACGTTTAGAGCTACCAGGAAGCTTCGGAAGTTTTAGCGTCCGCTGTTATACCGCGAACAATTAAATGGCTTAGATTATTTTAAACTAAGCCAGAGAGTTAAATTAAAGAACTTCGATTTTGTTTAGGTCTAATAAGTTTGAGAAGCTATGGTTTATGCGTTTAGAGCTACCAGGAAGCTTCGGAAGTTTTAGCGTCCGCTGTTATACCGCGAACAATTAAATGGCTTAGATTATTTTAGTCCACCGCTGTGGTCTCGAGGGAGCGTGCTGCCTTGTCACGCAGCGGGCCCGGGGTCGATCCCCGGTCGGGGCAGTTTTTCTGGGTGAGGTTTTTATCGGGGTTTTGCCTCACCTGTAAGACAAATGTCAGGAAAACTTTAAGGCCCAAACGGTCGCCGAAATCATATGGCCATCATCTTCATCATCATCATCCTTATCATTATCATCATCACCATCATCCTTCACCAGTGTGGAAAGCAACGGGAAGCTACCACACCTACACAATTTCCTAGTAAAGCTGCAAGCATAGCATGAAAATGCTATGATTGCAGTGAAGGACCTGCCTTCGGGCAGAATTACTATGAAGATTATTTTAAACTAAGTCAGAGAGTTAAATTAAAGAACTTCGATTTTGTTTAGGTCTAATAAATTTGAGAAGCTATGGTTTATATGTTTAGAGCTACCAGGAAGCTTCGGAAGTTTTAGCGTCCGCTGTTATACCGCGAACAATTAAATGGCTAAGATTATTTTGAGCTAAGTCAGAGAGTTAAATTAAAGAACTTCGATTTTGTTTAAGTCTAAGAAGTTTGAGGAGCTATGGTTTATACGTTTAGAGCTACCAGGAAGCTTAAATGTGAACAGCAATATTGCCAATATACAAACCGCCGGTTTTTTGTTTTTATCCTATTTTTTATCTGAGTATATACACCATACTAGCATGCAGTCTATACACAAATATTATTTATAGGCTTGGTTTGACCTAGGTATCCAACATTACAAACCATATAAGATCTCTCAGAATTGGTTGGCTTGGTCATTTGATAAGAATGGATGATCAGAGACTGATCAAAAAACTCTACAAATGGAAAGCTATAGGAGGCAGAGCTGTTGGAAGATCGAAGATCAGATGGGAGGATGACACAATGAACGATCAAAGGAAAATGAAAGTGACTAGTTTGAATATGGCAAGAGACAGATTGACATGGAGGATTGTTGAGAAGGCCAAAACTTTCACTTTTGAAGTTGTCGTGCCTTAAGATGATGATGAAGATGATGATGATGATCCAACATTACCAAAAAATAAATTTTCACATATATTTTATAATCTAGATTATTTGTCAAGAAATGTGCGAAGTGATGGAAATCAAAGACCTAACAAAAATAATTAATAAAAGAGAACTGATAGTAGCAGTAATTAATAACAAAAGACAGCTAAAAACAATACATTTGAAACCTAGTTGAATTCATGATTTATGGATGTAATCAGCTAACATGGGTTTTGAGTCTGCGACCGTTGGCGATACATTTCTCCTGTCGGAAAGTATTCTTTATGTTGGAATCGCAATAAATTTCTGTCACTGGCACATGACCCACGTAACTATAATCTGTCTGTTGTAAGTTGCTGACCGAGCCTCTTTAGCTTGAACGACCAGAACATATATTATCCTTTCCACTGCTGTTTCAACAACCCCATTTAATCCAAAGCTTAACTTTTAAGATTGGTAAACATTTCGAATACTGAATCCCACAAATAATTTTTGTTATCGCCAAGACATTCGTAGAAATTTTCGAGATTTGTCATGATGTTATATGGCATAGATCGATCGGCCTAATTTTATCGACCTGAATCCCTTATATAAAATATTAACAGCAGCTGATGATGGAACATGTTCCGAATGACCTAATAAATATTTTAACCTAAGTGTTTTAAAACTAGATTGTAAAAATTGTTGTAATGGCTTATTTTTCGAAGTTACTACTACTTGTGATTTTTTCCAAAACATTCTCAAATATTTGAAGAGAAAAATTATACGCTCAGACCGGGACTTGAACCCGGGACGTGGTTCTCTAGACCAAGTGCTCTACCAACTGAGCTACCTGAGCAAGTACCGATCTAAACGCAAATCTTTCTCTATATACATTGTAATTCCCATCCACCAAATGCTGTGAAGCCATGCTTCTATCTTGCAAATGGCGGCTCCTTTATTAAGAAGACATATTTGGGAATTATACATTACAGCCAGTACGGCTTTTTCCAAGTTTTAATTATTGATTTCGTACATCTCAATGATGGATAAATCATATTTGAAGAGAAAAATTATACGCTCAGACCGGGACTTGAACCCGGGACCCTTGGTTCTCTAGACCAAGTGCTCTACCAACTGAGCTACCTGAGCAAGTACCGATCTAAACGCAAATCTTTCTCTATATACATTGTAATTCCCATCCACCAAATGCTGTGAAGCCATGCTTCTATCTTGCAAATGGCGGCTCCTTTATTAAGAAGACATATTTGGGAATTATATATTACAGCCAGTACGGCTTTTGCTTTTTCCAAGTTTTAATTATTGATTTCGTACATCTTAATGATGGATAAATCATATTTGAAGAGAAAAATTATACGCTCAGACCGGGACTTGAACCCGGGACCCTTGGTTCTCTAGACCAAGTGCTCTACCAACTGAGCTACCTGAGCAAGTACCGATCTAAACGCAAATCTTTCTCTATATACATTGTAATTCCCATCCACCAAATGCTGTGAAGCCATGCTTCTATCTTGCAAATGGCGGCTCCTTTATTAAGAAGACATATTTGGGAATTATACATTACAGCCAGTACGGCTTTTTCCAAGTTTTAATTATTGATTTCGTACATCTCAATGATGGATAAATCATATTTGAAGAGAAAAATTATACGCTCAGACCGGGACTTGAACCCGGTCTGAGCGTATAATTTTTCTCTTCAAATATGATTTATCCATCATTGAGATGTACGAAATCAATAATTAAAATTCTCAAATATAACAAAACTGGAACATTTGAGATAATATAAATTTTCCCGAAATGAAGATTAAACATCATCATCATCATCATCATCCAGGGATTAAGCCTGTTGGCTCGTTCCGGTTTCATGAAAGCTAGAATTGTTAAAATTGTTCAGACCATCTTCTGTGTGGGCGTCCAACATTTCTCCTTCCGTGCGGTTTATAATTTAGCAATAATTTTGGAAATCTTTCTTCTGGCATTCTATTAATATGTTCTTTCCAGTCGTTCCTATATTTAATTATTCGGTCTGTAAGTTTGAAAATATTTAGTTCCTTTCTTATGGATTAAACATTGTACGATATTTTTGTCGTAACATCATGTTACAATACAAGGCACTCTATGAATAAGTCTACTGTATATTTGCCTACGGCCACGTTTCACAACTTTTTCTCATCTTATTGTAATATGATAATTACAATTATTATTGTACGAGTAGGTAGCGTGCTGCCTTGTCACACAGCGGGCCCGGGTTCGATCCCCGGTCGGGGCAGTTTTTCTGGGTGAGGTTTTTGTCGGGATTTTTCCTCACCTGTAAGACAAATGTCAGGAAAAATTTAAAGGCCCAAACGGTCCCCGAAATCATATAGCCGTCATAATTATCATCATCCTTCACCGGTGTGGAAAGCAACGGGAAGCTACCACACCTACAATTCCCTAGTAAAGCTGCAAGCATAGCATGAAGATGGTATGATTGCAGTGAAGGACCTGCCTTCGGGCAGAATTACTATGGATGTATTGTACGAGTAACACAACTTCGTGGAAAATTCTAACGAATATATTAGTATCCAGACATACTTTCTATATTGACGACGTAATAGGCGATCATAAATGTGGATTTAGAAGAAATAGATGTACAGTAGATCAGATCTTTTTGTATAAGACAGATTTTAGAAAAGAAATGGAATATATAGACACTGTGCATCAGCTATATGTAGACTTGAAAAAGGCATACGATTCATTTAAGAGGGAGAAGTTATGTAGTGTCCTGCTGGAGTTCGAAATTCCTAAAAAAGATAGTTAGATTTATTCGAATGCGTCTAAATGGCATAATATTTGGTTAGTCAGGAGAAGACGAGCGGCTGTGATCTCGGGTACTAATTTTATTTATTTTTTAACTTATTACTAAAATCAATACAAGTATGATGTGGGTGGTTATGAAACCCAGATTTTGTTCGGAGACTATTTGGAACTTTGAAGTTTCCTATATTTGTTTTAGAGGCGAAGAAAAAGTTCCATGAAAGCCTTACCTAGAAAACTTGTCCCGACCATACTCTCTGCGTCTGAGACTACGACGTTACCTCTAGACCACAAAAGTGGACAGAATAGAATTTAAAACTTAATAAATTATTCTGGAAATCTATTTCCATACAGGAATTTTGGTTTGAGAAAAGTATCACTATTTTTTCTATGGTAGATCAGATAATTTAGAACCAAATTAATATTCTTCTGAGGAAGATTGTACTTAAACCAAAGAAAGATTACATTAGAAATGATGAAATCAGAAGGCAGTTGAATATTCAGGCAATATGCGAATGGGTGGAAAAAAGAAGATTCGAATGGAATCAACATATATTTTGCACGAAACCAGATAGAATTACACGCATAGCAAGAGATAAGTTACCAGAGAATGGGAGAAGGACACATGGAATACCAAACAAGTGATGGAGGAACTCCTAATTCTGGATGAAACAGGTCATGGATCTAAAAAGAAAGAAAGAAAGAGAAGAAGGTCAGATATTGGCAAATTGGGTACAATTAAAATTAATTACTGGCTATAATCTCGTCAGAATTGTTAACATGCAAATTCAGTATTAAATTCCTTACAGTAATGTTTTTAAAAAGGCGAGAATGAAAAATATCTAATTCGAAACTGCGAATTCAAAAGTTGGTTATTGTAAATAATGAACACTATAATGACTTTTTTATACGTCCTCACCCCCAATTCTCACTCTGACCTTTATTCATGAATTTGTTTTGTTAAGTGCGTTTCCCGACCAGTTTTCACTTCCAACTAGTGTAAAACATAATGAAGGTCAGATCACAGACAATATTACGCCACTATAGCAATGGAATATGCTGGAACAGTTTTCTTTGGAAGAGATCGGCATGGTGTTATAAAAACAGAAGTGACGCAACGTAATGATTTACTGAAATTTAACATTGGGTATGAGAGAATGCTCATATAGCTTACAAATCCCAGTATATGGCGAGATTATAATTGATGCCTTCATAGTTAAATTGCAGTAATTGGTATGTATCGTATTGTAACATTTTGGGATTACGGCTAGTTAATATACAATGCACAAGGCGTCCAATTAAAGCCTCTAACATGAGTAATTTGAATTATAAGCGGAAATGTAATAACTTTTCATATAGGCCCTACGCTTTTGAACCGTGCCAACAAATCTTTTTTTTTTACAAAAAAGTATCCGTTTTTGTTTTGGTAAATAAACCATGAATGTTCTAATCATTGTGCTAATTTAGTAATAGCTACTTTTTATATCTAACTGGCACTATGGATCACGGAAGTTCAAAGCTGCGCGGGCATTATATCTTCATACATCCCTTTCCTGAGCTAGAATGTCTTCCAGTCATTCCCTGTTTAATTCGCCTTAATTGTTTGAAGATCTTAATTATCAACAGTAATCTAACAAGAGGAAGTTTATCTGAAAAAATCACGAGCGACAAAGTCGCGAGTGATTTTGTCTAATGAAAACTCAACCTCGCGTTGATTTGGAGTGACTATTTAGTGAATAATACATCAGAAGCTAAAAATAATTGTAATGTTTAATATTAACCAAATGTGAGGTTATGTATTCCGATCTTACTTCCGAGCTATTTCTTAGCCGGCTGTATAGTTATAAATAGCATATCTTTACTGTGAAATCTCTTTGGGCTTGGGAAAAATCAATAACAATAATGCAGATTCATTATATAACATTTAATATTTTTAGAGCACAGAACTAACCTCTTTTTTTGTTGTAATTTTTGAAGTTTTTTTGGCGTTTCTTCCTGTACCATATCGATCGTACATTGTTGAATTGATATACTTGTCAAAGAAGTTAATTTGCGGAGATATGTCATTACGAACAGGAAGATGCAATTTTATAAACAGGAAGATGCAATGTTATCAACAGGAAGAGACAATTTTATCAACAGGAAGAGGCAATTTTATCAACAGGAAGAGGCAATTTTATCAAAAGGAAGAGGCAATTTTATCAAAAGGAAGAGGCAATTTTATCAAAAGGAAGAGGCAATTTTATCAAAAGGAAGAGTCAATTTTATCAGCAGGAAGAGGCAATTTTATCAACAGGAAGAGGCAATATTATCAACAGGAAGAGGCAATTTTATCAACAAGAAGAGACAATTTTATCAACAGGAAGAGGCAATTTTATCAACAAGAAGAGACAATTTTATCAACAGGAAGAGGAAATTTTATCAACAGGAAGATACAATTTTATCAACAGGAAGAGACAATTTTATTAACAGGGAGAGGCAATTTTATCGGTCTATGAGATAAGTAGTCACCCAATTAATTGAAGATCTGTAAAAATATTTTTTTCACGAGAATAACCTCAATAGCTACATTTATTCGGAGTTCATTAACATAAAATTGAAGAGCAGAGGAGATAGTGCATCTCCTAGCTTTAATCCATTATGAATTTCCAAAGTATCTGAAAACACTTTGTCTATATGCTCCCTGCTCTTTGTCCCATTTATATACAAGTCCTGCTACCAAATAATGTAACTAAGCTCGTAAACTATTTGAGATAGAGACATGCGGTTTTTTGCAACATATTCTACATCTCTGAAACTTTTGTTTACAGTTGTTGCAGATTGTGATTCAAACGACAATGACGACATCACAGGAAAATACCCAAAGTGTATGGCGGAGTTTAGTAAATCACCAGTACACCCATATCCGAATGTTATGCGGTTAACATGTCTAGACACAAAAAAATTCGCTTCATCAGAGAACATCACCCTCTGCAGGTACTCACTGTCTTCGTCAATTGCGTTCAGCATGGAATCAGCAAATTCCGCACGCCGCGCCGAGGGAAGTCAGTTGGCAGCGACGCTTGCGTAATTTTCAGTCGCTTATGGAGGACTTCATGAATGGTTGATTTTGCTAAAGCAATTCCCGTGAAGCATGACGAACCGATTTTTTGAAGTCTCAGTTGAAATGTATGTTGCCCATTGTCGATAGTTTCTTGGCTCACACCTGGTCGTCCACTCTGTTGCAAGTCCATTACACTGCCAGTCGCTAGAAATATATCGGCCCATCTAATTATGGATGATTTGGATGGAGGATCTCTTCCATATTGCCGGCTGAAATTTAGCTGTACAGTTACTGGTGATTTACCAGACTCAGCATACGACCACACACATTGGGTATTTTCCTGCGGTGTCGTCATTGTCGTTTAAATCACAATCTGCAACAAATGTAAACAAAACTTTGAGAGATGTAGAATACGTTAAAAAAAACCGCATGTGTCCATCTCAAACAGTTTACGAGCTAAGTTATATAACTTTGGTAGCAGCACTTTGCGGACACCCTATATAATATCAATATAACATGAACAATACTTCCTATGTTACTTCATTACTTATGATTAGGGCTCGGAAGTTGAGGAAAAATCTTTTTTATTTTATGTCTGAAGACAAGGTCCAATATAACATTATATATATATATATATATATATATATATATATTCGAAGAAAAATGATTTCTTGAGGAGATCAGCAAGATGTTCAAAATTAGACAAAATAAGAAATACTGTCATAAGAGAAAAAATGAATATTGGTTATTCAATAGTAGATTATATACGGTATAAGCAATTAAATTGGTATGGGCACGTACGACGAATGCAAGAAGAAAGATTACCCAGGAAAACATTGGAATGGTGTCCACCTGGAAGAAGGAGGAGAGGAAGACCTCGAAACTCGTGGATGCAGGAAATAAGAACTGGAATGAGAGCAAGAGGACTGGAGGACATGGATTGGATGGAGAGAGACGAGTGGAGAAGAAAAATAAAACTTCAGGCACAGAAAGATGTGTAAACATTAAAATTTTGTATATAAATAAATAAATAAATAAATATATATATATATATATATATATATATATATATATATACATATACATTTTGGTCATTGAAGACCAGAAAATTATTTGTCTTTTTCGACGTTTTTTGGCTTATTAGACCCTTTTTAGCCTTTTTTTTTAGATCTTAACAGATTTTTAGCAACTTTATCTTCTTTTGACTACATTTATACCATTTGTATAATTCAAGAATCCGCAGATTCTAGGCTCAATTCCAATTTCTTTTAAAAATACTATCTAGTTTTACTTTCTAAAATCTTTTCATATTCCAAAAATGTTTGTTCTGCGAGAAACTACTAAAACCTCACAAAATACCCCGCTATTTTTAAACACCAGCCTACTGACCGCCTGAACTATTGTATTTCGACTTCAAATTTTCTAAGAATTGTCACTTTGTGAAAATTATCTCGGGCAGGGGGTGAAGACAGGGAGGTTGTCTTCATTCACTCGTTAGCAACTGCAACACTTTTTACGTCCTATTTTTCTCAGTTTTTAGGTATTTTGTAGGATATCTTTAGGTCTTTTTTAAAGGTATTTTATAGGTCCTCAACTTCCGAGCCCTACTTACGATCCAAGTTGCAAACTTGCAGTCTATTGATTCTGTAACGAAATTGTACAAAGGCCCTTTGATGAACATACCTGACTCAACTAACTGTATATGGAATTTATCGATATTTTACGAAAGCTTTGAGTTAAAAGACCCTGATTTGGTTTTCAAAATTTCCTAGATACCATAAGTTATCCTTTCAGTAAAACAACTATCTCTCTTATGTAGAATGTTATTCAATTATGCACAGGAATATAACAGTTGGTAATGTGGGTGGATATATAAATAGCTAGATAAATATGCAGTGTTATTAATCGAATTCAAAAACATGGATGCAGGGTTTTCACTAATAGTCGAATTGGACATCTCTGTGTATATACATTTTTGCACGAATTTTATTTCGCCTTCATTACAATACTGCCAATACTCTAATATGATTGTTCATATAGCAATTAAACTTAAGATGCTAATAAATGGAACTCTCCTATTTTTATTAGGTATATTCCACACTACAGTGGTTCTCCTTCGACCCAAAGTGATTTGCCGCCAGAGGTTTCTGTCTAAAGCATCTTCTTACCTCAAATATCTAGCTTCCATACTTCTCACTAAATCAATCCAACGTTCTCTAGGTCTGCCTCTTCTGCTTCTTCCATTAGCTTTCAAATCAAAGATCTTCTTAGGTATTCTATCTTTTTCCATTCTTATGAGGTGTCCATACCATTTCAAACGTTTTTCTTTTATTTTTTTCTAATATGTTATTTTTTTCCAACTTGCATAATTTCCCTTATTGTGCCATTTCTGACTTTATCCTGTCTTGAAATTCTTGTCCATCGCCTGAAAAAATCTGTTTCTGCTGCTAACAACTTGTTGTCTACTTACTGTTCAGGTTTTGAAATCATATAATAAAATGAGTGATGTGACTCATTCAAACCTTTAAATATTAAAAAAAACCTCTTGATAATTGTATAAATCTACTAGATGATTAGGATGAGTTATTTTTGTTAGATTATATGGAAGTGGTGGATGATTGTGCTATTATTTTATGTTGACACTACTGTTTCCTTTTTATTGAATAGTAGCTAATACCCGGCGTGCGCTGCTACGCCTAAATAAATTAAATGTGTTTCTATGTTTGATTGAATAAGTAAAAAGAAAAATAATTATACATTTATATCATAATTATTTTTAGATACCCCGTACTGATTACCTGGCGTTATCCTGATCTTCTTGGCATAAATGAGCAAATATGAGTATTCTTAAATCTGTTTTAAAATTTAGCTATTCATTTAAGACTAAGGGTCGGTTTCACTAACAGAGTTAACTGTATTACGCCAGTTTAAGCTATGCATTATGCACGGGGAAAACTGGCGTAATACAGTTACCTCTGTTGGTGAAATTGACCCTCAAGCATTGAATAAATTAAATAACAGCTGTTATGACCATCTTTGTCGAATACCTAGGTTCAACTCCTAAGTTGGAAATGAATCCTAAAAGATACATTGATTTAATTTATTTAATATTGTTTTTAAAACAATGGAAAAACAAACGAGTAGAAATTATTTAAATTCATATGAAATTACACAATGATGCATAATAAGTTACAGTTTTACATTATTTTGTTTTCACTGCGGTCCGAAACATTTAGAAACTGATAGGAGAAATTATTGTTTCGCCAATTTAAGGGTTAATGTTTTGTTTTTTTTCACTGAATATATTACATTGTTTTCTATAAACATGTTTTTAGAGGCTCTGAATAGCTCTGATGATATGTAATGGAAAACTTGTATGTTTTAACAAATGCCATAGGTCCTAGTACGTTTTTTCGTATTGGGAAAGACAATTTTTTAAAAATGTCCCAGGTTGTCATTTCGACCTTCCTGATGTTCTCTCCTGGCGTGATATACTCGTAACCTACTTCTGCGGTTGGGGCTCCTGGAAGGCGGGGTTACGCTGCCCGGTGAAATGAGAGTTGATGGTAATGATGCGCCAGGAGAGGCCTTAAACTAAACTTAAGCTAATTAGACGAATATGATATTGATGATGATGATGGCCAGATGGTGTTCGGGGACCGTTTGGTCCTAAACGTTTCCTGACATTTATCTTACAGGTGTGAAAAAACTCACCCAGGAAACTTGTCCCGACCGAGGATCGAACCCGGGTCCGCTGCATGACAAGGCAGCACGCTACCTGCAGACCACAGCTGTGGACTTTTACTCAATTTTAAAAGCCACATATATTACAGGAGTATTATATTCCGTTCTCTTTTCAAACAACTGAATAACTGCAAATACAACAATCTGTGCATGAGCGCCTTAATCCATGCTGTGGATCTAGTAAAATATTTGTTTTATGTCAAACTTATTTGTTAGCCCTCTGTAAAGCTCGGGCTCGAACATGTCATCGACTAGCAATGTACTACGTACTTCCTTTGTTGCGTACATAACTATTTATTTTAAGTCTTCTTGCAATTCTAAGTAAAACTCGTTTATTTTGTTTTTTACTTCTTCAGGCGTCCAGATAGAAATCATTGTTATATATTATACACGGTGAATGCGAAGGCTTACTCTTACAATTCTATCATTTACCCAGATCTAACTGCCATTCATTTTTTCACGATTTCCTGAAGTTAATTACTCATAAACATGCTGTTTTCTCTTGAGCTGTAAATTATTATATAATCTATCAACCCTTTAGAACCTCTCAGATTTTTTAATTTTGTTATGTTTCTGATATAGCTGCAATTCTATATCTCTTAATTTTAATCGAGCCTCTAACTCGATGTACCCTGAGACACGGGGTCCCTAGAGTACTAATCCATCAATTAGGTCCCCAGCTCCACATCTCGGACATGTCTGTCGTGAAATGTTTATCCATGTACAAACAGTTATGACAAAGTCTGGCCAGTTTATCATGGATCGGGCTAGAAGTTTAGTGTAATACCAAGACTATAAAACAACAATAATCATTATTAATATTATTATTGTTGATAATATTATTAATAATATCAGCATCACCATTATTATTATTATTATTATTATTATTATCATCATCATCATTATATTAATATTGGGAATATTTTATTGAGAATATTAAAAGAAAGCAGCATATGAAGAAAGAACTTAAAATTGAAGAGACATTTTATATTACGCCAGCACATTTATAAATACACTTTCTCACCTTAAGTAACTCTGTAATCCAATAGTTAAACCAGAAATTTTGTAGTTAAACTGATAGGTTTAAATAAATATAATCAAGGAAATATAATTTTAAGGAAGTTTGTTGGACTGGAAAGGGTAACAAATTATTTAAAACAATTTTTTTTAGGTTTGCAATATTGTAGATTGAGTACATTTGTTGGGCAACATTTTGCCACTGAATATTGATAAATAATTCTATATAAGATTCACAAATGTACGTCTAATTCTTGAACGGGAAAAATTACGGCCAGTCTACATATTGTGACGCGTGATAATAACGATCGAATTTCGCGGGCGAAAGCGAAAATAGTGGTCCCGCATTGATAGAAATAGATTCGCGAGTCGAGATCACGCAGATCATTGAAATATCTGAGCCCTCATTCCAGAGATCTTTACGCACCTCTACTTCCCCCTTTCGGGATCGATCGGTGGCAAGAAACTTTCATGTTTAGAAGTGTTTCGGCCGAGAGCCAGAAAGTACCTCCCCGCCTATATAATCTGTGGCGAAGACGTAAGCGAATCAGTTGTGGTTTTGACGATACGTGAGTGAAGAGAGAAAAAATTATAGTGAGCTGATTCATCAGAGACTGTAAAATGATGATGAAACAGAAAAACTTTGAATCAAGATTAATTGGGCGGCGTTATGTCTCAATCGACTACACGCCATTATGTAGTTTCGAGACAAATATGTTTAGAGTTTAATTCAATCTTCATTATTTATTGTAGAGCCAAACTAACAATACAGGATATTGCAAGCTATTTTCCTTGTTTGACAGTGATACATCAGCAATCAACGAACGGGAACAGTGCTTAGCTGCATGATGCAAAATTTAGATTAGTATTTATGAAGATCTGGTTTCGTACTCGTTTGTTGCAAAACATAGAATCTCTGATAAGACTGATGACGTTTACATTTTTCTTTAATAATAAGGTTATATGTGAAGATTTGGCGCTAAAAGTGTGCGTAACTTGCTTCACACGCCAGTGCAACAAATGACATCAAAATCCCATTTTTTGATGGCGCTTAGCCGATTGATGCATAACATCATCCAATTGTTAGTGTAAATTGTGAGCAATTATTAGTGACAGATTGTAGAATCAAATAAGTTAGTAGTGAAATATCATACATCTGTGTGAATAATTTACGCCAAAACAACGAGATGACTACCGCTACGGCAACATACGACAATATCATCATCAATAACAAGGATTATGCCCAATGGCCTGTTCCGATCACATTATAGGTCGAATTGGTCCTTCCATCTCTTCAATGGTCTTCCCAACAATCTTCTCTCTTTTGGTTTATAATTATACATTCTTCTTGGTATGCGCTGTTCATTTATTCGTAATACGTGCTGAAGGTAAGCATTTTGATAATATTTGATTCATTCACAGAAATTAAATATATTAAGTTCTGTTCTTATATCTTCGTTTTTCTTTTTATCGGTCCTTTGGTATCCTGCTACTGCTCTCAACATCTTCATTTCTGCAGCCTCTATTTGTTTAATATCTGCCTTTATTAATGTCCAGGTTTCACATCCATAAATAAGAGATGGAACTGCCAATACTTTGTAAAATTTTAAAATAGTTTATTTTCTAGTTTTATTCAATAATGTACGTTTAATTGTGCCACATAGATAATTTAATCGTTGTATTTTAGTGTGTTTATCTAAATTTCTGTCATTTCATAAATGACATCACAAATAATTAAAATTCTGAACTTGGTCTATAATTACATTGTTTATCACTATTTTTGTTCTTATTGCACATTTTCCTTTCAGAGCTAATATTTTTGTTTATATGTAGATATTCTTAAATTGTATTTTAGAGATATATTTAAAGTATAAAGGAATTGTTGTAAAGCATTTTCTAATGATATCATTATTACTTGATCGTCTGCAAAAATTAGAGTTGTCAGTACACTATTTATATTAATTTGTTCTTGCTATTCATTTATGACATGGTCCAAGTATAAATTAAATAATACTGATGACAATGGACACCCTTGTCTTACTCCCTGGTTTATTTCTATTTTTTGTTTACGACAATATATGTACGAAATATTCTCATGAAGTGCTCTATCGTTTCTTACTTTTAATTAATAATTAGTATCAGACTTTCTGCTAATATTTGTTTATCTCTCTCTGTTCTCCGTGTGAAATTCTTATCGGTGATCGTTGTGCACTGATAGTATTTGTTTTCTGATAAACTTTAATGTTTCCCATTTGTTGAAACCTCCATTCCGTTAGACTAGGCCCATGTAAATGATTAGGCCACGAACATTGATGTTTCTTCGCATCCTTCTTTTTCTTAGTATTCTATTTTCAACTCAACAGTTTCTTTGTTGATCAATTATTTGATTATCGATACAAAACAAATGGCGCATATATCTATGGCGTATAATATTACTAGTGATGTCAAATGCAACAACAACCTGTTGAAATGGAGATCAATCCATCAAATGTATCCGACCGACTGTTGGAAAAATTGGAAAATCAACGGACCGTGAGGCATATTATTATTGAAAAGTTTAACAAGCATACACATCTATGTTGATTTATTAAATGAATCATAGCTTGTTTTAAAATTTTGACAATACATGTATTTTAGCCGTTTTAAATAAAAACATAAAGAAACATGAATAATGACAGAGGCTCTATTCCGGTCAGCGCCCTCTTTCTCTTTAATTAAAAGAAGGGACTATTATGTTGATGATGTCAATTATTGATCCATATCAGTCACGTGATGTGACGTAATCATAATTGTAACTGGCATTGTGTTTACACTATTAGCCTGTTTTTATTCAATCAATATAACTAGTCTCGAAACGCGATGACTATTTTAATATTAGTTTGGTGATTTGGGTTATAATGATAATGTACAATGCAATTGCAATTTATATTCTGATAGATTCATTGGATTAAAATTTTTATGCAACTACGGATAATGTATGTTACTATAGGCCTAATATCTTAAATTATGTGCCCAATTACAGAAGATAAAACATTAATATCATTATGATAATCATTACTAATAACGACCTAAATAAAATAAATTTATGTAATGTGATGTTTTCATCAATATGATATATTATGATTAAATATAAGGCACCCCATATTGCATTGTAATGTGTGTAATAAATAAATAGATAAATCTTCTTGTAAGCCCATGTTTAAATAAATGAATAAATAAATATATATTTATATATCCTCAACTCGTGTCCAACTCAGGGTCGGGTCCAGGGATGAGATGAGATGAAGCCCCTATATTTATGGAAGTCTCTGAACTACAAGGGTACCGGCCGACCACTCTTGACGCACCGTCGCAGGGGCAGACGAACGAAATGGATGAGATGAGTATGAAGATATGGTGGAATGAAATTTGTGGTAGGGGAGAACGGGAGAAACCCCGAGAAAAAGTTGCCCATGCTCCGTTTCGTCCACCACGAAACCCACATGGAGTGACCGAGACTCGAACTCGGGACCTCAGCGGTGAGAGGCGAGCGTGTAATCGCTTGCGCCACGGAGCCGCCTCTCTCTCTCTATATATATATATATATATATATATATATATATATATATATCCATCATCCATAGTAATTCTGTCCGAGGGCAGGTCTTTCACTGCAATCATAGCATTTTCACGCTATGCTTTGCAGCTTTACTAGGGAATTATAGGTGTGGTAGCTTCCCGTTGCTTTCCACACCGGTAAAGGATGATGCTAATGATAAGAATGATGATAATGGGCGGATGATTTTCGGGACCGTTGGAACCACAAGCTTCCTGACATTTGTCTTACAGGTGAGAAAAAAACCCGAAAAAAATCTCACTCAGGAGCCTTTCCCGACTGGGAATCGAACCCGGGCCTGCTGCGTGACAAGGCAGCATCCAACCTCGAGACCACAGCGGTGGACTACTATAGGCCTAATATCTTAAATTTTGTGCCCAATTACAGAAGGTAAACATTAATAAGACCCTTCAAACGTTAGATTGAGACCGTAACAGACCCCTAGGTCTATCACATGAAAGGAAGAAGAAGAAGAAACATTAATAACATTATCATAATCATTATTAATATGCACCTAAATAAAATAAATTTGTGTAATGTAATATTTTCATCAATAAACACTCAATAGACACTCCGCATTGCATTGTAATGTGCGTAATATATAACAATGCAATATGCATATTCCTATATCCAAAATTATTTCCATTCTTCTCTATCCATCCAATCCAACTCTCATGGTCCTTTTTCCTTCATGGCTTCAGCGACATACCCTATCCCTGTATGTGAAGTTCGCGGGCAAGTTGTCGAGACAGTTCAAGGTGGCTTAAATGACCCAGTCATACTACACAGTGTGTATAGTGGGTGTATGTGCGCGTGCGCGTACGAGATCTGTAGGAATAACATATCGCTTGAAACATTTATGAAGTATTATCTGCCCAATGAATGATTTTAATGCTCATATTTTGAACCAATCCATTTCACTATTAATCATTATTTTTAATCCATTAACAATCAATGTAGGTGAATTTGAACAAGGCACACGATAATAAACAAGCACAACCTATTGATATAGCCTACACCTGAATATTTTAAACGGGATATAACCTAAGATTTTTAGCATTTTAAAAATGAAGTATGCCTAAAATGTTATGTAGGACTAGTACATAAAAACTGTTACAGGCCTATTGTTATCATTATTACATTATTACCTGATTACCTAATTTATTAGAGCATATTTCTCTTTTTTACTGTTTCATTTTTATAAACATTTTCTCAATTTTGTTAATGGTTTTATATCAAAAGGTTATTGATTATTATCATACGGTATTGCGCTTCTACTATTGTGAAATTCAGGAAAGCGAATTATTTTAAAGTGATCAGGAAAGTAGAATATATTGTGTGTCCCATGTAGGCTATTTTCCTTGTGAAATAAAACAGAGTAAATAAATTCGCCGTTATAATACAGATTTTCTTTGTCTCCGTTTCATAGGTATGTGACGTCACATTGCGGTTTAATGAGTGATACATTTGATTAAACTACAGTTTCTCAGAATTTTGGTTCAATGAATTTTTATACAGAGTGGACAATAAAATTAAGTCCTTTATATCTAAAATAACAAGTGAGACGAATTTTGAAGAAGTGGCTGAATTCAAATACCTAAGAACCATAATAAATATCAATTAATATATATTTTTTTATTATTAATATATTTATTAAATACAATGTGTACATCAAATTAAATTTAGCTTTTTACCAGTCTTTAATTAAATTGTTTAGAGGCAGAGTCCTGTTTTTACACTTCGCTAGATGATATTTGGGACATGGATTGTTGCATAATTTACAGATGCATTCCTCCTTGGGTTCATGGTACATGTTGTTCAGGCATATATTCCCATGAAATCCATGGGCTGCGAAACGTGTGTACAGGTGTCGAAGTTCGAAATTCGGTTGCTTCCAGGTTTCTGTTTTCATTGCGTCTGTTTCCATAATTTCTGTCGGTATCTGGGCGGCTTTGTTCTGTCTCTCCTCGATGACGATTCTGTATGCTTGCGTTTCCGGTTTCCGGTAGTCTGAAACAGTGTCTGATATCTTCGATGAAGAAGGATTCCTGGGCTATTGTATAGGCATAACTATTTCTTGTATATTTTGAAATTGACAGTGCTCTTTTGAGAAACCTTGATTTAACGTTCTCCAGTTTCTTAAGATTTTTCACTGTCAAGTAATTCCATATAAGCTGGGTTTCGTATGTTGCGGCCGGCATTACTTTAAGGTTGAAGAGTTTCATTGCAGTTGAGAGGGATAGTCTTTGGAGTTTAGGGATATCGTACATGGCTTTCGTTGCAGCTGTTGCTCGATCCTGTATATGAAGTGAGAAAGCGGTTCCAGTTGTTTGTAAGGTGACCCTCAAGTATTTGTGGGGAAGTCCGATGTTTCAGGGTCCTCTTTCGAGAGATATATACTATGACCAATCACATGAATAATATATGATAAATAAATATCAATTAGGATTGAGTTGCAGAAAAGAAATTTAACATATTCTCAACTCTGAAAACGGATGCTATTATACATTTGTCATCCCACTTAAAACAAGTTGAACTAAACAATATAAAATTGTCATTCTTCCAATTATTTTATAAGGGTATGAAACATATTGTTTCTTACTTTAAGGGAGGAGAAAAATTACGAGTATTTTAGAATAAAGTTCTTCGGAAACATTTTTGAACCGACGAGGGGCGAATTGATAGTTGAATTAAAAAACTACACAGGGTTAATAGTGAGCTACGATATCTTTATGTGAAACCAGATGTAATAAGAATAATTAAGTCTCGTATATTGCAATGGGGAGAGCATGTAATAAGAATGGGGAATGGAAGCGGGGCATGGAAACTTCTTGTAGGAAAACCAGAGGGAAAGCTCTCGGTAAACAGGCCATGAATGATATAGCAGGATTTTAATATCATAATGAATATAAAAGTTTAAGTTAATAATTTTATACTTTAAAATTCTTTTAATATTTACATAACACTTAAATAAATAAAATCATCTAAATAATTCATTGTTGTTCATTGTTGAATAAAAAGTCTCAGTAACAATTAAATAAATTGTATTACATAACAATATTTCTGTTATAACTGTAATAAGAACACCTGCTTAACTTCATATTTTTAAATGAATGTAAACAAAATTCTGATTGGATGTGAAAACAATTAACTTTTTGATCTAACAAATCAAATTTAAACCTTATATTTAAATAACTATTAACCAATAGAATTTAAAATTACCATCATGTGATGTAATAATGTTCTTTAAAATTATAAAATAATTGTACTATTCATTTTGCATATAACTTTCCACAAAGATAGAAGCAAAAAGAGTTCTCAAAGTTAAAATGTAATATTTAATACAAGAATAATTGATTCCAGAAAAGAAAATAATTTATTTTAATTGATAGTGAAGAATAATACCACTTAAATTTACTTAATCTGCTGGGAACCTACAAAGTGAATAAATTTGTAATTATTTCTACAAGAAAGTTTTCAGTGATTTTAAAGTGTTTTCCTATCCAGTGTACCAACTTCCGACCTTGAGAAGAGAATCCGGCTCTACCGAAAATCAAACCCAACCTGAACCAGTAATTCTTTTTGGGACACAAATCCTTCTTCAAAATGTTACTACGACATCCCACGACTTGGAACAACAATTTACTTCTTGAATGAGGAGGGAGAATAATATTAACTGTGATTTGTAGAAAGTGAATTATATAGAGGATGATAGAAAAAAATATATATTTGAGGCTAGGGATATATGGAGAGCTTGTATCCTTGCGGCATGTAGTTCCGGGTCCGATAGTGCAAGTGTGTTTAGTTCATTATTAAATCTATTTATGACAGCGGCTCTAGCGCAAAAGTTTGTTACTCTCTAATTCTGAGACAAAATATCGCGTTTCGGTTACTCCCTGTGGGGTTTATGGTGGTGGAAGAATCGGAGCCAGGGCAAGCCTGTCGCGCCATGTAGTTTTTTTAATCCTAATAAATGTTAAAGAAATTATAAGGGATTACATTTTATATTGGCTGCTGCTCTTTAAGGTAAATGATGGTATGTCTTACCTTCTATTTTACTCGTTAAAAATACAACTTATGTAGCGTTAATTTCAAATTAAATGTAAACTACAAAGTATCTGGATGAGTATTATATTTGCTGTCTTTCTGATACATGTGCCACTTTTACTCATAGTCAGGATGGAGCCCTACCCGAAGGATGTCGGGGTCATGAGGTTGTCATGGTAACACTGCAATACCTGCAGGAACATAGATTCTTCATCTCCGTGCACTGAATAGGGAGTAATTTATTAACGACACCATCAACATTAACGCCACGTCTTTAATTTTTATTTCATATTATGTCGAATTTGATATATGTTTACGTTATTAAAATGATTGTTGTTATAGTGTATATATTGGGGCACGCCGTAGCGTAGTGGTTAAGGCACTGAGCTACAATCCGGAGGGTCGAGGGTTCAAGTCCCGTTGGGGTCAGGATTTTTAAACTGACCCAAACCCTCTGGCGGCACTATGGCCCTGGGGTTGACTCAGCCTCTAACGGAAATGAGTACCAGACGCTTGTTCTGGGGGTAAAGGCGGCCGTCACGCAGGGCTGACAACCCGGCTGACAAAGTGCCGATTGTCTAGAAAAAGTGGGAGCCTTAACCTCCCACTACCCCAAGGGCCTCCGGGTCTGTTGTGGGATCACTTTACTTTACTTTACTATAGTGTATATTGCGATGCGAGTGTGGTAAACATTTGATACGAATCGAGGAAAAGTTTAAAAAACGAAGCGCTTGCGCCGAGTTTTTTTTTTTTTTTTTTTTTAATTTCCAAGATTCCGTTATATATTTACCACATGAGTATTGCATACTATTTTTTGCACTACGTGTATTTATTTTAATAATTGAGATATTAGCTAAAATATTAATGAATATCCATCCATAGTAATTCTGTCCGAAGACAGGTCCTTCACTGCAATCATAGCATTTTCATGCTATGCTTGCAGCTTTAGAAGGGAATTGTAGGTGTGGTAGGTTCCCGTTGCTTTCCACACCGGTGAAGGATGATGATGATAATGATGGCCATATGATATCGGGGACCGTTTGGGCCTTAAAGTTTTCCTGACATTGTCTTACAGGTGAGGAAAACCCCCGATAAAAACCTCACCCAGAAAACTGCCTCGACCGGGGATCGAACCCGAGCCCGCTGCGTGACAAGGCAGCACGCCACCACAGCGGTGGACTTAATGAATATAATTGAAGATAAATGCTAGATTTGAGGAGGTGAATCGGCTACATGTGTTGCTATGGAGAAATAATAAGTATTGTCGGTCATGTAGCCATCTTATATTTGTTAAAACTGTAAAACTAATTTGATTTGAGATTTATTTCTGATTACGGAGAAAGTTTTAGACATTGTGTGCAGTGATGATGAAATAGATGAGACGTGGAAAGCTGGATGTGATGGATTAATACCGAAATTAATACAAATTGTAGTATCACTATCAATATTTCAAAATAAATGTTTTTACTTGCCGCACTAGTGATTTTGGTCATTTTTAAAGTATTGATATTTCTTTTGTTTTCATAGCAACCAAGATTGTATGAGGGAATGTCAAATTACGACGCATATCAACAATAACAATGAGTATATAATATTAGTTACATAGTGCAAAAACGAACTATTACAGTTCTCAAACACTTAACCACAAGCAACTTTTATCAACAAAAACTATACTATGGCGTTTAAAGGTAAAATGT
Organism: Diploptera punctata; assembly: GCA_030220185.1. NCBI lineage: Eukaryota > Metazoa > Arthropoda > Insecta > Blattodea > Blaberidae > Diploptera > Diploptera punctata. Next base: position 835,692 of record JASPKZ010006080.1, read on the forward strand.
TCCACTACTCGCCTCAGGAGTGGCTCATGGGGTAGTAGGATGTTAAGTCCATCACCTTTTTTAGACAATCGACAAGAGATGTCAGTCGAGCTTTCAGCCCTGCGTGACGGCCGCCGTTCCTCCAGAACAAGCATCTGGTATTAATTTAAATTAGAGGCCGATTCAACCCCAGGATTATGATGCCGCCAGAAGGTTTATGCCAGTTTAAAACCCTGATCACCGGGACTCGAACCCCCGAACTTTCGGCTTGTAGCATATCGCCTTAACTACCTACGCTGCGTCGTGCCCCAAATGTAGCGTGGGATGACTCGTTTTAATGTAGCCTATGCAATATTTAGAATACTCTGTATATAAGATCTCGAAGCAGTAATTTCAAACCCGTCATCTTTAAATAGGCGTTGGTTAGAATTGAAATAAGTTCACGACATGTTACTATAAATAGAAAACTTCAACTATACATAAAACAGCTCACACACAGTGTGTGTGATGACTGATGAGGCATGTCATGAACGACCAAGCGTATCACCGGAAACAGTGCTGCAGACGATTCAAATTGACAGTGATAGTCGGAATGCATCAACTCGATGCCTCAGTATGGAGTTGAATGCCCCTCGTAAAATCTACGTTTCACTCTACGAAAACGTACTTATCACGTCTGCTTGATTTACGGAATCGTATCACAGAAGCAGCAGGCTTTTTTACGGTTTAAATGTTAAGGTCTACATTTCGTTTCACAGCTGAAAGATAGAGTTTGTGTTTTTCACCCATATGACCGTCATGTAAAAAAATGCAGTAGAATATGTGTAAAACTTACAATAATTTTTCAATCTTTGCATTCCTTCATTGAAATGGATAGTTACTTTAGAGACACTCTGTATTATGGAACCCACACATGATCTGCATTTAGTTTTGTGGCCGATAGTAGGCCTACATAGCTACTGTACAGGAAAATCATAACTTGAAGACGATACAATTGTGGGAACAGACAATTGTGTTTGTTGGAATTCATGATTGAATTCTATTATACTAGATTGGTCATTAGTTAATGATCTAAATATGTTAGTAAGGAGTAATGTAGTATGCTTATTTGTACATCAACTTTAACCATTTGTTACGCTGTATCAGTAGTTTGGGATATGTAGTTTAATTAGTGTATACCGATAAGTGTTGTACAAGCAATGTAGCATGGGTATAGCACCTATGTGATGTTCCGAATTAATAATGGAATAAGTTTACATCAATTCTTTCTGTACAGAGCTAATTTTTTTCTCTATATATTTTAAACTAGTTAACCATCAATTTTTAGAACCTTAGAAGAAAATAATTGCCGTGACGTGATTGGTATGTTGTACTACAAGTTTCAAACTTCCATTCGACGGCCCTGGTTCGAATCTTTGCGGGGTAGGTGAACATACATCTCCATATTGAGGCTAGGTCATGTCTTTTGTTTTGTGTTTTCTTAGTCGATGGTCTGACAACTTTCTGATCACAGTTCTAGGGAGGCCCGCAACTGTGTATCAGTCTGATGTGTAGCTCAGAGCTCCTGCTCCCTATCTATAGGCGACTCGCCCAGGGCATTTGTCTTTTAAGTCCTACAAAAAAAGAGAGATGATGAAGAGAACGAAAACATTGACATTTTATTGAAACTAATATGATAATTTAAATTAAGCAGGATATTATATATAAAAGTTGCAGTTATATGTACAATTTACTTAATTTTTATTTTATTTTTAAATGGGAAACGATTATTAAATTTAATACACAAGTGATCTTCTTGGTGATATAATATTAAAATATATATGTAGTCAATATGCCCATTTCACCAATTAATGTTTTAAAATGGTCAACAAGTTTCTACAGCCAAGCTGTCATTCTCAAGACCAATATCTGGTCTTGAGAATGACAGCTTGGCTGTAGAAACTTGTTGACCATTTTAAAACATTAATTGGTGAAATGGGCATATTGACTACATATATATTTTAATGATTATTAAATTAATATCTTTATTACAGTTTTATTTCAATCCAGATACGTGATATTGCACTTGCTTTATAGTTAAAATATTGGTGTTGGTGATACAGAGTGAAATAGCGGGCAAATAACACTGGTCAACATGATTTTTGTCTCATGGGTACCAATATTTGTACTTAATGAAGTGTTTTATCGTGTTTTCAAATATGTATTCGGAATTTCTCCATTATCCGCAGTTTTTTATTTTAATTTCACTTAATGGATTTAAATAATTATTTTTTTAAATAAACGTTTCTTCGTCCATTTGCCCATTGTAAAATAAAACCAAATGAGCTAACTCAAATGATTTCAGCTATGGAAAAGATATATCAAGGCAAATGGAATCATAATATGCTGGCCGATTATTGTTGGACCATCAAGAGGGATGCTCCACAGGCGAAATATAGCAGAAAATCGTCATTTCTTACTTTCTAGGTGAGTCCGGATATTCGAATATTGTGTAGTTACGAATGTAGAAAATATTAAAGTGTTTGAAATTATAAATTCCTGTCTCTCGGAAACCTTGCGTGATGGAGAAAAACCAATATCATATTTGAATTCAGGAGAAACAATACTATCAGAATCACGTATTTTTCTTTCTGAGACAAAAAAAAAGTTTATTTTTTGTTGCTCAGTGTAATCTCCCAGATTATTTGAACGTCCATTGACTTTCTACGTGCTATGTTTACCAATTTGTAGCATATTAGGATAGGTCATGCAGTCACATATAAACATAGTATAAAGAAATTTATTCAAATTGAATTACTTTAAAATTGACTTGAATAAATCTGTTATTTCCAAAATATTAGAATACGTATATATTTTTACTAAGAAAGGTTGCCAGATACATTCAAAATTATCATAATCAATTGAATTGGCGTTTACTTGATGAAAATCCATAATTTATTTAATTAAATAAAACTATCATACTTTCTTGTTCGGTTACTTATGTTCTAATCTTGGAATATTTTTGGCAGTTTCTATCGTCTACAACCTTCTTACATGCTTCATATTAGCTTGACCTGTATCTATCTATGTAACGGAATCTTTCAACATGATTTTCACTCACTTAAAAACATTCGATCGACTTGAAATTTTGTATACTTGTAAAGGACCAATGACAATACAATAATTTCATAAATAATGTATAATGTATAATGTTTAATAGGATTTATCGACCTTTAAATCAATCGTTGTAAGAAATTAATATTATATCCTGTGGTAGCTCAGTTGGTAGAGTGCTGGACTGTAGTGGTATATCATTTCAGTAATTCATAGGTCGCTGGTTCAAATCCGGCCCGGAGGATTTTTTGAAAAGAGTATTAAGCAATTAAATTTTCATGGGATTCCGGTTTATGACAATCAATTAAACTACACATTAATAAAATAAATAATAGTTAAAAAAACTAAAACAACACGCTTTATAGAAAACCAAAATAAAAAATAAATAATAGTTTAAAAAAATTTAAAAACACGCTTTATTAATAAACCGAACTGAAAAATGAAAAATAATTTTAATTTCCAACATGCATGGGATAAAATTAAAGTGGTCAACAAAAAAATAATCTCCAACACATAGGGCCTATAGAATAAAACTAGAGTTACCAACAAGAAAAATAATTTTACCATCAAAAGCGTGGGGTGCTTTTTTATGATTTTTACGTTTTCTTCTTAGAGACTTTACTTTTACCAATATCTGTTTATTATCAAATATATTAATTGATAAAGAGCACCCCACGCTTTTGATGGTAAAATTATTTTTTTTTTGTAGATAACTCTAGTTTTATTCTCTATGTGTTTGAGATGACTTTCTTGTTGAACGCTTTAATTTTATCCCAAGCGTGTTGGAAATTATAATTATTTTTCATTTTTTAGTTCGGTTTTCTAATAAAGCGTGTTGTTTTAGTTTCTAATTCATTTATTGTAAGTGCACCGATGTAAATAAAAAAAATTATTTACGCCACAGTACCGCTAAAATATGCTCTGCTAAAATACGGACAAAAGTAGCTGACTTTATGTCTATCTATCTATACCCATTCATCCTCGTATGGTGCAATGGCCCAAGGTCCCATATAGCGCTCACCGTTTGTGGCAGGGAGGGTTTTACCGTGCTTCTGAGTTTTAAATGCTATTACTAAAGATAGGGGAAAAAATCCTCATTAGTATATAGTTTTAACTGTCACAGAACCATATCCCAGAGTCCAGACCCCAAGCCGAAGGAAATTGTTGGCATGAACTTAAAAGGATGCTGAATGATAGATCAACAAAGTCAAAAAGTTGCAGAAAAACAGGCTGGAGGAAGTTGATACGCATTATACCCAGAATATTCCAATATTCCAGGAATATTTAGGGAGGTCATAATACACAAAGGACACTAAAGAATGTTTTTGCACTAAAATAAAAACATTGTATTTTTATTGGCGCAATATTAAATTTTTACGTGTCATTATTTTATTTAATGACACTCCTTAACAGCTAAGGCCATTAGCGTCGTATTTAAAATCTGAACCAAATAACTGATAAATTTTGCTCAAAGGCCACTTTTTTTTTTTTGAGGGGGATTTGGGTTATTTTACGTGGCATATATCTTCGACACGGAACCCAAGGCATTATTTACCTCCGAAATAATCTATACTCAGGACATTTACGCCCTGAAAAGTCCATCAACTTCACGCTGTGTTTGAATCCGCGAACCTTGGGACCATACGATAGCATGGTAACCACAAGTCTCCCAGACCGACCTATTAAATTGTATGTGATATTAGGGGATTTTTTTTTAATTAAGAGAAAATGTAGGCTATAACTATTTATAATCAACAACATCATATGGCTTAAGCCTTTAAGGTTCGTTCAGGTCTCAGATTCAAATTGTAAAGTTGTATCCCTATATTTTTCGGCCTATCGATATTTCTTCTACATTCTGGCCTATAATCTAAAATAATTATTGATATTCGCTATGTCTTTCTGCGAACATGCTATGTCCATTGTTCCTATTGTTTCTATGGACCCTATAATTACACTGAGCAACAAAAAAGACACTTTTTTGTCTCAGAAAGAAAAATAAGTGATTCTGGAAATATGTTTTCTCCTGAATTCAAGTATATCGGTTTTCTCCATCACGCAAAGTTTCCAAGAGACAGGAATTTACAATTTCAAACACTTTAATATTTTCTACATTCGTAACTACACAATATTCTAACATTCGGACTCACCTAGAAAGTAGGCCTAAGAAATGACGATTTTCTGCTATTTTTCGCCTGTGGAGCATCCCTCTTGATGGTCCAAAAATAATCAGCCAGCATATTAGGATTCCATTTGCCTTGATATATATTTTCTATAGCTGAAATCTCCTGAGTTAGATCATTTGGTTTTATTTTACAATGGACAAATGGACGAAAAAGGTTTGTTAAAAAATAATTATTTAAATCCATTAATTGAAATTAAAATAAAAAAACTGTGGGTGACGGAGAAATTCCGACTACATATTTGAAAACACGACAAAAAACTGCATTAAGTACAACTATTGGTACTCATGAGACAAAAATCATGTTGGCCAGTGTTATTCTATGAGATAGAACTCCACAAAGAGGGATTACAATATCGTCCCAATATTAAATTGTTTCTCTGTAGCCTACAGTATATTCCTATAGAGTGCGGTAAACCCTATCCATCCAATGTGTGCGTAGTGCTGTCTATAAACAAACAATAGTATATAGTATTGATTACATTATGTATTGTTTTCCCTACATTTGAAAATATAAATCATCATTTCATTCATTAATTCATTAATTAAACATACTTTCTCCATTCCATTAACTCATTATAACCTCTCACTTTATAGGTACTTTTTAAATGTCACGCTACCCAGAACTTATAGTAGCACGACATATCGGACAGGGATTTTAAATTACAGTGGTCGATAAAAATGAACTTTTTTTCTTCCACAAGAATAAAAATATGAGATTTTAAATATCATTTCAGTTTTTTCCTATCAGGCAAGAGTTTTCTGTGATATCCATTTACATTTTTTATAATTTTTAATAAAATCCATCTAACTCTAACTTATTCTGACTTACCTAGAAAGTGGTAGATAGTGATTTTCGGGCATATTTTGCATCTGGAACATCTCTCTTCTTGGTCCAACAGTAGTCAGCCAGCATATTAGAACTCCACTTGCCTCTTTTCCATTGTGGAATTTTGCTGATGAAAACGCTCACCGTGGTCATCAGAGACAGCCCCAAGATTTCCCGGAAATAAGTCTAAGTGAGAGTCCAAAAAGTGAATTTTTAAGGAAATGTTGCATCCCATGACAGGTCAAAGAGAATGTTAAAATCAATTTTAAAAAAGTAGCTGTCACAAAAAAAAACTGTGCCTGATGGAAAAATTCTGACTACGTATCTGAATTCAGTATGAAAAATGCATAGATTCACTAATCAGATATCTTCTGAAGAAAATCTTGTCGACCAGTGTTATTGCTCACATGCACACTTTTTTGACCACACAAGGTCATGTAGAACCTAAGAGACAACAAAACATTAAGATGAAACACACCATTCGCATACACATTCGAACTGACTACATGTACGAGTATGATAATGGTGATTAAGATGGCCAAATTATGTTCGGGGATCGTTTGGTCTTAGTTCCTGACATTTGTCTTACATGTGAGAAGGACGAGGGCGGATCGGAAAGTAACGGACAATAATTTTTTTCTGCCTTGGTATTACAGCTAGAATGTTGAAATTTCACAGAGATATAGTTTGAAGTGTTCACTACAGATGGTATTTTTTTTCTCAGGTGCACCTCTTGCGAGAGAAGCTTGAACTATGCAACAAAGATGGCGCGCATGCTACAGTCGTCCACGGGGCGGATCGGAAAGTAACGCACAATATTTTTTTTTAAAAAAGTTTAATAGTAAAAAAAGGAAAAAAAATCACAAATGAACTTACATCTTTTACCTACTTTTCGACATAGTCACCACAACTTTCTCAACACACATTTTTCCCATCGTGTTACCAGTTTCAATATGCCCTGTTCGTAGAAGTCCGTTTGGTTGGAGTGTAGCCATCTGCGCACTGCTGATTTCACTTTCCACATCTGCCTCAAAGCGTTTGCCGGCCAGGAATCACTAAGGCGAATCACGTGGCGAATCACTAAGGTTCACGCGTCCCTCTTGGAAGAATGTGCACCACCTGGAGACATTGCTACGGTCCATACAATCATCCCCATACACGCCACGCATGTCCCTGTGAATTTCACTGGGTTTATGCCCTTTGGCCCACAAAAATCGAACAGCACTTCTCTGTTCCTCACAGGTGGACGACTGTAGCATGCGCGCCATCTTTGTTGCATAGTTCAAGCTTCTCTCGCAAGAGGTGCACCTGAGAAAAAAATACCATCTGTAGTGAAAACTTCAAACTATATCTCTGTGAAATTTCAACATTCTAGCTGCAATACCTAGGCAGAAAAAAATTATTGTGCGTTACTTTCCGATCCGCCCTTATTCTTATTCTTATTCCTTAATATTAAAAAAGCCATGTTTAAATGTTACACTGGTCGACAAGGTTTTCTTCACAAGATATCTGATTAGCGAATCTAGTGCATTTTTTTCATACTGAATTCAGATACGTAGTCAGAATTTTTCCATCAGGCACAGTTTTTTTTGTGATAGCTACTTTTTTAAATTGACTTTAGCATTCTCTTTGACCTGTCTAAGGGACCTTTACCTTATATGTAGCGATTTTATTCAAGCTGTATTTAAGGGCTGTCTCTGATTAGCACGGTGAGCGTTTTCACAAGCAAATTTCCACAATGGAAAAGAGGTACCAAGGCAAATAGAGTTATAATATGCTGACTGACTACGGTTGAGCCAAGAAGAGAGATATTCCAGATGCAAAGTATGCCCGAAAATCACTATCTACCACTTTATAGGTAAATCAGAATGAGTTAGAGGTAGATGGATTCTATTAAATATTATAAAAAATGTAAATGAATATCATAGAAAACTCTTGCCTGATAGGAAAAAAACTGAAATGATATTTAAATTTAGGATGAAAAATATTTCTAAAATCTCATATTTTTATTCTTGTGAAAGAAAAAAAAAAGTTAATTTTTGTCGACCAGTGTTATTGTTAAAACTTTAGCTATCCAAACGGTGGACCTATTCAGCACTCGAAAACCGCATTTTATTCTAACTATATTATTATTTTTTATTAGGAATATTCCACAATACAGTATTTCTCCTTCAACCCAAAGTGATTTGTCGCCATAGGTTCCTGTCTAAATCATCTTCTTTCTCAAATCTCTAGCTTCCATACTTCTCTCAATCCATATACCCAAATTTCTCTTGCTCTGCCTCTTCCACATCTTCCCATTAGCTTCCAGTCAAGGATCTTCTTTGGTATTCTACCTTCTTCCATTCTTATGAGGTGTCCATGCCATTTCATACGTTTTTCTTCTATTTTTTTCAATTTTGTTTTTCAACTTGCATAATTCCTTTATTGTGCTGTTTCTGACTTTATCTTTTCTTGGAATTCTTGTCGGTCGCCTCCAAAAATCTATTTCTACTGCTAAAAGCTTGTTGGCTTTGTTTTCTACTACTGTCCAGGTTTCGGAACCATATATTAAAATGCTTTGTAACATAACTAATGAAATAAATAAATAATAATTCTTATAATAATAATAATAATAATATAATAATAATAATAATAATAATAATAATAATAATAATAATAATAATAATAATTCGTATAGTAACAATTATTAATTTTCATTAATATCAGCTCTTGTTTCAGACCTATTTCTCTTTTACGGTGTGAAGCTATAATGATTAATAGATCTTCCTAAAATTCTCCTCCCCTGAAATCCATTCACTTCACGTGAAAAACTCTTTTCTGTCTTTGAGAAACAGGAAATATTTATATTTATTGTTTCAATATCATGCTCAAAATCTAGTTTTATAGTTCTAGAACGTGCCTTGCGAAAAAAATATATATCTTAATCAGGATATCATAAGTTACAAAATAAGTATTTCACTTGCCAAAGTGGAAAACTGCTGATGTTCCGAATGAAAACACAGCATTCCGAGAATTCTTGGGTTATGAAATTTCTAGCAGAATGCGTCCAACCTTCATATTCCCTTAATGAGAAGCAGTCGCTTATTTAATATCGAGAGGTTTCACTTCTAGAACGCTGGTCTTGAAAAAAAAATCCCCTTTTCAGTGTCATATTGCTATTTGGTAAAATGGAAGAGCTGAGATAGCGAAGTGATAAAATGTCGATGTTTTCTTATAGAGTACAGCCTTGTTTTCAATCTTGCGTGAAAACGTTAATTTAGTGGAAACTTTGAGAACTCTTTTATGAAAACATTACGTTTCGAAGCGCAGTAATTATATAATATTTTACGCTAACAACTTCATAAAATCGCTCCTTAAAGATAATTATTTAATATTAAATATAACTAACTCACTGGTACTCGATTCTATAAGTTCATGGCCGCGCGGACATAAGTTATCCATACATCCCTATCCTAGCTAATGTTTTCCAATCATCCCCTGTATAATCTACTTCCCTCAAATCATGGTTAATGATATTCTCCCATCTCATTCTTTATCTACCTACTGGGAGTTTTCCCTCTGGTTTTCCTACAAGAACCTTCCTTGCCCCTCTTGCATTGTCCATTCGTGCCACATGTCCTGCCCATGCAGTCTAAGAGACTTAACTCTTCTTATTATATCTGGTTACGTAGAAATATCATGTAGCTCACTGTTATGTAGTCTTCTCCATTTACCTGCTTGTTCACCTCTATTTGGTCCAAGATGGTTCCCGAGAACCAATGTTAAATATATAGATTGAAAAATCTTATACAAATCATATAATTGCGATAATTGAACATTTTAAAATAAAAATTACCGAATTTTCCCCTCCTAGTACTACCTTGGTTTTCTAGATGTCAGTAAGAGGCGGGACGCTGACCACGGACCACTCAATTACATCCATACGAAAACAAGTGTAACTACATTAGTATGGTTCAAATTCTTCCCTGTAGGGGGAGAGCGCCTATATTTCTGTTAGGGAAACATGGACTTACAAGAAGAAGAAGGTATTTTTTTCAAAACAAGAACTAATATTTTAAATAATCTTTGCTAAATCTTGTAAATAACTAACTCACTGGCACTATAAAAATAGGAAGGTTTATGGCTGCGGACGTAAGCTTTCCATACATCCCTATCCTGAGTTAATGTTTTCCAATCATTCCCTGTATAATTTACTCACTCAAATTATGATTGTTATTCTCTCACCTCTTTCTTGTTCCATCTACTGTGCGCTTTCCCTCTGGTTCTCCTACAAGGGTTTCCATGCCTCTCACATGTTCATGGCATATGTCCTGCGTATCGCAGCCTACGAGACTACTGTTCCTATAATATCTGACTTCCCATAAAGATCATGTAGCTCATTATTATTTAGTCTTCTCCATTCACCTGTTTGTTCATCTCTCTTTGGTCCAACAATGTTTGTAACAAATTTATTCTCAAATATTCGTAATATTTTTTTCCTTCCTTAAATTAAGAGTCTATGTGTCGATTCATATAACTGGAAGAATATCAGTGTTATTAGATTTATTCAGTTTAACTGTGTTTTATTTTTGAGAGAGGCACAGAAATTAGGTTGACAAAGCTCACTGTAGTGCGCAATAGCAACATTTACAGAATTTAGCGTTTAATTTTTTATGTACCTCATTCCTGTTTGTACTTATTGTTCCTAGGTATTTGAATTCACTACTTCTCTAAAACTTCCCTCATTAATCATTATCTGTCCATTTCCATTATATAATGAACTAGCTAATACCCGGCGTGCGCTGCTACGCTTAAATAAATGAAAATGAATGCGCTTTTATGTTTAATTGAAAGTGAAAGGAAAAATAATTATAAATTTATATTTTTAGATACACCGTGCTGATTACCCGCCTTTGCCCGGGAATCTACTTATCCCAATCTTTTTGACATAAATGAGCTAAAATACGAAAATCAATGTGTTTTATGTTTAGTTAAATAAGTGGAAAGAATATATATCTCGTAATTATTTTTAGATACCGCGTGCTGTTTACCCGGCCTTGTCCGAGAATCTACTCAACCCGATCTACTTTGCATAAATGAGTTGAAAGACAAAATTAATGTACTTCTTATGATTAGTTGAATAAGTAAAATGAAAAATAATTATAAATGTTTATCGTAATTACTTCAAGATTCCCCGTGCTGATTACCCGGTGTTGCTCAGGAATCTACTTATCTCGATCTTCTTGACATAAATGAAAGACAAAATTCGTTATTGTGAGTTATCCGTAAAAGAATATCCGCCATGTCCTGCTATGCTTGCATACTTGTCTCGATCTTGTTGGCATCATGAAAGACAAATGTGGTTATTGTGAATTATCCGTAAGAGATAAACATATGCTGTAGCGGACTTTTTTGTAGAGCTTTTTGAGATATTCAATTTTGTGTATTTGTTATGGTTTAGGCGCCGTAAGCCATTTAAGCGTCCAAAGAGCTACCTTTTTCACGTTTTCCACTACAAAGGACGATTTTTAAGGGCGTAGGAGTTGAGTATCACAACTCACTTATAGCCTATGTTCATCCCGGGAATTTCCTGAGCATTTTTCAAAAAGCCCCATCACAATCGGATCAACGGCATGGTCGCACAAACAAACAAACAAACATTCATTTTTATATATTAGATTTCTATGCGTGATCATACATTTAGTTTTATTGATGTTTACTTCCAGCCGCAATTTCTTAGTGTTACTCAATAGAATATGCGCATTGGCCTTTAGTATCTCCTCACTATCGCCTAATAATAACTCATCATCAGCATATACCAACAGCTTATTAATACCATTGAGTTGTACACCTTCTTTATCCCCTAAAGATTTGATGGTATCCTTTAGTAGTAAATTGAATAGTAGAGGATATAGTAGGGCCTATATCTCCTTGCTTTAGCCCAGTGTGAATTTTAAAAGTAACTGAAAACTGTTTGCCTAATCGCATTCTACTCTTTGTGCTACTTAAACACATTAGAATAGGCTTCAATCTAACTTTTATGAATTCCGAAGTCAACTAGGATAATATACAGCTCTCTACTAATGATTTATATGTATTTTTGCAGTCAACACATTGTTTATGTATTGTTCCATTATATTCCATTTTTTTAATGTCATATACTGAAATCTGATCTATTGTCGATCTATTTCTTCTAAATCCACTCATGACGAGTGACCACTTATGTGTTGTCAATATAGGATGTTAGTCTGGTTACTATTATATTGTGCCACTATTGCCTTCATTTTTCTTCTAGGTTATTTATCCGTAAATAAGCACAATGAATTTATTAAAAATTTCACGAACATTTTATTAAATTCTTTAATTATCACCAAACTTCTATTCACAATTACAATTCTCGAAATAATAATATTTTAATTGTTATCTCAGTTAGAACACTTTTCCACTCACTGATAGTCAATTCTCAACAACTTATCATCGCGAACCGACTGCGGTCTATTGCCTCCGCTCTTTTATAAGGCGGGAGAAAAGCACCAGAAACATCTTCGAGCAACTTCGAAGCCCAGAAGTCTCTGGCTTCCGATCTTTCTCCAAAGGGAAGGGAGATACTGGTAGAACCATCTGGTAACACACTCCAGACACTTCTCCGATTGTGCGGGTACTCTATCTCGCCAGGGGCGACTGGGCCTGCGCAATTCAAATGTCGTTATGCGACATGTAACAATAGGCCTATGTTAGAATTCTTTACAACGTTAAAAGTAATGAGAATGCCCCTCTAGTTGTTGCAACAAATTTTATCTTCTTTCTTATAGACTTACGATAATCGATTCTTTCCAATCGTTTGGAAGAACTTTTTCCCAAACTAAACTAAGCATCCGATATATCTTCAACCGACTATTTTTCTCCTTCTAATTTTATAAGTTCGGTAGCTCATCATTATGTAGTCGTCTCCATTAACTTGATCCTTCGTCTCTTTTTGGTCCAAAAATTTTCCTAAGAAATGTATTCTCAAATATTAGTAACCATTTCCCATTTTATAATTTTGATTATTTTAACTTAAGAGAAACTTTGTTTAATATTGTATGACATATCCTTGAATAATAATAATAATAATAATAATAATAATAATAATAATAATAATAATAAAAATAATGAAATAATAATGATATTATTATTACAGTAGAGTAGAAATGAATCTGGCTAAATGTCACCTTATGATGCTAAATAAATACGAATTATGAAATTCACATTGAAAACTAAGTGATATTAAAAGGGATTATGGAGTTGCTGAAAAAAAATTATAATGTTGAAGTATTTTTAAAAAGTCAACATATCGATTGAATCCTCTGTAAGATTTTATTAAAAGCGCATTAGACCAAAGATAATTGTGCATGTTGAATTTATGATAAAACGGGAAATGTCCACGTTAAAAGTTCAACCTAATATGAATTCTTGTCACGTTTTCTACCGTGAAATTGAGGGGTTGGACTAAAAAGTTCCATACTTAAAGAAAACCACGTTTCCTTATTTGCAGCACGTGAAGATTTTAATAAAAATCTTCAAATTACGTAGTAAGAGATCAGTTTCACGCCCTATATACTACCAGAGCTCATTAGGGAGAGGTTTTCCGAACTGCACGCCATCGTGTCTGATTGTTTTAAAGTTGAAGTTCTACAAATGTTTCTGTCACATGCTGATAAAGCTCCGCAGTTTAAACAGTTACTATTGCATGGACACTTTATTCAATTCAGAACCAATTCAAAAACTGTTTCTAAACTCTCGATTAGATTTGTCATCATCATCGTCATCATCATCATCATCATCAACAATCACGGATTAAGCCCATGTGGCATGTTCTGGTCTCAATGGATAGCGGATGAAAACCCTCTATGAGACAGTCTCATCAAAGGGTCTAACCCATCCTTAATTACACTGGTCAACATGATTTTTGTCTCATGAGTAGCAATAGTTGTACTTAATGCAGTTTTTTTATCGTGTTTTCGAATATGTATTCGGAATTTCTCCATCACCCATAGTTTTTTATTTAAATTTCAATGAATGGATTTAAATAATTATTTTTTAATAAACCTAGATTTTTTCCCGGAAAATCTTGGCGCAGTGGAGGATGAATACGGGGAACACTTTCATCAGGAAATTTCAACTATGGAAAAGATATATCAAGGCAACTGGTATCTTAATATGCTGGTCAATTATTGTTGGACCATGAAGAGGGATGCTCCAAAGGCAAAATATAGCAGAAAATCATAATTTCTTACTTTCTAGGTGAGTCCGAATGTTCGAATATTATGTAGTTACGAATGTAGAAAATATTAAAGTGTTTGAAATTATGAATGTCTGTCTCTCGGAAACCTGTGTGATGGAGAAAAACCAATATCATATTTGAATTCAGGAGAAAAAAATACTGTCAGAATCACATATTTTTTCTTTCTGAGACAAAAAAAGTTTCTTTTTTGTTGCTCAGTGTTATTAAACTATTACAGTAAAAATTTAAAGTAAAAAAAAGTTATCCATAAAGTATCATTTTAATATACTTAAAGTCTCTTCCCTCGCGAGCTTCAGGTCACACTGGCCCAGTGTGCAGTACCTGATCGAAGGGTCTCTTGCAGGCTAAAGTGTGAAGACCTCAAAGGACAGAAACAAATGTCCGAGGAAGCTCATTTCTCCAGGGAAAAATGTTGGAGATATATTCCCGGGGTAATAAGGGAGAAATCCTCAACGGTTCATAGAAGCGGAAGAAGCCTCCATTTGGAATTCATACAACTGGGGGCTATGATGTCTAGCCTTAAGATGACAATCCCACTGTACATGTCACTCTGCGGAACGCCAGTAACGTACCCAGAGGAAATATTATTATTAAAAGCCTCATAGATAATTAGATTTGTTCTTTTCCTAATATGTCCATATGAGCCTACTGTAAATCACTGTTCTTTCTTAATACGATAAATAGTGATCAATCGATATAGAAGGGAAATGTATAGAACAGGTCTTGAAATTCAAATATTTAGGAATAGAAATTAATAGCAGCAACAGAATAACAGATGAAATTCTGCATCAAGCAAAGAATACAAACAAAATATTAGGATGTTTAAACAATACTGTTTGGAAAAATGAAAATTTAAGAATAGATACAAAAGTAAGAATTTACAAATCTATCATAAGACCAGTTCTAACATATGGTTGTGAATGCCGAACAGAAATTAAAATAATAATAATAATAATAATAATAATAATAATAATAATAATAATAATAATGAAACAACCGAAATTAAAGTTTTAAGAAAAATCGTAGGAAAATCGCTGAGAAAGAAAATTCGCAGCTCTGTTATTAGAGAAGAATGTGAAATTGAACGTATAAATCTCTGGATGAATGATAGAACACTAAATTGAAACGATTACATAGTTAGAATGGAGAACAGTAGATTAGTGAAGAAAGTACGTGACTGGTCACTTCAGCAGAAAAGGCCTTTAGGAAGATCACAACTACGATGGAAGGACGTCACCATACCCCGGACCTGAAATGAATGAACACGCAACAAGCTGCCAGCTTTCACGCGTAGAGGAAAAAGAAGAAGAAGAAAGTGATCAATCGCATCAATCAGCAGGAAGAGTTAACTAAATCTTATACCATTCTGTAGTAAGGGGTGACGTATGAGAGAGATTATGAGAATGCAGATTGCACGTTAGTGTATAAAATAATCTCACGTTGTAAAGGCGGAAATATATATAATTAAGAAATTTGAGATCAACTTGTTTATGTTGCATTTACGAAGAATCATTGGAATCCGTTGGATCCAGATTCAATTCCCGGCTATACCACAGAAATTCTTCTTTGAATATAGAATATGTTAACGGTGTCCACTAGTCGTCCGCGATAGATGGTTACCGGTATATGCATTGCCTCTGATCCCGACTGTCGGGATCGATGGATTTTTAGGATGGAGAAATCCTAGGAAAAAGTCCTCCGGGAGGGACTTTAAGCCGTGGGTCCCGAGTCTAAGATTTTTAGGCCCGTAAAAATCCTTAAGCCTGAATACGTAATGAGGCTTCTAAATAAAATTTACCGACTTCTTTCATCCTAGTAATACTTCAGTTGCCTACTAGATGTCTCATTGGGTAGGTATGTTGACAGCATACCATTCATGACATATTTAGGGAAATAAGAGTAACTAAATTAACTTGGTCTAGTAACTCCTAACAAAGGAAAGGCTAAGGTCCAAACATTGGGCTGTTACACCATTGTAGAGAACAGCGTCCACTGAATCTTCTGAAGACAGCTAAAAAACTATATTTATTATGATGATGATAATAATAATAATAATAATAATAATATTAATAATAATCATCATCATCATCATCATCCGGTGTCATGGCAGCTGTCACCGTCTTCCGGAAACCAAACGCCATTCCTCTCTGTCCATCCATTGATCTTCCTCCAATCCTCTGATATCACTGAGCAACGAAAAAGAAACTTTTTTTTTGTCTCAGAAAAAAAAATGATTCTGATAGTATTTTTTCTCCTGAATTAAAATATGATATCGGGTTTTCTCCATCACGCAAGGTTTCCGAGAGACAGCCATTTATAATTTCACAAACACTTTAATATTTTCTACATTCGTAACTACACAATATTCGAACATTCGGACTCACCTAGAAAGTAAGAAATGACGATTTTGCAATGGAAAATGGACGAAAAAAAGTTTATTAAAAATAATTATTTAAATCCATTAATTGAAATTGAAATAAAAAAACTGTGGGTGATGGAGAAATTCCGAATACATATTTGAAAACACGTTAAAAAACTGCATTAATTACAACTATTGGTACTCATGAGACAAAAAAAGTCATGTTGACCAGTGTTTCATAGCCGCTTGTACCCCTTCTATCCAAGTTTTTTCGGTCTTCCTCGCTTCCTCCTTTACATTGGGATCCATTCCATAACAATTTTAGGCAATCTTTGCTCTGGCATTCTTTTGACATGGCCATACCACTGTAATAATAATGCTTTATTTAAACTGGCAGAGTTAAGGCCATAAGACGTTCTCTTCCACTCACCAGCGAATAATAAATCATACAACAATTACGTACTTATAATTTTAAAAACTATATTAAAATGTAGACTAAACAAAATCAATGGGGGTGTGGTCTAGTCCTATCTAATACTGACAAAACAAGGAATAAAATAAAATAATATAAAATAATAAAGTATAGCATCATAGATGAATATTTATAGGTAGGCATATATACAAAATGCTGAATATAGTTGTCATGCGTTAATGTTTTCATTGTGTGATAAGATAATTTGGATTTAAATAATGATAGTGATTGACAGTCTCTGACATGACTGGGAAGTGAGTTCCCTGCTCTAGTTATAGATATTCTGTAAGATTCTGAGTATAGATATGTCCTGTGCTGTGGTATAGATAGTAAAGAAGAGTCTTGTGATCTTGTTCCTAAATTATTCCGATGAGCCGATAAATTTTGAAAACGCGTTGATAAATAACTCGATAAATATGTGTGCAGAATTTGGAATAGCGAAACAGTGGATGTAGAATTCTGTCATTTAGACGAGCCGTGATAATGACTGAAATGAAGGAGACACGTGGTCATAACGACGGAAATTGAATGCAAATCGAATGCATGGATTATAAGCATGCTCTAGTCTATCAGTTAGATCAGTTGTTAGATTAGTCAGTAATGAGAAGTAAGAAATCCTGTTAAAATTGAAGCTTAATATTGGGGTATTGCGTCACAATGTTTTTATATACGTACGTCATCTGAGCAACAAAAAATAAACTTTTTTTATTGTCTCAGAAAGAAAAATATGTGATTCTGATAGTATTTTTTCTCCTGAATTCAAATATGATATCCATTTTTCTCCATCACGTAAGTTTCCGAGAGACAGGTTTTTATAATTTCAAACACTTTAATATTTTCTACATTCGTAACTACACAATATTCGAACATTCGGACTCACCTAGAAAGTAAGAAATGACAATTGTCTGCTATATTTCGCCTGTGGAGCATCCCTCTTCATGGTCCAACAATAATCGGCCAGCATATTAGGATTCCATTTGCCTTGATATCTCTTTTCCATAGCTGAAATCTCCTGATGAAAGTGTTACCCGTGATCATTGCTCGCTGCGCCAAGATGGATAAATGGACGAAAAAAAGTTTATTAAAAAATAATTATTTAAATCCATTAATTGAAATTGAAATAAAAAAACTGTGGGTGATGGAGAAATTCCGAATACGTATTTGAAAACACGATAAAAAACTGCATTAAGTACAACTATTGGTACCCACGATTAAAAAATCATGTTGACCAGTGTTATTCAGTCAGTGTTGATTCTTCGGTGCTGACGTGGCACAAAAGAGAAAAGTAAATTACTTGAGCTTGCATGAAAAAAAAACAATAAATATTAAAAAGTCAGAACTTTTCTTTATAGGGCCTAAGTTCTTGTAGTCTATCACTGACTATTTAACCCATGCCTCAAATGGGAGTCAATGACCAATCACGCTTCAATGAATTTTGATTTACAACCAATCACAGTCTTTTTCACCTCGATTTCATCAGTTTAATTTTAACATATTAAAATCAAGCTCCTCCTTTTTAACATTCTGAATAGGTCAGAGCATTATTTTGCAGTGACTGACTCTATAAGAAATACGGCTACCAGATTCTATATATAGTGCACACGAATGTAAACAGATACTGCTCGAGGGATATATTAGAAACAATATTTGTAGTAATTGATTATACCACAATAAAAAGAAACCACTGTTTACACTATCTTAACGTATTATTTCCCAGGAATTTACGTTCCAGAAAAATATAATTTACATCACGGGACATCAGAAATTAATTAATAACCTATAATGTTGGTTATAAACAGTTTGATGTGTTTCATTTTTTCTCCACTAGGGTGCATTCTTACAGTATTGCGATCATTTGGCAATAAATAATATCTGTTGCAGTGATGAACAAATGCAGCATAAGAAACGTTTCTCATTTGTTTTGAAATATCGCCGTTTACATTAAATATAGGCCTATAGACATTTTAAAAATCTATATTTAAATAATGTTTTGTGAGTAAACAGCGTAATTTTATTCGTTAAATAGTCCTAACAAATGCCACTCTTGATTTCCAAATTCTCTAGATAGATTCACTCCTCACTTAGTGAGTCGTGAATTTATTGATAATTTGAAACTCACTCGTGGCATTACTTATGATAGACTTCATGTTATAACATTATGTTTCTTACATGTGTAGGTGCTGTGGAAGCATGTCTGTCCCAGGGATTGAGAAGAAGGGCCCTGGGCTTATTCAAAACAAGTTCCACTACTGCCCTCCTACACAAAGTTGGGAAAAGTTTTGGGCCGGCAGCAATCATCTCTAGGAAAGTTCTGGAGATAGAAAACTCTGATCCTAACAGGTAAGTAGTCGCCCAAGGCAAGATATCTAATTTATATTCCACAACTCAAATATAAAATAAATTGCAAATACTTTAAAAATACGTTTTACTTTAAGGGAATTGCATTAAGTTCGGAAAACATTATTCAGCTGGGAGACATTAACAAAAAGAGGTTTTAAGTAATTTTAATCTTTTGGGATCGGAATACAGCAATCCTTTGATCGAAGATAAAGGAAGTCTTTCATATCTTACAGAAGCGATGCTATATAATTTAATTGCTTATTAAAAAACATAAGCAAATTTCATTCCTTTAAACAAGGAAAAAGTGATAAATAAACCACTCCTGTGATGTAGGTGTATCGTTATTGAATATCATGCAGGGGAAGATTTCTATTAATATATCATATTAAATTTCCTGGTTGAGATTTTTCATTGGCTGACAGGACGTTAGATATACTACGGGGTGAATCATAAATATGGCTATACGTTTGATCGCGTTGTGTGATGAAAATATTACCATTACAAGAAATATTAAATTACCGTTGGAAAGGCAATTATTCAAATTACAACAATGGAATAAAACAAAACAGTGTAGAACTTACGTCATTAGTCAAAATGGAGTTGAATATGCAACAGCAAATTACAATTGCTGCATGGGAAATAACGTATGCTAATGATCGTGAGGCCGCAAGACAGGCAAGACGCGAGTTTAATGTAGCATTGCATTGCAGTCGTCGACTGTGGGGAAGTGGAGAAAACGACGTCTGGAAACGGGAAGGATGCAGAAAATCAAACCTCCTAGAAGGCCTCGCATTAGCACGGATGCAGAAACAACGAAGAGAATTGTGGAGGCGTTCGACGCTAGCCCACAAAAATCGTTTTTGTTTTGTTCTATTGTTGTAATTTGAAATATTCCCTTTCCAATGATAACATCATATTTCCTTTAATAATAATATTTTCGTCACAAAATGCGATCACACGTATAGCCATATTTCTGAATCACTATGTAAATAAGCTTACTGCATTCTTACTTTTGATATATTACTGAAAAGCATAATACATTTTGCCACACTCAATTTTGACATACTGTTATTAGCAGGGAGCGGGGTTTTGAGTAAGTAAACAGACGATTCATATTACCTGCCGCACGGAGTATGTACTGCGAAGGACTCGTTCTTCTACAACAGAGTGTTCTTAGCGACTGTTTCATTTATTCGTTGCATACAGAGTAGTAAAGAACTGTACATTTCGGAAGTATATTATTGTACATTGCAATAACTATAACCGTGGTGTATGAGAAAATATTTCTGTACATTAAACCCTTATTCAAAATGAAGTAGTTTTATTGCACACTACAAATAACTAAACATACGATTGTTTGCTTCCTTCTATAATTCCTTATCCTGGTGTAATTGTTTTTGAAGAATGGTATAATGCCTTCCACCGAACATCATTTTGTTTATACTGAACACTGCACGGTCACAGGTGCGTCCTCCCTCCTTATAGGCCGTGCATTCTTAACTTCACTGTTACTTACTAGAACCCCGCTCCCTGGTTATTAGGCATAAATTAAATAGGTAGGCCTATGTTATTGTTAATATTCGATATGTCTTTATTTAGTCTACTAAAAAAATAGGCCTATATTGAAATAACCTACATAAATATTGGAAATTGAATATTATTTTAAATTAAAACCTATTATTGCTTTTCAGTCCACCGCTGTAGTCTCGAGGTAGCGTGCTGCCTTGTCACGCAGCGGGCCCGGGTTCGATTCCTGGTCGGGAGAGGCTCCTGGGTGAGGTTTTTCGGCATTTTCCTCACCTGTAAGACAAAAGTCAGGAAGCCTAGGGCCCAACGGTCCCCGAAAATCATCCGGCCATCATCATCCTTATTATCATCATCATCATCCTTCACCGGTGTGGAAAGTAGCGGGAAGCTACCACACCTATAATACCCTAGTAAAGCTGCAAAGCATAGCATGCAAGTGCTGTGACTGCAGTGAAGGACCTGCCCTGGGCAGAATTACTATGGATGGATGGATTGCATTTCAATTAATACTTACAGTAAAATTTATAAAATTAAAATTATAAAATTGTTAACTTAAATGTCCGTCTCCTCAACAACTTTGTAAAATATTAATTCTCTATAGCCTTTCGGGACAGTCCCATCATCAGCAGAAGAAGCAGAAGATAAGCCTGTATCTACTGACATGCATGCAGTTCTTTATTAATGTTGAGTAAATCTATGTTGACAACCCGTATACCGATGCACTTGTAGAAAATCGTGGCAGATGAATTTAAAACAAACTTTCAAAGAAGGAGTACCTTTTATTATATTAAGAATTATTGTACCATAATCAATGTAGAAATCCATAGAATGGAAGATATTACTAGCTATTCATAAATATAAGTGAGCATGGAGATAAATCTGTTTCCAAAGGGACCATCAAGAATAGTAAAACATATTAAGCATAGGCCTACACATGAATCCAACATGGAACAGATGGAAACAAAACATATAGTTTTATAAATTAAAAGAAGAGAAATTGAACATCGTAAAGAACATCTGGTGAGAATTTTTCAAGACAATTTCTCGTGTGAGTGAAGGAATTGTGTCAAATTCTCAGAGAGGAAAATACTAGCAGATTAATAAAATGGCATTATCAATGACTATCGCCAAATTTAAGAAATCTTAAATAATTTTACTTAAATTCTAGCTATCCATATGAGTATAAGGAGGCGTGAAAATTCCTTTATGCGAAAATTTACAAGGTGAAATGTAAGGAAAATGCATTATTTTTATCAGTAATGTCTCCCTTTAGTGCTTGCTCTTTAATTAGCAATTAAGTACACTACAGTAAAATGTTCACTGAAATAAGAGTCAACAGAATAACGAATCGCCTTCAATCTACTATTGTCCCAAGTGATTTTGAAATAAAAATTATACAGTAAAACTTGTTTAATCCGGAACGTGAATAATGCGGAAATCTGTCCAATGTGAACACATTTATTGGTCCCTGCGAAATAATAGTAATTCTACATGTATTTATTTTGTATAAAACGGAATCTGTACAACGCGGAAGCGGAAGGATATTTCTACACAAATTCACGAAAAAATGTTTATAAAGCAGAAAGACAGAGAAATAAATTAGTTTCCATTTAATTAAATGTCCGTTAGTAAAAAAATTAGAAATGATTCCTGCCGCCGGGTAAGTATATATTATATCTGTACCTAAAATTTTATATCGGCTTCACTGTACACCCGCTATGCGAAATACAGACCTACCTGTTTTTGCACATAACCATTGCATTGTACAATCTTAAATATTATATTAAGCTCTGATACCGATCATTCACAGGTAGCGTTCTGAATTTACGGAATAAAGATGGCTAATACGTGTGTATCATTATCATTAAACGAAAAGTGAAAGTGATCAAGATAAATCTTCCAAATTTCCGGACCGATGCTTCAAAGTCGAGCTCTAGCTGTTGCTAAATCCCTAAGGGAATAACGATTTCAAAGTATCTTTAGGTTGGCTGGACAGTTATAAAAGACGACACAATGTAGTGTGGAATTGAAATTTGCACGGAATCAAAGGGTGTGGACGGAAGTGTAGTTAGTGAGCGGAAACCGAAACTGCATACTTTAATTTCAGAATACTCGCCTAAGAGACATTTTTAACGCTGACGAAACGGGACTGTTTCTTTGCGCGTTACCGTCGAAGTCGTTCGTATATACTATACTTCACTTTTCAAAGGCAGCGAAACTACAATTATTAATCCAAGGTATGTAAAAAGACATATACGGTACTCTGCAATCTAAGATTATTAATAAGTTTTAGTTTTTTATAATGCGGAATTTTGTCTAATGTGAAAAAAATGGTCCCATGCGATTCCACTTTGAGCAACTTTTACTGTTTTAATGCTCATAAAACTCTATTTCATATGACAATCACTCAGCACTGTCTTTTTTTTTCATCTTGGGCAGAGTGTCACGCAGCGGGCCCGGGTTCTATCTCCGGTCGGGACAGGCTCCTGGGTGAGGTTTTTTATCGGGGTTTTTCCTCACCTGTAAGACAAATGTCAGGAAAACTTGAAGGCCCAAACGGTCCCCGAATTCATATGGCCATCATCATCATCCTTCACCGGTGTGGAAAGCAACGGGAAGCTATCACACCTACAATTCCCTAGTAACGCTGCAAGCATAGCATCAAAATGCTATGATTGCAGTGAAAGACCTGCCTTCGGGCAGAATTACTATGGATGGATGATGAGTTATATGATCACGTGCAGGAGAATCCATAGCAACAATGAAATACAATACTCTTAATACTTTTTAAATATTTCAATATCCAGAAATAAATAATAATAATAATAATAATAATAATAATAATAATAATAATAATAACAATAACAACAGCAACAACAATAACAACATTAATAAAAATAACAACAATAATAACAACAACAATAATAATAACAAGAACAATAATAACAATAATAATAATAATAACAATAATAATAACAACAATAATAATAACAATATTTACAATAACAATAACAATAATAATAATAGCTTTATTTAAAAAAAACTCCTGGCGCGACAGGCCTACGAGGCCCTTAGCCTACCAGCCGGCTGCTGGCCTCACATCCACATTTGTCAATCACAGAGGCAGATAATCAACAGCCAGTGTAGGGGTTACATGTGGTCAGCATGTCGAGTCCCCCAGCCGTTATAGCTGGTTTTCTCAACCTGGAGCCGCTACATATTGTAGCTACCCAAATGCACCACGATGCTGGGTGGGCACCGGTACCATACTGGCCGAAATACCATGAGTAAATTTCTTCCCCCGTGGAGACTCGAACCAGCGCAAGTCCCGTAGCTCTGCGCCAAGGCTTCCTGCCTTAACCACTCGGCTACGGCGCGGGACAGCTTTATTTTACCTGGCAGAATTAAGGCCTTATATACCACTCAACCAGGTTAAAAATATATAAAATGCATTCTTACATCCAAATTTCAATAAACATAAATACGTATGGTACGTCTATAATGGAATTATTACTTACAAAATATTTTGATTCAATCTAGAGTTAACGATTGACATATAAAATGTACAAGATAGAAAAGTCTGATAAAAAAATATTGACAGAATAAATTTGGTTGTCGAGAAAAATTAATTATTTAACAACATGTATTTGTATAAGGATGACTTAAAATTATCAAGTGTGCAGAAACCCGGATATCTTGAGGAAGGAAATTTCAGGAGCGGGCAGAACCTACTGTGAAAGAACTAGAATAAGAGGAAGTGCTATGAAGAGGGATTGTTAGCAGACTTATCTTGTGACCTAGTGTCAATATTGTGGTAAAAAGATAACTTCTCAAATCTGGACGCCAGGTAACTAAGGGTGTAGGAATTCGGAAGTTTGAAAATAAGTGCAAGAGAGTGCAATTTACGTCTGTCAGTAAGACGGAGCCAAGAGAGGTTATTGAAGTGCTCGGAAATATGATCATAACGGCGGATATTGAAAATGAATCGAAAATGAATTATGAACACGTTGCAGTCTCTGCGATAAGTCATAGTTTAGATCATTATATAACGGGCTTCCAATATAAAACCGGACCGGCCTCACGGAGTTTCACCCGGCACGCAGTGCTGTCTCTTCCTCCCGCCATTCACCCTGCCTGCCACCCGTCCTTGAACTGTTTCTTACCTTTAGAAAATGCTGGAAATGTTGTCCTCCCGCACACGTGCTATGGGATCACCTTGGTTTAGACAATGAACACGTGTACACTTGTAAGGTTTGAGTTTTAACAATTTTGTTGCTGTATGTGCAGAAGATACTGAAATCCCAACTTCTTGTGCTAATTTCGGTAATGATTTTTGTGGTGAACGTTCCAAATTTTCGCCAATTTCGTCTAATTTTTCTTCGGGGAGAACCGTACGCCTTCGCGTGTGTTTCTTATTTTGTACTGAACAAGTGGTCTCAAATTTAGTCACAAGATCGTGGATTGTCGATCTAGAAGGAGGTAATTGTCCAGGGAAGTTCCGAATAAATTCCTCGCGAACGCGACGAGCTGATAAGTATTATAATAACATTACACACATAAATGCGCTGCTCTAATGTCAGCTGACGTCTCATCTTGTCGAACGATAGTAAACTGACTAGTTCAAGGACGAGCGGCTGGCAGAGTGAAATGCGGACAAGGAGAGAGCGCTGCCTGACAGGTGAAACCCCGTGAGGCCGGTCCGGGTTTATATTGGAAGCCCGGTATAACGTCACAATAATCGAAATGTGGAAACACAAGACTCTACAAAAGGATTTGTTTTAATGAAACTGGGAGAAAATTCTTTAAACGTCTAAGATACGTCTAAGAAGTATGTTTTACTACAATATATGATACAGGTTGATGTCAACATTCAGTCCAAGTCCATTGAATCGGATAACAAAAATGTTATTGTTCAGCAGCCAACATACTTAGATCTCACGCACTATAACTTTGACACTGCACATTAAAAGTGCAGATGCGTGAAGTTCAGTGGAATATAAATGGAGTGCATTTTCCACAGAAATTGAAGTCTAAGTTTATCGCATCTAATATGATACTGAAAAGAACACTTGCATCGATACGCCATTTTCTTAGGACGAGAAATAATACCGAACATATTATCAGGAATATTAATGGTAATAATGTATAGAAAGGTTGTGAAGTGGCCATTGCAGAAAAGCGAATATAACGATATAAATAAACCTAAGGATACCCAAATGGATAAGGAGACCAGATTTTTCGTTAACACATGCGTATTCGAATGCAACGTTGTGTCAAAATTTCAAGTCAATCGAGCGACAACTTTTTGAATTTGTGAACACAAACGTATGCAGGCTGAATTGTTATATATATATACGGTATCTAATATTCCCTAGTAAAGCTGCAAAGCATGGCATGAAAATTATATGATTGCAGTGAAAGACCTGCCCTCGGGCAGAATTACTATGGATGGATGGATATATCTAATATATAAAAAATGAATGTTTGTTTGTTTGTTTGTTTGTTCGTACTTTATGCGCGGCAATACCGTTGATTCGATTGTGATGTCGCTTTTTGCAAAATGTTCTAGAGTTTACCGGGATGAACATAGGCTATAAGAGGGTTGTGATACTTAACTCCTACACCCTTAAAAACACCCTTTGTAGTGAAAAACGTGAAAAAGTCCTTTTTTACCCTTATATGGCTTACGCTGCCTAAACCATAACAAATACACAATATTAATGTACACAGAATTGAATATCTCAAAAAGCTCTACAAAAAATCCGCGACAGCATACGGATAACTCACAATAACCATTTTTGTCTTTCATTGATGCCAAGAAGATCGAGACAAGTACGTAGATTCCTGTGCAAGCATAGCAGCACATGGGTGGGTATTCTTTTATGGATAACTCACAATAACGAATTTTGTCTTTTAGCTCATTTATGCCAAGAAGATCGAGATAAGTAGATTCCCGGACAAAACCGGTAATCAGCTCGGGAAAACTTAACATAATTACGATATAGCCCTACATTTATAATTATTTTTCATTTTACTTATTCAACTAATCATTAGAAGCACATTAATTTTCGTCTTTCAGCTCATTTATGCCAAGAAGATCGAGATGAGTAAATTCCCGGACAACGCCGAGTAAACAGCACGGGTTATCTAAAAATAATTACGATATACGTTTCCTCTTATTTAACTAAACATAAAACACATTAATTTTCGTACTTCGGCTTATTTATGTCAAGACGATCGGGATAAGTAGATTCCCGGGCAACTCCGGGTAATCAGCATGGGGTATCTAAAAAATATACTATTATAATTATTTTTCCTCTTACTTATTCAACTAAACGTAAAAGCACATTAATTTTTATTTATTTGGCCTAGCAGCGCACGCCGGTTATTAGCTAGTAAAGATATAAGATCCACACATTATATACATTCAGTCATACATATGAATGATCATTCATTAAATATTGCCTCCTCTCTCCCTCTTTCATTATTATTTTATTTCCGGAATTATATAGCAATAAAATATACACATTTCTTACTAACTCTCGTTCTTAAAAATATGTGCGATGTTTTTATTTTTGAAACACACTATACATACGCCTGACGAGAATTTAATTAGTAATTACAAGAAACTGTAGGTTAAACCGATTTCAGCCTTTATACATTTTATAAAAGTTTCGTGTTTTTGTTGTCTACTTCAATTAAAATACAGAGGCAAAACCTTTCAGTGAAAGGTAGGATAATAGGTAAGTAGACCAGATTAATCTACCGTATATGCATGATTTTCCAATACAGCCATGTTTAATATAATGTGCATTTATATATCTAATTCATGATAAGTTTGGATCTGTATTAACAAAATCTAGCGTACTTGTGTATTTGTAATATGTGTAAGTAAATTGTTTATTTTATTAGCAAAACATGATAATATTCAAGACGCAGGTGTTAGTAAATTTAAATTAGTGTTTACTTTTATATCTCCATTTTTTAAGTAGTCACATTGTTTTATATTTCTCCTTCAGCTTCTGTTTCTTCTTTTTGTTTTAAGTTATCGTTTAGTGAATTCCGAAGGAATGTACTTATTGAGATTGTTCTCATGAAATTATTTTTCAAATTACAAATATTTCTTTGATGCTATTTAGTATACCCGAAAATAACTATGACAATCATCAAAATGTATATATACAGTTGTTTAATTTATCTTATGCACCGTATATATATATATATATATATATATATATACATAGCAGGTCTTTTACTGCAATCATAGCATTTTCGTGCTATGCTTTGCAGCTTTACTAGGAATTATAGGTGTGGTAGCTTTTCACACCGGTGAAGAATGATGATGATGGCCGGATGAATTTCGGGGACCGTTGAGACCTGAGCTTCCTGACATTTGTCTTACAGGTGAGGAAAAACCCCGAAAAAAACCTCACGCAGGAGCCTGTCCCGACCAGGAATCGAACCCGAGCTCGCATATATATATATATATATATATATATGTATGTGTGTGTGTGTGTGTGTGTGTGTGTGTGTGTGTGTGTTAAGATTACACTGTATTGCATTTTTTCTTTTCTTTTTGGAAGTAATTTTAAAACCAGGGGCTAGAATAAGTTTGGAGATTTCGTTAACGAATTCCATTCTCATTCAGGATACAGGTGACGTCATAACTTCTTCAATAGCACTACATAATTTATTAATTGTACTTTAATTAAACTCTTTAAGAAGAGTTAAAAATACACATGACATTTTTCATATTAATAAATGACGTACTTACAAAATTGTAATTATAAAATGAACACTAAATAATATTTAGAGCATCACTGTAATTTACCAACCTCGAATAAAACATTGCGTAACATATAAAATCAAACGTCTCTTTAACCAAAAATAATGGTGACGTAATGCCAGTTTAAATGTTCCAGATCACCCAATTAAATTGTATCTACAATGTCCATACAAATAAGAGTACTGAAACCTGAACCTTTTCCAACATGATACGTGGTTTGAGAATCACAGATGATGTTTCAAATGGTGAACATTCATATCAACACAAAATCGAATGCGTTCCCTGGAAGACCATATTGGTGCCTGAGTTTCTGCCGGCTGAATGGCCGCACAAGCGTTTATTATCCGTTGCTGTCGGCTGAATGGTCACACAAGCCTGTATTATGCGTTGCTGCATGTCTTTTCGTGTTGTGCAAGTGTCTTGGTACACAATTTCGTTTAAAGTTCCCAAAAAAAAATCTAACGAGAGATGCAGAGAACGTACAGGCTAATGTTGCGGTCCGAAATTATCAATCCGCTGATCCGGAAATTTTTTTGTCGAGAGTGCTCGCACTCGGAGGGATACCACATTGATACTCTCCAACATACCAGGCAGAGGTCGTCGTGGAAATCTAAGGTAAAAATCTAATATATAAAAATGAATGTTTGTTTGTTTGTTCGTACTTCATGCGCGGCTATACCGTTGATCTGATTGTGATGCGGTTTTTACAAAATGTTCAGGGGATTCCCGGGATGAACATAGGCTATAAGAGAGTTGTGATACACAACTCATATACCCTTAAAAACACCCTTGGTAGTGGAAAACGTGAAAAAGTCCTTTTTTTTACCCTTAAATGGCTTACGCTGCCTAAACCATAAAAATACACAAAATTAATGTACACAGAATTGAATATCTAAAAAAGCTCTACAAAAAAGTCCGCGACAGCATATGTTTATATTTTAACACACAATAGCCATTTTTGTCTTTCATTGATGCCAAGGAGATCGGGATAAGTAGATTCTCGGGCAAAATGTGCTGCCATACCATTCATCCGATTGTCATGGGGCTTTTTGCAAAATGTTCAGGATTTTCCCGGGAAGGTTATAGGTTATAAGAGAGTTTTAATGTTTAAGCCCTTTACCCTTAAAAATCACCTTCTGTAGTGAAAAAACGTGAAAAAAGTCGCTTTTTGTAAGCTAAAGGGCTTACGCTGCTTAAATCATAACAAATACACAAAATTGTTGTATTGAATATCTCAAAAAAACCCTCACAGAAAAGTCCACAACAGTATATGTTTATATTTTAAGGATAACTCACAATAACTTTTTTTGTCTTTAATTGATGCCAAGAAGATCGGGATAAGTAGATTCCCGGGCAAGCATAGCAGCGCACGGTGGGTATTCTTTTATGGGTAACTCAAAATAACGAATTTTGTCCTTCGGCTCATTTATTCCAAGTATATCGAGATGCGTAGATTCCCGGGCAACGCCGGGTAATCAGCACGGGGTATCTAAAAATAATAACGATGTAAATTTATATTTATTTTCCTTTTACTTATTCAACTAAATGCAAAAACACATTATAATTTATTTAGATGTAGCAGCGCACGCCGGGTATTAGCTAGTTTATATATATATATATAATATATATATATATATATATATATATATATATATATGTCCACCGCTGTGGTCTCGAGGTAGCGTGCTGCCTTGTCACGCAGCGGGCCCAGGTTCGATCCCCGGTCGGGGCAGTTTTTGTGGGTGAGGTTTTTGTCGGTTTTTTTCTCACCTGTAAGACAAATGTCAGGAAAACTTGAAGGCCCAATTATCCCCGAAATCATATGGCCATCATCCTTATCATTATCATCATCATCCTTCACCGGTGTGGAAAGCAACGGAAAGCTACCACACCTACAATTCCCTAGTAAAGCTGGAAGTATATTATGAAAATGCTATGATTGCAGTGAAGGACCTGCCTTCGGGCAGAGTTACTATGGATGGATACATATGTGTGTATATATATATGTGTGTGTATATATATATATATATATATATATATATATATATATAGCGTCACTGCTATAAAGTAAAAATATTCTCTTTAATTTGCTTACTTGTTATAGTCAGCTACTAGGTGGCAGTGAAGACCGAGTTCTCGCGACACGCGAGAATATAATACATATATAAGAAAAATAAATGTTTGAATTGGATTCGCCTGGTGGTGTAATGGATATCACACTGAGGTACATACTCAGAGATCCGGGTTCGAATCCCGTCCAGGCATTTATTTTTACTTTACCATATATACATATATATATAAATTTAATACCTGAGATCACAGTCGTTCTCGACTTTATAATACTGTAAAATATTAATAAGGATATATTGAGTGTCAAATACCCTTTTGATATTTTACAGCATTATGAGGTTGAGGATAACAGATATCAGTTACCAATTTTATATTTTTTTAATTTTTACATAGTGACCTCAACGGTGTTTAGTAATGAAGTTTAAAAGTACTGAAATCAAACTTATTCAGTTCCATTTCATGAATCATCGATGAAGTATGGTCCAATAATAAAATTACCAAACATTACCTTCCACCTATGTTGAAAATCCAATGAGTGCAACCATCGTATGTTTTCTACAGCATATAGTGCATGTTCCTAGTATTCACATCTCCATAATGGAAAACATCGCTCCATCAAGTAGATTGGATATTTGAGGAGGAAAAAAAAGATTTGTTGATAAGTGTTGTAGCCCCCACTCACAGAATTGTACACGGTTTTGAAAATCGTTACCATGCAATTCGTGATGTAGAGACTTGTGGTTTGGTAATTTGTGGTGTTAAGTTCATGATAGACACTTTGTTTTCATATGCCAATTAGCCTTCAGTATCTCTAGTATGTACATTCGGGTTAATTGCAACAGCAGCCAACACTGCAACCTCTTCATCTTCGTCAGTGCGAGAGTTGTGCGGGAATGTCGTTCCCGAGATGAAATAGAGGTTCAAGGCGAGGCAAGTGAACATCATTCGAGATGAGATGATTTCTCTGAGGATGTCTACTCCTGTAAATCTTCTGTATGCGAGTTAAGTTCCAGTTGTACTGTAAACACACACACATACGGTATTACGCCACCGATTTGGTCTATTGGGGGAACCGCGGTGCTACTTTTACCCGCCATATGACTCAATGATACTAGAAACATTTTTTTTAGGCTACATCGTATTTTAGGGAAATAAGACTGAATACAAGATAAGATGGCACCAATAACACTGAGCAACAAAAAAGAAACTTTTTTTTGTCTCAGAAAGAAAAATATGTGATTCTGATAGTATTTTTTCTTCGGAATTCAAATATGATATCAGTTTTTCTCCATCACGCAAGGTTTTCGAGAGACAGAATTTAGCCATATTTAATCTTCTTTTGTTAATAATCGTGTTCCTGCACCATATAGGAATATTGCCATTTGATCCGAGGCTTGATCCTTGGGACTGCGAGCAATGTATAAGATACACCTTGAAATGTGTTGCTAGCCCGTTTTCATGGCGGGTTTATTATTCGGGGTTTCTTCCCTAGGCCGATTGCCTTCACCCAGCTCCAGAGCTCAGCCTGTCCCATTTTATTTCGGAGTTGTCTCTCCTAGATGGGTTGTCTTTCAGGACTAACGAACCCCATCTACCCGTTTGTCAATCTACAAGGCAGTAGATGTAGAGTTGCCTCTTCCTCCAGGTACACCGTACCGAAGGACTCTTTCTCCGCTGTATCTGCCGTTGAGGTTTTCACCGTAACCCTGGCAAGGGGCCCTCACAAGATACTATCAGCTGGGCAAGCTGAACCAAGGTTTTTTTACGAGGTGTTACTCCTCTCCCTCACCCTCTTTCAACCATGCTTGGGACAGGCTATATGTCAATAGAAAGCAAAACCCGCATATACAAAAACTATGGTTCGACCAGTTATTGTATACGGAGCAGAAACTAGGCTGATACAACAAAAAGTAAACAAATCATAAGCACATGTGAAATGAAGATCTTAAGAACTATTCAGGGGAAAACATTATTTGATAAAATACCCAACACAGAAATTAGGGACAAATGTCATATTCAAGACATAACAAAATTCATTATAGATAGACGAAAATATTGGAAGGGTCATATAGAAAGAATGGAAGGCAACCGACTTGCAAAAGGAGCTAAATAAGATAGACCAATGGACGGGAGAAGAACAAGAGGAAGACCAGCCAAGAGATGGACAGACAGTGAATGCACATCCAATACGTGTTCCTCCGAGAAGTGATTTTGGAAATAAACAGGATGAAAATCCTAAAAATTATGATTAAGAAGAAGAAGAAGACATTTAATAGTTGAAGAAGACTGAGATCTCGGGTACCAATTGTATATTTCAACTTTTACATATTGGCCTCAATAGTGTTTGGTAATGAATTTTAAAAGTAGTGATCTGTAGTTTGAATAACAATAATCTACCTTGTATGACATTGCAAACTAATCTGTCACGAAATTAACATAAATATATATCTTTGGGGTTTATGGAAAGCATGAATATCCATCCAAGTATGGAATTTGATTGAATTTGAAAGTTGTTTATATTAATATTTTTTATATATAACGCATATTTATCCAGGTGCGCATGGATAATTTATGTCATTGGAGATTGTAAATATCACGAGAAGGATTATAATAATGTTAATCCCAATAGCGCTATCTGTTGCATTACAATGTGCTCTGTATATCATGTATATGATTTACATTAATTATTTTCTGGGCATTGAATATATACATGATATGAGGCTAAAGCCAGTATTTCATAGTAACTTATGGTTGCTTCATATTTTAAAATTATTTTGTATTACATCAGAATGTCTCCAATCTTTATGGTAGAAATTACTAGATGTTAAGATTACATTTTTTGTTTTGTTTTTGTGCCAATGTCACTAGGTTTTTTTACGACACTTTTTGCAAACAATTGGATAAAGTGCCTTTTATCAAGACCAATTCAAATATTTCTCGCTCAATAGTAGAGTGTCAGTGCATAGAATAGGAATCGTGGTTCAAATCCTGGGTCAGGTGCTAAATTTCTCCCTACTTATTAATATGATTTTCATAAAATGTGCCGCCTTTATATTTCTTTGTGTAGACAACACAAATAAGCTGCAAATTTGAATACTGTTGTATACATTTATATGTTTTGTGCAAGAACAACTGATCCCGTCGGTCGTGTTCTAACTTGAACATCTCGTTACTAAACCTCTGCTTTAGTAACTAGTCGCCTAAATAACTATTAAATTACACTGAGCAACAAAAATAAACTTTTTTACACGCTTTATATTAGCTTAACCTGTATCTATGTAACGAAATTTTTCAACACGATTTCACCCACTTAAAAACATTGGATCGACTTGAAACTTGTATACTTGTAAAGGACCAATGACAATACAATAATTTCATAAATGATATATAATATATAATAGGTTGCGGACTTACCGACTTTTTAGTCCATCGTT
Source organism: Diploptera punctata (assembly GCA_030220185.1). Lineage (NCBI taxonomy): Eukaryota > Metazoa > Arthropoda > Insecta > Blattodea > Blaberidae > Diploptera > Diploptera punctata. The sequence continues at coordinate 870,029 of JASPKZ010006080.1, forward strand.
GTAAGAAATTAATATGATATCCTCTGGTAGCTCAGTTGATAGAGTGGTGGACTGTAGTGGTATATAATTTCAGTAATCCATAGGTCGCTGGTTCAAATCCGGCCCGGAGGATTTTTTAGAAGAGTATTACTTTTAGCTCATACTACATAATAGTTTAAAAAACTACAACAACACGCTTTATTAGAACCAAACTAAAAAATAAAAAAATAAATAATAGTTTAAAAACTGAAAATACGCGCTCTATTGGAGAACCGAACTAGAAAATGAAAAATAATTTTAATTTCCAACACGTTTGGGATAAAACTGAAGTGGTCAACAAAAATTCATCTCCAACACATCTAGAATAAAACTAGAGTTATCTACAAAGGAATAATTTTACCATCAAAAGCGTGGGGTGCTCTTCATCAATTAATATATTTGATAATAAACAGATATTGGTAAAAGTAAAGTCTCTAAGAAGAAAACATAAAAACCATAAAAAGCACCCCACGCTTTTGGTGGTAATTTTTTTTTGTAGATAACTCTAGTTTTATTCTAGATGTATTGGAGGTGATTTTTTTGTTGGGCACTTTAATTTTATCCCAAGCATGTTGGAAATTAAAATCATTTTTCATTTTTTAGTTCACTTTTCAAATAAAGCGTGTTGTTTTAGTTTTTTAAAACTATTATTTATTTTGTCTCAGAAAGAAAAAATATGTGATTTGATAGTATTTTTTCTCCTGAATTCAAATATGATATCGGTTTTTTTTCCATCATGCAAGGTTTCCGAGAGACAGGCATTTATAATTTCAAACACTTTAATATTTTCTACATTTTTAAGTACACAATATTCGAATATTCGGATTCGCCTACAAAATAAGAAATGATTTTCTGCCATATTTCGCCTGTGGAGCATCCCTCTTGATCGCCCAACAATAATCGGCCAGCATATTAGGATTCCATTTGCCTTGATATCTCTTTTCTATAGCTGAAATCTCCTGAGTTAGCTCATTTGGTTTTATTTTACAATGAACAAATGGTCGAAAAAAGTTTATTAAAAAATAATTATTTACATCCATTAATTGAAATTGAAATTAAAAAAACTGTGGGTGATGCAGAAATTCCGAATACATATTTGAAAACACGATAAAAAAACTACATTAAGTACAACTATTGGTACTCATGAGACAAAAATCATACTGACCCGTGTTATTAGCCTTATTGTTGATTCATTGTTTATATACTTGCATACATTTTATTGAACTCAGAATTATAAATGTTTCCTTCTCAAAACAGTTTGAATACCCAATCCGTTTGGAGGTAGACCAACTTTGAACGATGATAGAAGTTTAGAAAGCTTCGTTTTGCTGTTCGCATCAGTTTAAACCCATACTCGTGTTGGAACAAACTTGTTTGGTTTGTGGGCGTTAGATCGATGTTTGCGGATTACTGTATTCGATGGAACACGTTCAGCTTTCTCATGTATTTTCCAAACACTTGAAGGTATTGCGAGGGCGAAGCACAACTTTCTTATTAAACCTGGGAGTAAAATTCGTCAATATTTTTTGAGAGGTACCATAACTATTTTTGTTAAATGGGAAATAACAAAATATAAAGGTCAGTAAAATAATGCGAATTGTTAGTATTATAATAATATATTAATTTGCTTTTTATGGAATGTTGAATTCTAATTTTTTATCTAAAGAATAATATTTTTTAGTGTATATATTGTATTTTATGTTAAAATTTTCATTTTTGTATTTTTATTTTTTTTTATTCTTTGGGCAAACCAAAATGGAGCCAGATAAACTAATAAAACTGGTCAACATGATTTTTGTCTCATGAGTACCAATAGTTGTACTTAATGCATTTTTTTATCGTGTTTTCAAATATGTATTCGGAATTTCTCCATCACCCACAGTTTTTTTATTTAATTTAATTTAATGGATTTAAATGATTAGTTTTAATATTTTTTTCGTTCATTTGTCCATTGTAAAATAAGCATGGGGAACACTTTCAGCAGGAGATTTCAGCTATGGAAAACATATATCAAGGCAAATTGAATCCTAATATGCTCCCCAATTATTGTTGGACCATCAAGAGGGATGCTCCACAGGCGAAATATAGCAGAAAATCATCATTTCTTACTTTATAGGTGAGTCCGAATGTTCGAATATTGTGTAGTTACGAATGTAGAAAATATTAAAGTGTTTGAAATTATAAATGCCTGTCTCTCGGAAACCTTGCGTGATGGAGAAAAACCGATATCATATTTGAATTCAGGAGAAAAAATACTATCATAATCACATATTTTTCTCTCTGAGACAAAAAAAGTTTATTTTTTGTTGCTCAGTGTTATTGTCTTTTTAGTATGGTTGAACGAACAATAATGTTTGTAATTGTTTTACATTTTGAAGTATAATTAACCAACATTTAAAACTAACCGAAATGTGTCTTAACTATTAACCTCTGCGCTAGACAAAAATGAACAAATAATATCATCATCATCATCAATGGCTCGACAGCCCCATGTGGGCCTTGACCGCCTTCAGAAGCTTATGTCAGATTTCCCTCTTCTGAGCTTCATTCTTTCAGTTTTTAAATTTTAAAATCTTACTGTCTTGAATTATAGTATCCTCCCAACTTAATTTAGGTCTTCCAACTTTTCTGGCCAATAGAGGTTGCTCATTGTAAATTCTTTTTTGAAACCTTTTGCTGTCCGTACGAATAATGTGAATAATGTGCAGCCATGGAACAAATTACGTTAGTTGAATTTTCTTTTACTTAGCGTTTTATAAAGGTGATGATGGTGATAATGATGATGATAATATTGATAATAATCTAGATATACAATAGCGTAACAGTCTAATGTTAGACCTTAGCCTCTCCTTTGTTAGGAGTTACTAGACCAAGTTAATTTAGTTATGCTTTTTTACCTAACAGATGTCATGAATTGTATGCGTTCAACATACCGACCCAATGAGACATCTAGAAGGCAACTAGGGTATTACTAGGATGAAGAAGGTCGGTAAATTTTGCACAGAGGCCTTTTTATTCAGGCTTGCGATTCTTTAAAAACCTGAAAATCTTCAGACTCGGGACCCACGGCTTAAAGTTCCTCCCAAAGGACTTCCTCCTTGTATTTTTCCATCCTAAAAAAATCATAGATCCCGGCCGGTTTTGAACCTACGACCCTCGGGACAGGAGACAAGGAACATTGCCACGTTTTTCTTAATACCAGTTTTCACTGTCGTATAAAGAGTGCTGGAAGCGGCACCACTTTATAAAATTTCAAATATAATAATTGGTCTAACTATTATTATTTTATTATTATATTATTATTATTATTATTATTATTATTATTATTATTATTATTATTATTATTATTATTATTATTATTATATTATTAAATATTGTAAACTTTAGAGAACACGCTATATTTTTAATTTATCATTCCCCTTTGAAAATAAACCTACATATTTTAAATACAAGTTTTATTTGAGGCGATTAGAAGCAAAGGAGTGTAAGTGATTTTCCACAAAAAAAAGGAATTTGGTGCATAATTAGATTCCTGAACCACATTTTTATTTAGTGGCAAGGATAAAAGTGTATAGGTTAGGAGGATATAAAGTAAAGTGATTCCACTACAGGCTTCAGGAGGTTCTTGGGATAGTAGGAGGTTCTTGGGATAGTAGGAGGTTAAGGCTCCCGCTTTTCTGGACAATCGGCACTTGATGTCAGCCGGGTTGTCAGCCCTGCGTAACGGCCGCCTTTACCCCACAACAAGCGTCTGGTACTCATTTCTGTTAGAGACTGAACCGACCCCAGGGCCATTGTGCCGCTAGAAGGTTTGGGTCCAATTTAAAAATCCTGACGCCACCAGGACTCGAATCCTCGACCTTCCGGCTTCTAGCGCAGTGCCTTAACCACTACGCTACGGCGTGCTAAAATATAAAAATATCCTAAATATGCTCAACTCGGGTCCAACTCAGGATGAGATGAGATGAAGCCCCAACATTTTTAGAGGTCTGTGAACTGCATGGTGCCGGTCGACCATCCCTGCCGCACCGTCACAGGGGCCGATGAACGAAATGAAATGGATGAGATGAATATGGAGAAATGGTGGAATGAAATTTGTGGCAGGGGAAAACGGGAGAAAATCCCGAGAAAACCCTGCCCAAGCTCCGATTCGTCCACCACGAAACCCACATGGAGTGACCGAGACTGGATCTCGGGACCCCAGCGGTGAGAGGCGAGCGTCTAACCGCCACGGAGCCGCCAGGAGATAAAATATGATTGTTATAATTTTCAATTACTATGTTTTTTCTTATATTAGTTCAACTTTAAAACTTATTTTCTCAATACTGCAAAACTTGCACTTGCACACCTTTGATCCTATTAACGATTTTTATGCCTTGGAACAATCACCTACTTCGGCCGGGTTTGAACCCGCGAACTTGAAACCAGAGTCGAGCATAGTAACCACTAGTCCACCAGGACTGACCCTTTTGCAAAATGTTCATCTTATAAATGGCAAAGGGCATTTGTTATTCTAAATATCATCATCATCATCATCATCATCATCATCATAGTACTTCACGAATTTAGGCCATTTGTTGACCTGTTTCGGCCTCAAGGAGAAACACCATCCAAAAGTCTTTTGAGTGGACGTCCTGGTCTTCTTCTTCCTGCAGGTTGATACCTAACATTTGTTTGGGTATTCTGTGATCTTCCATTCGATGAACATGTTGCATCCGTCTTGACTTATAATCAGAAATTTTGTTTTCTAAAGTTTCCATGTGCAATTCTTCTAAGATGTCTTCATTCTTTTTGTGATCTAGTAGTGTGTATCCTGCAGTCCTCCGAAGGTATCTCATTTCAGCAGATCTAAGTCTCTGTATATCCTTCTGTTTCAACGTCCATACATCGCTACCATATAAAAGAGTTGGAAGAGCCAGTGTTTTATACACTTTTAATCTTGAATGCTTTTGGACTAACTGTGGCTTGAAGATAGAATTTATTAACCCTAAAATTCTTAAATATTTAGATATTTTTGCAATTACATCCTTTTCTTCTTCATATGAGATATTGCATCCTAGATATGTAAAATTATTCAACTGCTCCAAAATTTTATTGTCCAGTACAAAATATGTTTCTAGAAACCTATCATAACGGTATGGTATATACATTTTGAATATTTTAAGAAATTTAATACTAACGTATGTATGATTCAATAATTCTGCCAAATGAAGCCAACATATACATTTCTCTATTTCGTAATATGTCTAATAGAATTCATCGTGGGAATCTGCTATTTTTGTTAAAGTAGTATTTCTGTCTTGGCCGAATAATAAACAGTTCCAATTAAATAAATTCTTTACTACCAGTTAAACCATGATTATTTTTCATTCGTCGAACAAGTAAAATAACTTGTAATTTTTTTTTGTTAAATCCGGTAAATCCGTAGTTGGCCTAACCTTGTATAATGTAAGTTTTTCGTGGGAAAGTCGAAAATGTTCCCTTGTGTATTTTATATATAGAATCGAAACTGAATAACTTTGAATTAAATAATCCTAGAAAAAATGTAAAACAATTTCGCGTTTGACAAATATGAGGATTTTACAAAATCAGCTACAAGGTATAAAATACATCAATTTTTGTTTCGACAAGAATTCCCACCTTAACTTTTAACTCGATTAACAATAGCTTAATTATGTTATAATGTTTAATTTCCATCTCGTTTCAAATGCGGTTGCAGATTTAAAATTCCATAAATTGTCGGAAATTGAACTCTTACCGCCAAGGGTGGAAGTGCGATACTCTATCGATCACGCCATGGCACTAACTAACTCACTGGCACTATCGAACCCGTAGGTTCATGGCCGCGCGGACATAAGCTCTCCATACATCCCTATCCTGAGCCAATGTTTTCCAATCATCCCCTGTATAATCTACTTCCCTCAAATTCCACCTCATTCTTGGTCTACCAACTGGGCGTTTTCCTTCTGGTTTTCCTACAAGAAGCTTCCATGCACGTCTTTCATTCGCCATACGTGCAACATGTCCTGTCCATCGCAGTCTACGAGATTTAACTGTTCTCATTATATCTGGCTTCCTATAAAGACCATGCAATTCACTGTTATGCAGTCTTCTCCATTCACCTGTCTGTTCTTCTCTCTTTGGTCTAAAAATTTTCCTATGAACTTCATTCTCAAAAACTCGTAATCTCATTTCCTCGCTTAAAGTAAGAATCCATGTTTCTCACCCATATAATATAACTGGTATAGTAATAGTTTTATATAATAGCTTAATTATGTTATAGTTTTTAATTTTCGTCTCGTTTGAAATGCTTTTGCAGATTTAAAATTCCTTACATTGTCGGAAATCGAACACTTACCGCCAAGGGTGGAAGTGCGATACTCTATCGATCAAGCCATGGCACGCGCATACTTATTTACTTGTATTACAATATGAAGACAGCATGAGTTTATTAGACTCGACATGAAAAATGGAGGAGCTTAAGAAGTGTCTATTAAGTTATTCATCGAAGCCAATATTTAATGAACACAAACTTTTAGACCGCTGCATACTAATTGGTAATATCCATCACTATAAAATGCATGATTAATGTTTCTATAAAGTTAAAAACTTTATATTCTGAAATATAATTATGTGTAGTAAACAGTAAAACAACGTACGGTATACTAGTTTGTTATGTGGCAGTATATCGTCTTGTAATATAGTGTAAATATCTTTTGTATAGAAGCTCTTTTCTGGAACGGCGGCCATATAGGCTACCATATGTCAATAGGGAATTGTATATTTTCATTCTAATTCCACTTAAACTTCCAAAACAAAACCAACCACTCGTAAAAACTTGCGAAACAAACCATATTGGGTGGCAGTCATGCTATTGGGGTCGCATAACTGGTTTCGCACAAGGAGCTCGATTCCCTATCGGTTTGAATTTCATGCAAGTTAATGAGTACTCTAAGTCAAATACTCGAAAATGCAGGTAGAAGTGTACCCGAAAGAGCACCAAACTCATTATTTTCAAAATTACATTCATAAGAAATTAAGTAAAGATGACAGAGTCATGTATGTGATTCACGCCAATATCAGGATTAAATAAATATAAATATAATAAATAAAGCCTGATATGTCCCTTTAGGGCAAAGGCCTCCCTGTACAGGTGTTAAGCTCTATTGTGAGTGTCACCCGGTGAGCTACTCCGTGGTGAGAAGTTGACTTGGATGTAGCACTTGATTTGTATACACTGTCTGTTCTGTGATTAGTTAATGCACAGTTGGCTCTCCATCATTCTCCAGCTTTTCCTGCATCTGGCGACTCTGGACCATTGCGCCCCTGCTCGTTCTTTGAAGATGTCAGCCCATCGTCGTCTTGGTCTTCCGCGCTGTCTCTTGCCTGTGTACGGGTCCCACATGGTTGTTTTTATTGTCCACCTGTCGTCCTGTATTCTTGCGACGTGGCCTCCCCACTTCCATTTTTTCCTGATGGCTTGTTGTGCAGGATCAGTTGTTGAGGACATCGCTTGAAGTGTTGTATTCGAGATTCTGTCCTTCAGAGTTATGCCTAAGATTTTCCTCTCCATTTTCCTTTGGCATACTTGGAGTGTGTACTTCAGTTTGGCAGCCATGTAACAGTGTTGGAAGAACACAGGTTTGTAGTGTTTCCATTTTGAGTTTCCGGTTGAGTGACTTGTCCAGCAGCATAAATTTCAGTGACCAGAAAGCCTTCCAGGCGAGAGCTATTCTTCTGCTTATTTCTTTCTCTACTTTCTGATGGAAGGAGAGTAGCTGTCCTAAGTATATGTACTCGCTTACATATTGAAGATCCATTCCATCGACTTTGATTGGGTTTTCCGGACCATTTGACATAATTTGTGTCTTGCTTTTGTTCATCGAAAGGCCTGCAATTTTGCTAGTTATCATAGTTTATTTAAAACCCTTCAATTACTCGTAATTGGTGAGAGGTGTCTAGCGAGAGTAGAAAATAAACATTTAATGACATTTAATATATTATTATTATTATTATTATTATTATTATTATTATTATTATTATTTCCATCGCTATGGTTTCGGAGTAGCGTCGCTGCCTCGCGTATGCTGCGGGTCCGGGTTCGATCCCCGGTCGGGACAGGATTCCTGGGTGATTTTTTTCGGAGTTTTTCCTCGCCTGTAAGACAAGGAAGCTTTAATACCCAAAAGGTCCCCGAACTTAATCTGACCACCATAATCAACATTATAATATTCGCCATGTTTATATGAATATATGTGACAATGGTGTGTTTCGTCTTCATGTTATGTCTCGGAGGAGACCCTGATATTGAGCTGATCACCCATTCAATCTGCTTATAATTGTTTATGTTATGATCTTGTGTGAATAGTTTCTGTATTTAATATTTTTCGCTGTTTGAATGGAAGAGAAAGCCTTATGGTCTTTACTCTGTCAGTTTAAATAATATTATTATTATTATTATTATTATTATTATTATTATCATTATTATTATCATTATTATCATTATTATTATCATTATTATTATTATTGTCATCATTATTATTATTATTGTCATCATCATCATTATTATTATTATTGTCATCATCATCATTATTATTGTCATCATCATCATCATTATTATCGTCATCAGCATCATCATTATTATCGTCATCATCATCATTATTATTGTCATCATCATCATCATCATCATCATCATCATCATTATTATTGTCATCATCATCATCATCATCATCATCATCATTATTATTGTCATCATCATCATCATCATCATTATTATTGTCATCATCATCATCATCATTATTATTGTCATCATCATCATCATTATTATTGTCATCATCATCATCATCATTATTATTGTCATCATCATCATTATTATTATTGTCATCATCATCATTATTATTATTGTCATCATCATCATTATTATTATTGTCATCATCATCATTATTATTATTATTATTATTATTATTATTATTATTATTATTATTATTATTATTATTATTATTATTATTTGAGACACTTTAATTCACAACACTTCATATTGGGTATAGGATTTTGTGTGCGTATCAATAGGTTATGCATGTCTGTTCATTTGTATTGTGGAAAACTGGCTGATATTACATTTAATAATACATACGTATGTAAAATAAACATGTACTCGTGAAATCATTCGTGGTAATAAAATGCCAATTCCAATTAAACCTTTGTCTTGACGACTGAGAAACTATTTGAACTCGAGACTTGCCAAATACTAGTATCAGATATTACTATCCAAATCAATTTCCTGATTAATGAACGGTAATTTTCTTCATGATTTCAGGAGATCTTCATCGAGTGGTGACAGCACGAACAGACCACCTCCCAGCGGTAAACCTCCTCTACAGAAAAAGAACTCCTCAGGAAGTTCAACAACATCGAGTCCTCAACCAGGACCTCGCTACCTCTGGATTCGCTTGGCACTCTTCGAAAAACAACTTGCTATCATAATTGATTACCTTGTGCAGAACAGCAGGTAAGATTGCAATCTTCATTAAACTTACTTATTTTTTTTTATTTTTCGTTCTTTTTGCACTCCCTCTTTATTTTGTGGTGGGTCAGGATTTTTAAACTGAACCATGCCTTCTGGTGGCACCATGGTACTGGGGTCGACTCAGCCTCTAACGGAAATGAGTATCAGGATTTTTTTTCTGGGGTAAAGGCAGCCGTCACGCAGGACTGACATCAAGTGCCGATTGTCTAGAAAAAGTGGGAGCCTTAACCTCCTACTGCCCCAAAGGTCTCTTATGGCCTGTAGAGGGATCACTTTACCTCTTTACCTTTACCTTATTTTGTATTTACGACCTCCAGAGACTTACAAACCAATGCCTAGAACGATTCGTCTGTATGCCGGGAGTAAAAACTGTAATGCACAATTTAGAGAAGTAAGCCTTTCACAATAGGGCACCTACCTAGATCTGTTGTTAACAGTATGCCAGTATCATTGATGAAGAAATAATAAAGTTAGTAATGTACGCCTATACCCAAGGAGGACATTTAAAATCCTCTTACTCGTCGAGAATCCAACCTGGTGTGGGCCGCTTGAATGGAATGAGGAAGTATACCGAAACACGCTACGGTGATGGATGATTTTTTATATTTTGATCTCCCATAATATCTATTTTTCTTGAAGTATGGGGTTTAAAACAAATTTAAACTAAAATGCTGAGGGCATTGAGTAACTACTTACCAACAAATATCGAAAAAAAAGTTAAGAAAATTGAAAATAAAGTTTGCATTATGCTAATCACGTGACACTCTGTTACATGCTAGCTACACTTTAATTCAACCCAGGAAGTTACTACAGACCTTATGGGATATGCCAGTGTCCCCCTACGTACAGGGGGTAGATGTTGCCAAACTCATAATAACGGTATTTGTTTGTTAAGGAGGGGTGGAGCGACAAGGTTAGCAGTACCTTTTCCAAATATATGTACTATACATTTAAAAAACATGCAAACTAGTTTTATAGTAAATATGAGAGTCGACACTTTCACACAGGATAGTACAGATCCGCAAGCGCTCAGTGACAAGTGGTAACTGTTTTTTTTTTCTTTAAGAGGGGGTGGCTTGGACGGCTACAACTTACAACTATGTACCTGCTGTGTTGCAATCTTCAGTTTTATATAAGGATTTCTCTCGAGAAAATACTGTTAAAATGGCAACCCAGTTCCCTATTCCAAACACACAGCAACTTCCTGTGTTGAATCTGACTGTAATGACAGCTAAAATTCAGTAGACCATTGGTCTCGGAGCTGTAGTGCTATTTTATATTATGTAGTATATATATATATATATATATATGTGTGTGTGTGTGTGTGTGTGTGTGTGTGTGTGGTGTGTGTGTGTAGTAGTAGGAAGCTTCACAATGAGAAACTTCATAATTTATATTGTTCTCTTAATATTACACTGGTCAACAGGTCAACATGATTTTTGTCTCATGAGAAGCAATAGTTGTACTTAATGCAGTTTTTTTTATCATTTCTTCAAATATGTATTCGGAATTTCTCCATCACCCACAGTTTTTTATTTAATTTCAATTACCGGATTTAAATAATTATTTTAATAAACTTTTTTTTTTCGTCAATTTGTCCATTGTAAAATAAAACCAAATGAGCTAACTCACGAGATTTCAGCTATGGAAAAGAGATATCAAGGCAAATGGAATCCTAATATGCTGTCCGATTATTGTTGGACCACCAAGAGGGATGCTCCACAGGTGAAATATAGCAGAACATAGTCATTTCTTAGTTTCTAGGTGAGTCCGAATGTTCGAATATTGTGCAGTTACGAATGTAGAAAATATTAAAGTGTTTGTAATTATAAATTCCTGTCCCTCGGAAACCTTGCGTGAGGAGAAAAACCGATATCATATTTGAATTCAGGAGAAAAAAAATACTATCAGAATCACATATTTTTCTTTCTGAGACAAAAAACAAAAGTTTCTTTTTTGTTGCTCAGTATTATCAGACATTATTATGTCTAGAAGATTGAGGATTGGTAGGTCTTATAGCTCGCTTGGATAACAGTAGAAATTGTTTTAAATTCTGACGTTAACTGTTGATGAAATGAACATTAGGCGGAGGTGGGAGGATAATATTCAGATGTAACTCAGATAACCAGGTATTAGTGATTAATTTTATTTAAATTAATATTGGGAAGTAAACATTATGAGGTTATATCATTAATAGTGAGTGGAGAACATATTTTAACGACTCACCTCATATAATTTCAAATGTCTTTGATACCGGCGGTTTCAGACAATATCTTGTCCCTCTTCAGTGGAAGCCATGACTGAGGAGGGACAAGATATTCTATTCTGAAAAAGCCGGTATCAAAGAATTTTGAAATTATATGAGTCGGTGATGTCGTGGTTTTTAAACATTATGTTCTCCACTCACTATTAATTAGTGATTAAGTTGACTGGGGATAAGAACCAATCGAAAGGCTTGGTGAATGCAGTATGACTAAGAAATTTCATAACGCATACCCTAGTTTCAGTTAGTACATTGAAAGTTCAGAATATGGACAGGAAAGGTATAGTTATTGTAGTGTTTCAGTGTAAAATTTTCACATACTGTATTGCGTGGACAAATGTCACGGTCATGTACCAACCGTCACGTGCAGGTTACCCTACTAAGTAATTTAAGCCGAGATTGTGTGGGAAGAACAACTGATCATTATACGGTCTCTCTCTATTTCGGTTTGTGACACGTCCATTTCATGTAAGTTTGCAGACAAAGTTCTTCAGATGTTTCCATGTTTATAAGCCATGATACCTGACTAAAATTCATTGAAAATTGAATGTCTTTTCGCGTGAACAAGTTTAATTTCGAAATTGAATTGTTTAAAAAAACAAAAAGACTGTGGCGTGACAGGCCTAGAAGCCTCTTGGCTGCTGTCCTCACATCCACATATGTTAAACACAGAGGCGAACGATCGTCCAGCCAGTATAAGAGTGACATGTAGCCAGCATGAAGGATCCCTATGCCTTTATATCTGGTTTTCTCAAATTGGTGCCACTAAGGAGGCACGCCGTAGCGTAGTGGTTAAGACAGTACGCTACAAGCCGGAAGGTCGAGGGTTCGAGTCCCGATGGGGGTCAGGATTTTTTAACTGACCCAAATCTTCTAGCGGCACTAAGGCTCTGGGGTCAACTCAGCCTCTAAAGTAAATAAGTACCGGACATTTGTTCTGGGAGTAACGGTGGTTGTCACGCAGGGCTGACATCAAGTGCCGATTGTCTAGAAGAGTGGAGTCTTAATCTCCTACTACCCCAAGTGCCTCCAGTAGTGGGATCACTTTACCTTTACTAATTGTATCACCTAGATTCCTCATGATGCATCGCTATGTTTGGTGAGCATCTGTTACATACGGGCAAAATTTCATGATACAATTTATTTTCTAAGGGAGTAAGAACCAATCCAAGTCCCGTAGCTATGAGCCAGGACATTGTAATCTTAAACCTCCTATTGCACAGGACTAAAAAATATATTTATAATTTTATAATGCACAGACTACAACCATCTTCAACAATGCCCAACCCTTTCATCCAAATTTAAAGCAGAGGAATAGCCAAATAATTTGTCCGCGAGTGCGCAAACGGGCTTGATTTAGTAACGTTTAAGGTTGGAGACAGGATAGGGTAGTACAGTGGATGGGAATACGAGAAAATTCAACTCGAGATATTGGAATATGATTGAAGATGTCAGTGATATGAAGGGAAGAAAGAGAGGAAATATGTCTGACGTTTCCGCGACGGGTTCAAATTATTTGACTTTATCTTTACCTGGGAAATATTGGAGAGCAAAAGGGCTGATGGGTGCATTGACAAGTGTTCGGCTTTAGTAAACAAACAAACAATGTACAACTTATACAAGGTACAAAAATAAAATAAACTTTTAAAATATTAACTATTATTCTGCACAGTACAAACAACTTTAGATGCAGGCGCCTGATTACGGGCTATACAGCTTGTAATATCAAGAGATTCCAGGCTATTGGCCGTGGTCCACGGCTGGTGTTTCTTCCATACGTTTCCGCCACAACTGCGAAGGGCACCTTCATTGGCGAGTATTTGTATGTACTGTTCCCTGGTTGGAGGCTCGATTGTGAAGTTGAGGGAGGGAACGTTTGGAAGAAACACCAGTCATGGATCACACGGCTACATAGCCAGAAATCTCTTAATATTATGATTACCGGCCGTGAAAGTCTGCATTCAACTATAAAGCTTTTATTCGATTATTTGTATCGCGATGCACTATTTTTTCCGCTAACTAAGTGACCTTAAAGTGTAAATCGCTCCATTTGTATCACATCAGTTAGCAGTAAATAAACCCCAGGAACGAGTCGTGAATTAAATTAAATGGAAAGCTGTTCTCACAACATCTCTAAGGAACGCGAAATACGGAGACGAAAACATCAATGTATTCACGTAGACTTTCATGGCCGGAGTTGCTGATGATGATCTTGAAGAAGATTTTCGGGCTGTAGGCCGTGGTCATTAAAAGTCAACAAAGTATGGATACCGGTTCTAAAAAACGCAGAATGTACAACAACAACAATTGAGTGACGATGACTTGGCACCGTCCTGGGCTCTGCATACTGTTACCCAATGGGCATTCCTGGCAGTTAATTCCGTAGTGGCTATCGTTTTAGGGTTGTGGTTCGTTTAATCCTAGCCATTGTGACAAGATGGTTTCTTTTGGTCTACGGACCTGAATAATAAATTGTGGATATGTCCACACAGCATATAGATATCAAGTCGCACTGGGTAGTGCAACCTGATATCATATTCTATGCGAGCAACTCGCACAATCTATTTAATTTGTGGTTCACTTAGCTTTAACCTATGTTACACAGGTTAAAGATCCTATGCAGGAAAAGGAATCTCTCCATAGGAGAGGGTAGTTCAGCAATATTGGCTGAAGACCCTGGAGATATTCCTCAACCTGCTGCCCTAGTTGTAATTTAGGCAATTGCTGGCCCTGGCCTTGAACATTGCTGTTCACCTTTTGGTTTAGTGAAGAGGTGCCCTTCTGTAGGATTGGGAAAAGGAAACATTAGGTTGGACTTTCACCGAAGTGAATGTCCTAGGTTGAGATATAGGTTGTTTGGGTTGAGCTGCCCTATTATAACTCACAAGCGCTGCCTGGAAAACAGGGCAGCCACGATAGGATGCTGGGTGTCCGTTAGCCCCGCAATTTGCGCACTTAAGCAAATTAGCATTTCCCTGTGCAGAGGCCTTAACTGGCAGTCCTTATGTCCATGGGCCTCGGCACAGATTACGCAACGTGGCTTCCGGCAGCATGCGGAGAAGGTATGATTAAATGACTGACACCTGAAACATTGTTTGAGGCCAGCCCTTGGTCTATAAGATTCCACCGATACGACGCAGTAAACCAGCCGTTCCAGGTCATAAATTTTCAGAGCCTCAGCTGTCCGCTCGAGTTCAAGAATGAAAATGGGGAGAGGTTTCTCTACGTTATCTTTTTTGGCAGATATTTGCCTAATACTTTTCAGAGGAAATCCCAAGGACCTGATTTCCTCTTCTATTTCGTCAATGGGAGTATTGGAAGGCAGCCGTTTTAACACTACCTTCAATGGAAGTTCCTTTTTAGTCAAATGAGTATAATATTCCTTGTGAATGGAATTAAAATACTGTCTAAGGACTAAAAAGTCCTCCATTGTAGTTGCGTAATAACGCAAACCTTCTCTAATGTTAACAACTTTGAGTGGTCCACTTATGAGTGACTTTATCTCTTTATTCATACGAAACATATCCCCATGACCAGTGACAGTGATTGGCGGGGGCCTCTGTTTCGCAGAGTCAACATTTTGAGAAGGTGTAGTATTTGTCGTATCGGTCGATGGACCAGCAATAACAGGTGGAACCACTGTAGAGGAAGTTCCAGAAGTTGATGCTTCCATACTTGTAGCAGCTAATGCTGCAAATTTTGTTAGAAGTCTCAACCCCTGATACTACAGTGGGAGACTTCACTTTGACTTGTTTGGATAAATCTTGGGTTTTCTTTTCAGAAATATTTTCAGTGGTTTTTGATACTTTAATACCTTTACTTTTACTTTTGTTTCTCCTCTTTTTGGGAGTCGTAGTTTCTCTAGATTCAGATTCAGATCTCAGAAAAAATTTTGGTATGGGTATGTCAAATTTGGCC
The DNA here is from genome assembly GCA_030220185.1 of Diploptera punctata. Taxonomy (NCBI): domain Eukaryota; kingdom Metazoa; phylum Arthropoda; class Insecta; order Blattodea; family Blaberidae; genus Diploptera; species Diploptera punctata. The sequence continues at coordinate 885,754 of JASPKZ010006080.1, forward strand.
ATTCCTTTAGGTTCAACTGGTTGCTCTGAATCTGTTTCCGAAACTTGCGTCATGTTCAGGCAGAAAGCTCTGCGCTTGGAGCTCAATCGCAGCTGCTTTCACTTCCTTCAACATGAGCGAGTACAAAGTTACACTTTCCGGTACTTGGCCATACATCTTATCTAATTTCTCCATACAGGTCAAAGTGATGTCGCACACTGCATCAGTCCTCTCACTGCTGGGGAAAGTAGCCAGATTATTAGTGATGAGTAAGAATACTCCTCGTATCTCATGAATATATCTTTGATATCGAGCATTTTCCTCGCTTTTCTTTTTTGCAATATATGTTTCGAAAAATTGTGAGGCTGCTTCCCACAACATGAAAGGTCTGATGTCCTCATTATTTTCGTCCAGGTCCATAGATCCTGGAAGATTAAATGCAGCAGCCATGCTTGGTTATACCAAGACTTAGTCTACTACTTCACTTAACTTTATTTGAAAAAACCACTTGCCACTAGGATAGAACTACACTGCACATTAGTGAAGAAACCACAACACTATAACTTTAGACACTACACACGTGAATTTATCTAATTTCTAGAACACTAGAACACTTGCACTGGACCGGGCCGGTCAGCCCGGTCTGGAAATAACTGCCCCTAACCGCCGATTGGTTGTGTAGCGATCACTATTTATTTGACAACCAATCACAAGAGCCCTAGAACTACCAGTAATCGCACTGAATTTGATGTTAAAGAAGCACTACGGCGTATACTGATGGTCACCCATCAATGCTTGATCCAAGCTCGATGTCATTGACGGTCACCCATGCAGTCTCGATGCAGGCTTGTTGCTACCATTAAAGACGTCTTTCTTCTACGAAGTTCTTTATAGTAATCCGCAGAATGTAAACCTCTACAAGTCGACTAGACCATCAAACAGCAATCTCATTGGAACTATGGAAGTCCCTACCGCTGCCCAATCAGAAGGCAGATATAATGTACAGTCGATTTGACAATCAAACATCAATCTCATTGGAGCAATGGAAGTCCCTAACGCGGACCAATCAGATGGCAGATATAACTTACGAACACATCGCGGTGAACATCAATGTTTGAATCAAATCGTGGCATAGTCAGTTAAGGCTGTACGCTACAAGCCGGATGATCGTGGGTTCAGTTTCCCAATGGCATTGGGATTTATAAATTAGCCAAAACTTTCTGGGAACATCACGCTCCTGAAGTAGACTCAGCATCTAACTGAAATGAGTACCAAACGTATGCTCTGGTGGTAAATGCGGCCATCATGCAGGACTGACAAACCGACAAACTGACAAACTCCTGCCGATTGACTTGGAAAATGGGAGAGCCTTAACCTCATGCTACCTCAAGGGGCAACTAAGGACTGTAATGGGATCACTTTACCTTTAAACTCCAAAAGTCTTAACACTAATGGACATCCTAGTGTTGGAATGGCAAATGTAAGAAGTATTTCTCGCCCCTACGATAAAACATATATGTTTATCTGTTATCCTGGAACGTATATTTCAAAGTGTTATTCGGTCTCTTTAAGCCACTTAGCGAGAAAATATTATACCTGGAAGAATTTTTTTATCACATAAAAATATATGGTAGGCTAGAGAGTGTTTCCATCTTCTCTATAATTCCTGGAACCTAGTAAACGAATCTTCTTGAATTTCTGATCGCTAACTATAGGTATATTTTCCTTTAAATTACGATGTTACCGTTTCAATAAGTATATATTATCTTTATATGCTTACTCATTATGGAAGCCACTTGATGGCAACTCGCCCGACCGATGTCCCGCTGCCCCATATGATAATCATATAATAAAGTGGCGCAGTAGGAAGCGAGCTAACATAAAGAGTTAGAGGTCTCTGGTTCAAATTCCCATTCAGGCGTTTATTTTTTCTTTTCATGTCATACACACACACACACACACGCATATATATATATATATATATATATAGAAGAGAGAGAGAGAGAGAGAGAAAGAAAGAAAGAGGAAGGGGGAAGAAGAAGAAACATAGCAGTTACTTGAATCTGCTTTGAATAGAAGATAAGCCTACAAGAATGTTTATAGTGGCAATTTATAACGAATTCTAAGTAGAAAATGTGCCTGCATGTGAATTTAAAGATGTAATTACATACAAATGACATGCAAAATCTCACAATTACCGCTGAGGAAAGGATTTGTAAGCAGATTACACAGTCTCTTCTCTTGGATTACCAATTTCCTGTCTCTGGTAATCCTCGTTTAATGTGAGACACTCATTCGATAAGCAAATACGAATTATGCCATATAAGTAAAACAACCGTCGCTGCTGCATTCAGGAGTGGATTTCGATTGAATATTTTTTTCTTTCCTCCAGTATTAAACAAAAACTGAACAAAATATTACATCCGAATAGAATTAGAGCTTCATTCCCATAAATATTATTTTCCCTCGTTTTCCTCCTGCATTAAATATATTACCGACAATATGTTCCCTCCAAATACAATTTAAATTTCATTTTCATATTTTCTCAATTTTAATATCACCTAATGTAATGTTTAATTCTTCTACTTTACAAAAGTTGTAAAAAATATTATCTATTACCCACACGTTATTTCATAAGCTCTATAAAATTATGAATTTGAGAGATGGAAACAGGCGATAACACAGTAGGAATTAAAAATAGAATCGCACAAACAAAACAAGCAATAAATGCTTTTAAACTCTGTTTGGTGGAGCAAAAATATTACAACAAATAGAAAATTACAAATATATATCAAACCATAATTCAGAGCATTTTAACATATGGTGCTGATGTCTGGAAAATTCCTACCAGGGAAATGAAAATAATTTTAAGTACAGAAATGGATGTTTTAAGAAGATCAGCTGGAAAATCTAGAATGGATAGAATACGAAATAAAGAAATAAGGGAAATTATGGGTGTACAAGAGGAGCCGGACATCATAGACATTATAAAAAAGAAAAGATTACAGTGGTATGGCCATGTCAAAAGAATGCCAGAGTAAAGATTGCCTAAAATTGTTATGGAATGGATCCCAATAGAAAGAAGAAAGAGAGGAAGACAGAAGAAAACTTGGATAGAAGGGGTACAAGCAGCTATGAATATCAGAGGATTGGAGGAAGATCAATGGATGGACAGAGAGGAATGGCGTTTGGTTTCCGGAAGACGGCGGGCAAATTAATTCTATTTCCATTCTATTTTTTATACAATCCAAATAATAAACAAAATTTAATATCCAAGCAATAGCTGCCATGATACCGGATGATGATGATGATGATGAGGAGGAGGAAACAGGTCAACATATGGCCTAAAAACGTGAACAGATTATGATGCATAGGCCTATATATAAATGAATGTGTATTTGTCCTTTATAGACTTCAAAACCGCTCAACCGGTTTCCATGAAAATTTGTACTCATAGGTTTTCAGGTACGGTGAATATTTAGCATCTATATACTTGTATTATGTTCTAAAACCATTAAGTGTAGGAGTTCATCAAAAACGAAAATTTAAAAATCACTCTAGCGGACGCAGTTTTCGATATTTCACATAAAAAATTAGTACCTATATCTAATTAAAATAAACAGAGGTAATAATAATAATAATAATAATAATAATAATAATAATAATAATAATAGATTTATTTTACCTGGCAGAGTTAAGGTCTGCCACTCAACCAGCTTTTAAAAATAAAAAAATAGTCTTACATCTAAATTACAATATACATAAACGATTACATGTTGAGGTAGGTATTATCCAAAATGCTTGATACCTTTTAGACAGGAAAAGACGCACACATTAGGATGGGCCGAAAAAAACTCTTTTTTTTTTATTTCGAAGTTGTAATAGCGCGGAAAAGTTGCGAATTATATAGACAAAAGAGAAGAATATATATTCTTCTCTTTTGTCTATATAATTCGCAACTTTTCCGCGCTATTAATATATATATATATATATATATATATATATATCGGTTGACATCTTCCGGTCGCGCAAAGTCTCTAAAGTTTGACAAAATATGAAAAAAAAACTTAATTTTTTAGATTATTTCTTTAATTTTTTAATTATATGTATTCGTAATGTAATAGTTTGTAACGTCTTCAAATAGAGCCTAAAAACATTGTGTTTTAATTTGGTTTAGATCAGTTGGTATCTTCCGGTCGCGCATAATCTCCAAAATTTGCCAGAATAATGAACATGTTATATGTTTACACATGTTTGGTATTTGATAAGTAACTTCCAGAGTATTGATTGTCAGATCCCACAGATAGATATAAACGTGCTTAGCAAAGATCAGCAATACTTACTTGATATTTAAAAAATAAATAATTGCAAAAATGAAGTTTTTTTTTCATATTTTGCCAAACTTGAGAGCCTTTGCGCGACCGGAAGATGTCAAGCAATTTTGATACTTTTTTTTCTTCTTTTTTAGCTATATAATTAGCAACTTTTCCGCGCTATTACAACTTCTAAATAAAAAAAATGAGTTTTTTTGGCCCACCCTAACACACATGCCGGCACCAAGTTTCGCATTCTCCCCTCTCATCATCATCATCCATCGCACAATACGCTTAAACTACACAAAAAACACATAAAACATACACTCATCCAATACTTCAGTCTGTACATAATATAAATCAATATCACCTATGTAAAGTTCTCTGGTGGATAAATGTAAAACATACATAAAATATCATCTATCTGCTTAGTGCAGCATCCGAAGTTCGAAAAGTGCAGTAGGATACATTGGAACAAGCACACATACACATAAATATGCGAAGAGTTTTAGAGAACATCATCTCGTCCGTAAATATTCAGATTCCTCTGCTAAACACTTCCTATTACATGGTCTAAATAACTGCTGTAATTTTAAATTCAGTACGTCTCCTCTGGGGTACCATAAAAAGTCTTTTTACCAATTCAGATTCGAATCATAAAAAAACTATGAAAAATTCGAGCGAAAAAAATTAAAGAGGCAAGAATTTATGTAAATATTTTAAATGTGATGCTATAATGCTAATATAGTATGATCTTATAGTTTACTAGCTAATGCCCTGCGTGCGATGCTACGCCTAAATAAATTAAATGTTTTTATGTTTAGTTGAAAAAGTAAAAAAAAATTATAAATTTATGTCGTAATTATTTTTAGATACCCCGTGCTGATTACCCGATGTTGCCCGGGAATCTACTTTCTCGATCTTCTTGGCATAAATGAGCTGAATGACAAAAACTGATTATTGAGAATTATCATAAGTAATGCCACGAGTGATTTCCAAATTATCGATAAATTCACGACTCACGAAGTGAGGAGTGAATTTATCTAGAGAATTTGGAAATCAAGAGTGGCATTTGTTAGGACTATTTAACGAATAAAATTAAGCTGTTTACTCACAAATCATTATTTAACTATAGTTATTTTAAAATATTTATATATTTAATGTAAACGGCGATGTTTGAAAACAAATGAGAAACGATAGGTACGCTTCTACTGCTTCTTTTGTTTATCACTGCAACCAGATCATACTATTTATTGCCAAAGGAACGCAATATTGTAAGGAGGAGCTTTCTTTAATATGGTAATTATAACACTGATAAATATTTGGTGAAATACGACTCTGATTGGTTGTAAAACAGAAATCATTGAAACGTGATTGGTCATTGACTCCCATTTGGGGCATGAGTTAAATAGTCCGTAAAAGAATACTCGCCGTGCGCTGCTACGCTATTTATTTTAAAATCCTCCTCCTTTTCTTGTATACTCCTTATATTTTTTCATACTTTATCACTTCTAATGTAGCATTATGTGTTAGTGTTTTATTCAAAGACGCTATTTTACTACTTACGTCAGCAGCGTTACAATAAAGATCAAATAAATGTTGCTCAGTATTCTCTTATTTTAGGATTGAGATTCATTTACTTGCTGAAAATCTACGACAGGCGACAATCAGGTTTACTTCCGTTTTGAAGGAAGGACTATTTTAATATTTTTAGGTATTAAAAAAACAATCGATTTCGACCGGGTTTGAACCCGATTAATTTCTTATCGTGACCGTCGCCAAGGCATGGTCGGAACCGTCTTGTCTTCCTCTTCGTCGGCCGATTTTCATTCTCGACAAGGTATGGGACTTTATATTTCCACTTTATACCTGGTGTACATCGCTTGTACTGAGATTGGCGGTGTCCCTCTACAGATCCAGCGACACTTGTGAATGGAAGAGTACACGTGTCATTTAAGTGCTTTTGGACCGTACGGCAAACAAGGGAACTATCAACAATTGCATGCCGAAACCTATCTTGAAATTTTCCTAAAGAAGCGATGAGATATACAAATGCCGTGAAAAAAAAGACTGTTTTTAACTGTAAGGCATTAAAATCAAACGCCAAATATCTCATTCAAGTGTCCACCGCTGTGGTCTCGAGGTAACGTGCTGCCTTGTCACGCAGCGGGCCCGGGTTCGATCCCCGGTCGCGGTCGGGACAGTTTTTTTGAGTGAGGTTTTTATCGGGGTTTTTCCTCACATGTAAGACAAATTTCAGGAAAACTTTAAAGTCCAAACGGGTCCCCGAAATCATATAGCCATCGCAATCATCATCATTCATATTCATCTTAGATTGAGTTTAGGATTAGGGACTCTCTTCGCGCACCACTATCATCATCACAGATCATATCATCGGGGCAACGTAATCCCGCCTTCCAGGCGCCCCAACCTCAGAAATGGGTTACAAATACGCCATGCCAAGAGAGAACACAAGGAATGTCGAAAGAAAACCTGGGGCATTTGCAAAAAAAAATCTCATTCAAGCTATACTTATTTACTTACTCACTGGCACTATCGAACCCGTAGGTTCATGGCCGCGCGGACATAAGCTCTCCGTACATCCTTATCCTGAGCTAGTGCTTTCCAATGATTCCCTGTATAATCTACTTCCCTCAAATCATAGTTAATGCTATAGGGAAGTTAAAACAACTGCTGAATTTGCAGATTTGATAACCCTCGGCCGCGGTGGACTAGTGATTATGCTCCTTGCCTCTGGTCCCGAGGGTCGCGGGTTCAAACCCGGCCGGAGTCGATGGATTTTTAGGATGGAAAAATCCAAGGAGAAAGTCCTCCGTGAGGGACTTTAAGCTGTGGGTCCCGAGTCTGAAGGTTTTCAGACTCGTAAAAGATCCTTAAGCCTGAATGAAAAGGCCTCTAAGCAAAATTTACCGAATTTTCCCGTTCCTAGTACTACCTTGGTTTTCTATATGTCAGTATGAGGCGGAACGCTGATCACGGACCACTCAACTGACATCTATACGAAAACAAGTGTAACTAAATTAGTATGGTTCAAATTCTACCCTGTAGGGGGAGAGCGCCTAAATCTCCGTTATGGGAAACATGGGCTTACAAGACAAAACAAGAAGGTTAACCCTCACTACCTGTCGTCCGCGCAGCGTTCCGCCTCACTCCACTCCGCTCTTATTAATGCAGGAAGTCAATCTGCTCCGAACAATGGGTTGCCATTGATGAATTATGGCTCCGATTTCTGTGCCTTGAAGTTAAAAATTACAGTTTTCTTTTTTGCACGGCCTTGGTACATCACAACGCTTCTTTGGGAGAAATTTCAAGAAAGATTTCGGCATGGTTTACAGTTCCCTTGTAAATAATTAGGAGAACTCTTTGACTTTTCAGTTCGAATGTTTGTTCTAGTTTTCAAAGATGCCATCAAAATTGTATAAAGACCTGATTTTGATGTCATGTGCTTCATAATACGTCAATGGCATGTGAGCTACCATAGTGTAAATTATTGAAATTTGCTAGAGCGTGAGCGAGGGCATATAGACTATAGACTACGGGTAGCAGATTCGTGTTGGTGGACTTAATGTTAGCCAGTGTATTGAATAAATTTGCATTTTAAATCGGCTGGACACAGCTTTACGGTAGAGAAAACATCTTATTTTTAAAATACCGGAACTTGTAGATTTTCGAGTATTGAAGTGTACAAATTTTAATGTAAGTTGTAGGCCTACCACAGACAAACTTTCAGAGCTTATTTATGGATATTCAAACTCAGAGGTGGTTTACAATTACACCAATGCTAGGAGAGAGAACCAGAAATGTCAAAATGACAACTTGGGGCATTGAATAAAAAACCGTAGGCCTATATTACGATGCGAGGTTGGGAAGCGGTTGTTACAGAATCGTGGAAAATCTTTAAAAACCGAGCGATAGCGATGTTTTTAATTTCCGAGATTCTGTAAAACACTTCACAAACGTGCGTTGTACATTTTTTTTTGCGCTATGGTGTTTTCAAAATAATAAATAATAGTAAAATAATAACATCTTTGTTGGAAATATTTGCGTTCATTATAAACAACTGACTAACGTTAACAGTGTGGACAATGTTTATTAGTTGAAATTACAGGAGGCCGTGACACCAACCTAGTCATAAAATTACGGAAAGTACGTATTTATTGTTTTATCCATCTATCCATAGTAATTCTGCCCGAGGGCAGGTCTTTCACTGCAATCATAGCATTTCCACGCTACGCTTTGCAGCTTTACTAGGGAATTATAGGTGTGGTAGCTTCCCGTTGCTTTCCACACCGGTGAAGGATGATTATGATGGCCGGATGATTTTCGGGGACCGTTGGGCCCTAAGATTCCTGACATTTGTCTTACAGGTGAGGAAAAACCCCGGAAAAAAACCTCACCCAGGAGCCTGTCCCGATCGGAAATTGAACCCGGGCCCGCTACGTGACAAGGAACACGCTACCTCGAGACCACAGCGCGCTGCAGCGGTGGATTATTGTTTTATATTGTTTCAAATAAAGTTCAGTTAATTTAAAATGCAGCTATTTGTTTCGTATAATGTATATTAACACTAGCTTTTGGATATTTTCTGTATATAGGCCTAGATTGTACCTATGTAGTATACATAGAGGGCAGTGATTTTACTTCCCGCACGTGGTTTGTTATTGTAATATTACAGGATAGTTTATTAGGTTGGCAACCTCGAAATGTAGGAAATGTAGGAAGTTGAACTTTCAATCATGATCGCCAGTGCTGTAAGTACGACAAAACGCAAATGTCGGGCAAAAAAAAAAAAAGCAATATATGTGAATGGTCACTTTCGATCAGGAAGGTAACAATAAAAAAAAAGAATTCCATGTGGTCAACTACAATAGCTTCAATCATTTTGCAATTCCCTAGAAGTCTCAGCGAAATTGCTAAGCCCTTACACTCCAAGCTTGGAATTATGTCACTAATATTAATCTGAGGTAATAAAAAATAGTTATTAAATAACTGTTTAAACTTACGGAAATCCCATCTTTTAAGAAGTATGTGTCACGTTATTAGACAGTCGGCTGTTCTTGGAACTCACATTGAGAATCATCTGAATACCGATGACAAAAGGGAAAAACTGTAATATTGTGTTATGATTCACTGAATAACATTCACACAAATCTCTAACATCTGTCATTGTTGGGAATGACATCCTAGTGATAACCCTAGGCAATTTCCGGAATCACCCGCACCTTTTAACGATGACAGAGAGATTGTTGTTAAAACCTTGGCAATGATTTGTCAGCCGGTAATGGATTAAGGGATGCCCGAGTGTTTATCCCTGGAAGCTAATATCGCAATTTCATAACTGGTAGTGTTTTTATATCCCTAAAACCAGACTACAGCCAACAGAAATGAATGTTACACTTTAACGCCATGCCAGGAGAGAATGTCGAAATGACAATGTGGTGGCATTAAATATAAAGAAATATATTCTGAGATTAGAATCATATTCCATATCAGGGCCGCTCCCAATAGCCTAGGCTGACTGAATTATTTAATGATAATAATAATAATGATAAATTACACTGGTCGACAAAAACAAACTTTTTTCTTTCACAAGAATAAAAATATGAGATTTTAGAAGTATTTTCCATCCTGAATTTAAATATCATTTCAGTTTTTTCCTATCAGGCAAGAGTTTTTTTTGTGATACATTTTTTATAATTTTTAATAAAATCCATCTAACTCTAACTCATTCTGACTTACCTAGAAACTGGTAGATAGTGATTTTCAGGCATATTTTGCATCTGGAACATCTCTCTTCTTGGTCCAACAGTAATCAGCCAGAATATTAGAACTTCACTTGCCTTGGTACCTCTTTTCCATTGTGGAAATTTGCTGATGAAAACGCTCACCGTGCTCATCAGAGACAGCTCCAAGATTTTCCGGTAAGAAGTCTAAGTGAAAGTCCAAAAATTGCATTTTTAAGGACATGTTGCATCCCATGACAGGTCAAAGAGAATGCTAAAATCAATTTTAAAAAAGTAGCTGTCACAAAAAACGGTGCCTGATGGAAAAATTCTGACTACATATCTGAATTCAGTGTGGAAATATGCACTAGATTCACTAATCAGATTTATTGTGAAGAAACCCTTGTCGACCAGTGCTATTGAAGATAAAAATAAATTATTATTATTATTATTATTATTATTATTATTATTATTATTATTATTATTATTAAAACATGCAGAGTTAAGTTCTTAAGGGCTTCTTTTCATTCAACCAATGAAAAAATATTAACTGTAGGAAAAAAAAAGTAAAATCATAACATAGAATAAATATTATAAGTAAACACGACTTTAATAGTGGCTACACTGCTGTACAGACGCCATCGACCGAAACCTAATGATGTCGCAGATAGTGCACGTCAGTTACATACCTACCTTATCTCAGAATATATGAGGCGGTCAGACGATAAGGGGTACAAGTGATAAAACATTAGTTTGGAGAAAATTAAGTTTAAAGATCAATGAGAATATACAATTCCCGGATTACCTGACAAGTCTCATAAATTATGTTTGTGTTCTTTATATATGAATCCACTTATCCGCAAAATATGAACAGATTCAATATAAACATTCACCCATATTGTAACTAATTTTTTTTCATTAAGATTCACTTGTACCCCTTGTCCTCCAAGCAATATTTTGAAATAACTTATCCAAGAAAAGTAGATTCATATCGAGGTTTTTATTGTGACTGGAAATACATACTTACACAAAGAGTTACATATTACAAGATTAATTGACAAAATCAGTCTTAAAGTTCATTGCACTTAAACCTGCATTCATGGATACATTCTCTTACCCACCTCTCCACATAAATGTTTCCCTTCCTGACCACCAAACACGCGTTATTAAATGTATTAGAATGAGTGAGAATGTGCTAGAATGAGCTGGACCAAAAGGATCCGTTGTGTATTTAACGCTAAGATAAAAGATGGCGAAAGGAAACAGAAGTAGAAAGAGATGTACGTCTAGCATCGTTGTGAGAAAATTCTCAACGGAGAAAAGATAAGCATACGAAAAAAACAACGTGAAAATGCTAAGGAAGCTGATCGGATAAGACAACGAATGCGTAGAGAAATATGTTCTCGAATATAATATAATGAAATGGACTTGATGGAATGTTTAGGACCGTTATATATGGGTGGTGAGAATGACTTCTGTCACTATCTAAGGCGAAACAAGACGCGAATGCATCAGTCGATTTTTTACAAATAAAAGGAGTTTTATTTATATACAGATTTTCAATGTTTACATATCTTTCTCTGCCTAAAGTTTTATTTTCTTTCTCCACTCGTCTCTATCCATCCACCCCATGCCTTCCAGTCCTATTGTTTTCATTCCAGTTCTTATTTCTTGCATCCACGAGTCTCGAGGACTTCCGTTCCTTCTTCTTCCAGATGGACACCACTCCAATATTTTTTCCTGGGTAACCTTTCTTCTTGCATTCGTCGTACATGCCCATACCAATTCAATTGCTTATATCTTATATAGTCTACAATTGAATATCTAATATTCATTTTTTCTCGTATGACAGTATTTCTTATTTTTTTCTAATTTTGAACATATAATAAAAGAATATTAATAGAAGAAAAAGTTAAAAATAAAAAGTGAAAGTGAAGTGTGAAAATAAAAAAAGTGGAAAAACTGAAAAGGGAAGAATTGGTAATTCAAAAGTAGGAAAGTGGAAAACTGGAAAGTATAGTCATAGTTCAAAGAACTAGAAACTGAGAAATTGAAATTAAAATTTTAAATGTGAAAATATACTCATAAAGAGAAAAATGCCAAAGCGTAAGAGAGAATTTTCGCGGATACGAATCGTATCGCAAAGACAAAAGATGCTGGCGCGCGAGAGAAATAAAACCAAAGAAGAAAAGAGAAGCACTTCTGCGTGAATTTTTCAACAGAATTTTTAATTTCATTAAATTCCGCGCGGTATGCCTTCACACATATTGAAGCAAAAAATTGGATCAGCAATCTTACTATTAAGAAATGTTAACTCTTCGAAATTATATAATGGGACAAGATTATCATAAGTAATGTCATGAGTGATTTCCAATTTATTTAGAGGATTTGGAAATCAAGAGTGGCATTTGTTAGGACTATTTAACGAATATAAATTAAAACTGTTTACTCAAAAATCATGTTTTAAATATAGTTACCGATATTTTAAAATATTTATATATTTAATGTAAACGGCGATATTTGAAAAACAAATCAGAAATATGAGGTTATGTTCATTCACTGCACAACTTGATTATTAAATAAATTGTATTTATTACCAAATATCAATATTGCAAGACTGCACTCTAGTAGAGAAATAATAATAAAAAAACACCAAACTGTATATTACAATGAACAGTATGGGTTATTAATTAATTTTTTAATAAAACAATTCAGTAAAATCAAGGAATATGCTCATTATTTGCTATATTCAATGCATTTGTTGGAGGAAAGTAATGCTCTGGCCTATTCAGATTATTAAAGAGGAGGAGCTTTACTTTATCACAAAACCAGGAGGTAGACAAGACTTAAATCGATACAGAGCGAACGTTGGTGTAAACACGAAGACTCCATGGCCTGCTAAAACAAGAATTCATCCGAAACGTGATTGGTGCATTGGCTACCATTTGGGGCATGATCCAGGTCCTCCTAACCGGGAAAGTAAAATGAAAATTTGTTTTCATAGCAACAGTTCTATTGATCTCAAATTATTTGCCATTTTGTTTCGAACTATTACAATTTTCATTGATATTAGCTTATATATGACTAATATTTAAGACACAGAGCTAAACGTTCTATTATTGAGGAGTTAATTTGATAGAATCCTATTTATCACATGATCGCCTCTACGTTGCACTTTCGCATTGTCGGACAAGCAGAAAATCCATTTGTGCATGCGCCAGACAACATGACACCAAATGTAGTGTTTTTTAATTCAATGCCCCAGGTTGTCATTTCGACATTTTTTGTGTTGTCTCCTGGCATCTGCATAATTGTAACCCACTTCTGAGGTTGGGGCGCCTGGAAGGCGGGGTTAGGCTGCCCCGATAATATGATGATTGATGATGATGATGATGATAGTGGTGCGCCAGAAGAGACCTTAATCCTAGACTTAATCTAACGTGAATATGAATGATGATGATTATGATGGTCATACGATGTTCGGGGGACCGTTTGTGCATTAAAGTTTTCTGACATTTTTCTTACAGGTGAGGAAAACCCCTGAAAAAAAAAACTCACCCAGAAAACTTGTGCCGACCGAGAATTTGAACTCGGGCCTACTGCGTGACAATGCAGCAGGCTACCTCGAGACCACACCGGTGGACCGAATTGTAGTGTATAAGAATATAGTCTACTTTGATGAAATTACTTACTAGGCCTATGTAAGATATTTGTGTACCACTAAAAAAAAAAAAAAAAGTATTTTAGCGCATGTCTTATACATTACATAACTTACTTACTGGAACTATCAAACACGTAGGTTCATGGCCGCGCGGACATAAGCTCTCCACATATCCCTATCCTCAGCCAATGTTTTCCAATCATCCCCTGTATAATCTACTTCCCTTAAATCATGGGAAAAATTGCATAGATATTTATTTATCTATTTATTTATTTATTTATACTAGTGGTCGCCCAGCGGTCGAATTCGACCACGTTTCATTAAATTTTTTAGTTTGTCAAAAATACGTCATTATGCATTAATTTTCGATTTATATTAAAAATACGAACGGTAGGAAATATGTGGTATAAGCCATATTTGAAAAACAATAACGCGTCATTTGACATTTGTATACTATTTAAATTTGCATTTGGCCTACTATTGTGTGTACGAGAATATGTATAGCCTATATTCCTTCTTCTTTGTCTCTCACTCCGACTCGTCAATGTTCATTATAGAGTCATAATGGAAGTAGGTGCGAATATGTAAATAAATTTCAAAATATGTAATGAAATTACTGAAACAAAGATTAGACAGCGTTATTTAAATTTAAATAATAAAATGTACCAACTTTTTTAAATCACTAATAAACCACTAATAATAAATACGCGAGAGTAGGTCAATTCACATTCCTGCTGCACGAATTTCTTTTTACAACAATGCACTTTCAGCTATGAACGTAAAACATGTGAATGAGTACACAAATGAATAATACACACAAATTCCTTAGAAAACACATTATTTTATTTTGTTGAATTAAATTTATTTGTAACACATATTATATATAAGTTTTATTTTTCTGCACTCCTTCTCTATATGAACTTAAATTATGCAAAATGCCACACTCCACAGTGCACGCAATGTGCTTAAAAAGGGGGTGCAAAGTTTTTCCTTCACGTACGAGTATTAATATATAGATACGTATTTTCAATATTTGCACATTTTCTGTGCGTAAAGTTTTATTTTATTTCTCCACTCATCTTTATCCATCTACTCCACGTACTCCAGTCCCCTTGTTATTTCTTGCATCCACGAGTTTCGATAGATATACTGTACGAATATATCCATCCATCCATAGTAATTCTGCCCGAGGCAAGTCTTTCACTGCAATCATAGCATTTTCATGCTATGCTTTGCAGCTTTACTAGGGAATTATAGGTGTGGTAGTTTCCCGTTGCTTCCACACCAGTGAAGGATGATGATGATGATGATGATGATGATAATGATAAGAATGATGATGATGGTCGGATGATTTTCGGGACCGTTGGGCCCTAAGCTTCTTGACATTTGTCTTACAGGTGAGGAAAAAACCCGAATAAAACCTCACCCAGGAGCCTGCCCTGACCGGGAATCGGACCCGGGCCCGCTGCGTGACAAGGCAGCACGCTACCTCGAGACCACAGCGGTGGACTACGAGTATATCCATAGTAATTCTGCCCGAAGGCAGGTCCTTCACTGCAATCATAGCATGTTCATGCTATGCTTGCAGCTTTACTAGGGAATTGTGTAGGTGTGGTAGCTTCCCGTTGCTTTCCGCACCGGTGAAGGATGATAATGATAATGATAATGGTAAGGATGATAATGATAAGGATGATGGCCATATGATTTCGGGGACTGTTTGGGCCTTAAAGTTTTCCTGACATTTGTCTTACAGGTGAGGAAAAACCCCGATAAAAACCTCACCCAGAAAAACTGCCCCGACCGGGGATCGAACCCGGGCCCGCTGCGTGACAAGGCAGCACGCTACCTCGAGACCACAGCGGTGGACTACGAGCATATAATAAGAAGAAATTCGGCGACGCGCGTTGTCCTCAGCTCGTGTTCAATAATTTTTTCAGACTCGTGACTGATTTTAATTAGTCTTCACTGCCATTCACATCTGGACCAAATATTAATTAGAAATGTAAAATTTATTCAATGCTGGACGATGGGGGAAGTATATATATATATATATCATGGTGTCGGTCTCGGTGGTCTAGTGGTTACCAAATTCGGTTCTAATTCCAAGATATAGGAGATCAAATGCAGTCGGGGACGATGGATTTTTCAGGACATAAAAATCCTGAGTATGGGTTCTTTCGGAGGTGAAATAAATCCGTAAGTCGCGTGCCGTAGATTTAAGGCATGTAAAAGAAACTCAAGTCTGAGAAAATCTCTCTGATCAAAACTTGTTGGCCCTAATATGTCCAAATTTTAATTACGACGCTAACAATCTTAGATGTTAAACAACGTCAATAAATGAAAATAATAACGTAACATAATGGATATTGCTTTGCGAACTCGTCAAGTACGCCAAGGTCTGACTCCAGAAATGTATTGAATAAATGAATTAAGCTGCCGGTCGTTACCATGGTAACAGACATTTATTGAATCTACTATTTTTAAAACGTTTGTTACACCAATTAATTTGTAGAAGGTCTGATCTTCTCGAACATTTAATACCGGAAAATATATAAATAAAACAAATATGTACAACAAAATTGTTCTGTTTTCATTTGAATTTTCCTGAAGTAGAAGTAATAAAGCTCTAATACAGAATTAATTTTAAATATTTAATTAAATCAAAATGTATCAACTGTAGAAAATAAAATGCTGTTATTAGGTACTCAATGATTTAGTTTATTAGTTAAGTCACTCAGCTTCTCCCTCTTTTTCTCTTTGCTTAGTTTAATATCACTGCTTTTCGATCTTTGTAGATACTTTTATATGTTCCCTAAGGACACGGCCTATCGGGATAGTATTTTTAACTTTCAATCAAATAAATATATTTTTGATCTCAATACTAGCACCACCTCTGAGACAACACGAAGTTTTAGACAAAGCACATTTAAATAAATTATTCAAACAAGACTAATATGATATGGGTGACAATGATCAGATGTATTCGAGGATTATCTAGGATTTAAAGTGTATTGAGTCTTGTTTTACATGTGAGGAGGGGCACGCCGTAGCGTAGTGGTTAAGGCACTGAGCCACAAGCCGGAGGGTCGAGGGTTCAAGTCCCGTTGGGGTCAGGATTTTTAAACTGACCCAAACCCTCTGGTGGCACTATGGCCCTGGGGTCGACTCAGCCTCTAACGGAAATGAGTACCAGACCTTTGTTCTGGGGTAAAGGCAGCCGTCACGCAGGGCTGACAACCCGGCTGACATAAAGTGCCGATTGTCTAGAAAAAGTGGGAGCCTTAACCTCCTACTACCCAAGGGCCTCCCGGTCTGTTGTGGGATCACTTTACTTTACTTTACTCACTTTACATGTGAGGAAAATTTAAAAAATCATTATTGTTCTATATACCCGGGTTCGTTAGTACACTGAATTAGCATATAACAAGTTACATTTATTCAATTTAAACACAGTTTTTCCAATTCCGTTAAAATTATTAAAAATAGTTATTTAGACTACTAGTTACTAAACCTTATATTGTAACGTGTTGTCTGCAATATTTTATCTACGTTCAGAGTATTTTAATATATGTTTTATAAGCCTATTTAATATATTTAATAAAATTTGTTTATTGCGGAAATTATATGTTTAGAAAAAGAGCAATGTGAGCTTTGGAGAAAAAAAAAGACGCGATAAATCAACAAACATTGTTATTAATTCTGCAATTTTGGGAGCTAATTTCGTATGTGAATTTAAATTAAAAATGAGCTGAGAAAGTGATTTTCACGATTCATCAGGGAAAATATTAAAAGCAGTCCAAGATGCAACTATTAATATACTTCCAGAAAAGTCAAGTAAAGTTTATTTATGTAGTTATATGAAATCATCATTAAAGTATATTTTATGTTTTGTTGAACCTGTATTTTATGTTTTGGTAGCGTGTTTTGTAAAAGTATGAAGTATATGTTTTGTTGCCTGGAAATACGAATTAAATCGTTACTGATTGTTATAATAGTAGATAAAAAACATTGTACGCACCTCGTAAAAAAAAGTAAAGTGATCCCACAACAGGCCTCAGGAGACCCTTGGGGTAGTAGGAGGTTAAGGCTCCCACTTTTTCTAGACAATCGGCACTTGATGTCAGCCGGGTTGTCAGCCCTGCGTGACGGCCGCCTTTACCCCAGAACAGGCGTCTGGTACTCATTTCCGTTAGAGGCTGAGTCGACCCCAGGGCCATAGTGCCGCCAGAGGGTTTGGGTCAGTTTAAAAATCCTCACCCCAACGGGACTTGAAACCCTCGACCCTCCGGCTTGCAGCTCAGTGCCTTAACCACTACGCTACGGCGTGTCGAACCATGGTGGAATTATAGTTATACCATGCCTCTTACTGAAAGGGACTTTGTCTCGCTGGACAAATCTATGAAGAGAGAACACTAGACACTGAAATAAGTAAACGAACTCCCAGTTTAACCCCCCACAAGATGGAACTGTGATATATTTTCTTCGAACTGTAGGCCTATGTGAAAATAACATTGAAATATATAATTTATTTAAGTCCGTAAATGAAAATTCTGACAAATGGGATTCTGGCACAATTATTTCAGCTTTGGGCCTGATTTCAGAATTATAGATTTTGTAACTTCCTTCTTATAGTATGTTCCTCAATGTTCTCACGCTCAAATACACTCTTTCAATTGATTTTTATAAGAAAAATCAGAGGTTCAACTTAAAATTTAAATTAAAATGATTTATAGCTCACCTTATATCCATTCTTCTAATTATACAGGTTTCAAAACGTACGTGGTTTCATATTCAATAATATCTCGACCGATGCTATGTCGTTCAGGAGAACTGCTTCTTAATCCCTCTGTTGTTAAAAAAAAACTTTTGAATTTTGAAATTCCCGGTGTATTTGATTTAATTCGGAGGTTCATCGGTCCACCAACAGAGGAAGTAAGAAGCAATTCTCCTGAACGACATAACATCGGTCGAGACATTACTGAAGATGAAACCACCTAGGTTTTAAAACCGGTATACTTAGAAGACTGAATATGAAGTGAGGTATAACGAATTTAAATTTCACACTCTATCAAGTTCTTCGGGAAAAAGTACCGGTGCTTGATAATAATTTCTTTATAAAGAGATCGATAATTTTACTGATTATCTTACGCGAATTAGAGATGATTTCAAATCTGTATCGAGTAAAACTGAAATCGCCATTGCTTATCTAGATGTGATTTATAGTCTGCGAAGAGAAATAGACAAGAAACTGCTTTAGGTGTAGATAGGAAATTGTCATATGGAAGAATGATTTTGAAATCATTGATGTGATTAAAGCTAACATTAGCCAGGAATTCAGTGCTGTTAGAGAACTAAAATTTCTACCCCTTTTAATTGCCAGCTAATTTTAAAAATAGTTGTACGATCAAAGATTATAGTAAATGAGGAAATAGTCGAAAAGTTAAAAGCCTTAAATACGGAGTACTTGGACTGTGGGGTATCCTATTTTTATGATGATGAGTTACAAAATAAATTGTATAAATTTCAACAAATATGTGGAACCATACAAAGAACATTAAAAGATAAAGTTAGAAAAGATACGAAGATGAAATTTTATGAAGTAATGGATGTGCTTATGCTTATGTATGTTGACGGAAACGGGCACTAAATATAAGCGACAAACGAAAAATAGAAACAGCCGAGATGAGATCCTTAAGAAAAACAGCAGGGTACACGTTAAGGGATGAAAAAAGGAATGAATCGATCAGAAAAGAACTTGGAATCTTTAACAATGGACAAATGATTTCAGATAGAAAGAAGAATTGGTATACACATTTACAAAGGATGGAACCACATATAACAGCTAGACAGGCATACGAATATAAACATACAGAGTGCTGTGTTATAGAACGTCCGAGGAGAAGATGGATAGATGATTTGGATCTTGTAAATATCCACCATGAAGATAAAGAAAAGAAGAAGAAGAAGATGATGATAACCTTAAAATATATAATTTTGATCTTAAGAGGAATTTTAACTATTATGTATTACAGGGACTCTTGTCGTCCCACCTCCTTTCAAAAAACCTTAAAATGAAGTAATATAAAAATCCCCCCCCGTTATATTATATGGATGCGAAACATAGACTCTTACTTCAAGGAGGGAAAGGATATTACGAGTATTTGAGAATAAAGTTCTTAGGATTTTTTTTATCTAAGAGAGATGAACAGACAGGTGAATGGAGAAGGCTTAACAATGGTCTACGTGGTTTTTATAGGAAGCCAGATATAATAAGAACAGTTAAGCCTCGTAAACTGCGTTGGGCAAGATATGTGGCACAAATGGGGAATGAAAGAGGTACATGGAAGCTTCTTGCAGGAAAACCAGAGGAAAACGCCCATCAGTAATGAGGTGGGAGAATAACATTAACCATGATTTGAGGGAAGCAGATTATACAGGGGGTTATTGGAAAGCAGCTCAGGATATGGATGTATGGAGAACTATGTCCCCGAGGCCATGAACCTACGAGTTCGATAGTGCCAGCGGGATGGTTAGTTAGAGGAATTTTAATATAAGTTTTAAAGTAATGAAACTACGACATATTATATGTTACAAAAGTTTCCAACAGAAGAGTTTGCCCTACTGTTAGACTCACACGTCACCACTGAAATCAAATTATTACTTACATTAAATCATATAACGGGATTGAAAGGAATTAACACATAATGCAAGGAGGGAAGTACTTCAGTGCTGCCAATAGTCCCGCCATTAACTTGTTAGGCACGTAACTTACAACCTGATATCCGGGCAGGCAGCTGAGCCTTTTACATGTCAAGTGTGATTTATCGCATAGGATCATGAGTTTCGTGCTTAGCGCTAGCTTTTATTGAAGTTTCCAACTTGTGGTTTACAACTTGCATCTGGTTATCTGCTCCTTTCAAATCAAAATACTATAATAGAAAAACTTGGAGAACTGGTCAGATTGTAGCATTCGAGATGCTTATTTAGAAAATACCGGGTTTAAAACTACGGGATTGTTAAATTTATAAATGTATTGAAATGTTTGATCGAATCGCGTCTAGAATTTTTGGGTGTATAACATCTTCTTTTCCACTTCATGGATTAGGCTAACTGCCTGTTCCATCATCACTTTTTTCTTTCACAAGAATAAAAATATGACATTTTAGAAGTATTTTTCATTCTGAACTTAAATATCATTTCAGTTTTTTCCTATCAGGCAAGAGTTTTCTGTGATATTCATTTACATTTTTTTTTAATTTTTATAATTTTTAATAACATCCATCTAACTCTAACTCATTGTGGCTTACGTAGAAAGTGGTAGATAGTGATTTTCGGGTGCATATTTTGCATCTGGAACATCTCTCTTCTTGGTCCAACAATAGTCAGCCAGCACATTAGAACTCCACTTGTCTTGGTACCTCTTTTCCATTGTGGAAATTTGCTGATGAAAATGCTTACCGCGCTCATCAGAGACAGCCCTTAAATACAGCTTGAATAAAATCGCTACATATAAGGTAAAGGTTTCTATGACAGGTCAAAGAGAATGCTAAAATCAATTTAAAAAATTAGCTGTCACAAAAAAAACTGTGCCTGATGGAAAAATTCTGACTACATATCTGAATTCAGTACGAAAAAATACACTAGATTCACTAATCAGATTTATTGTGAAAAAAACCTTGTCGACCAGTGTAATTAGGACGTTCCTCCATTTCTTATTTTTATGACATCGCCTAATTATATATAGGTTTACCTAATCGGACGTTCCTTGCTGTCGATAGATATATTTTATTAACAATTTCATTAAGAGCAGAATATATGCACCATGCTGATTCACCTGTAAATTCTGACGTATTTTCACATCATCTTCATTGGCTAATGTGGGATATTTTTCACTAAACTGTTTGAAAACATTCAAAATAATTTCTTCTCTCCTCTTTTCAAATTCTTTACTTTCCATTTTTTTATTATTATCATACAGAAGCGGCCAGCTAAAAAAAAAAAAAAAGCTGAAATTCCAACGCATTGTACATGTGATGTTCATTTAATATATTAAAATTGTAATTATATATTTTAAGACTCTCCTATATGCAAATAACTTACAGCATACAGATATGTGTTAAATAATACTTTTTTTTATTGTCTCTATTTTGAGTGTTAGTGAGGTAACAACATTTTCTTACACAATTAAAGGCAAAATCGTTACTCGGCCAGTGAAAATTAAGTCTTGCATCTGCTTTGTTTACACAATACAACTGGAGCTTGGTTCGGTAACTGATTCAGAATCAGCATCCTTGAAGACATAGCTATTCTAAAAGAAGCAAGGAATACAGATCTACTCAACGAGAACATAACCGCAGACATAAATCCGTTTTACAACCTATATAATACCATTAGTTCCAGTTAAAACGCAGAAGATGAAACATTGTTTTCGAAAGGCCTCCATATTAGAATAACTTGAAGTTTAATAATTTAGTTGAGGACGACTGACTTACCAGGTAAAATTATATAATTGACATCTTATATAATGATTAATAATGAAATGGATCGTGGTAATGAAATTTCAAATAAACATTTATTTTGATGACCGTGGAATACCCCAACAGGTTAATCGCCACCGTGTTTGAACTAAAATCTCAAAAGCATATGAGTTAAGTCTTTAAATATCAGGTAATTTATTATAGGTTTATTTTCTCTTTTCATCTGTCGCCGCGGGATGGTAGCAGCAAGAAATCTTATCTTCCACTCCGGTGTGCCGGATCGAATTCAAGGTGGGGTCCGCCATTTTAAATTTCCATCTTGAGTCTGGCTATTTGTCACTTGTCAAGCTAATGCAGAAAGGATCCCAACTGTGTGCCTCTAATGTGCGAGTTCTTGTTCCCTGTCTACAGATGCCCGAACCGTCATTGCCTTGGTAGTCCTATCGGCGTGTAAGTCCTTACAGAAATGCAAGTGTAAAATAATGGAAAAAAAGAAAAGAAAAGAAAGAAAGATTCACCAAACTTTAAGGTCCAAACTGTTCCCGAACATCATCTGGTCACCTTAATCATTATTATCATTTTCCCCATGTTTAGTATGAATGTATGTGTGAATTAGTTGTTTCGTTTTAATGTTGTGTTATCTCTGATGAGGCCCTGGCATCGAGCTGATCACTCATACGGAGAGGCCTTCCATTTATTTGTACGGTCAAAAAATATATATGTGATCTATACCCTCTCCTGAGAAGTTGTGCCACTGTAAGCCCCGGGTAGCCTAACAACTAAAATTTTAACATACTTAATTACTAACCAACCTTAAATCCACAACACATTATATTATAAATTAATTATGAAGCATTTAAAAAGTAATTATAAGTTTATTATAAAATTATATAGTAATTATAAACTATTTATAACATTATATAGTAATTATAAACTGATTATAAATTATAAAAAACTAACTAACTCACTGGCACTATTGAACCCGTAGGTTCATGGCCGCGCGGACATAAGCTTTCCATACATCCCTATCCTGAGCTAATGTTTTCCAATCATTCCCTGTATAATTTACTTCCCTCAAATCATAGTTAATTTTATTCCCCCACCTCATTCTTGGTCGGGCGTTTTCCCTCCGGTATTCCTACAAGAAGCTTCCATGCACTTCTTTCATTCCCCATTCGTGCCACATGTCCTGCCCATCGCAGTCTAAGAGACTTAATTGTTCTTATTATATCAGACTTCCTATAAAGACCATGTAGTTCACAGTTATGTAGTCTTCTCCATTCGCCTGTCTGCTTATCTCTTTTTGGTCCAAACATTTTCCTAAGAACTTTATTCTCAAATACTCGTAATCTCCTTTCCCCCTCCCCTTAAAGTAAGAGTCCATGTTTCGCATCCATATAATGTAATGGTTTTATATACTTTCAGTTTAACGTTTTTTGAAAGGAGTTGGGACGTCAAGAATCTCTGTAATGCATAATAGCACGCATTTTCAGAATTGAGTTTATATTTAATTTCTTTGTGCATGTCATTCCTGTTTGTGCTTATAAAATTATAGGCATATAGTAATTATAAACTAATTATAAAGTTATATAGTAATTATAAACTAAGTTATTGAAATAAAAGAAAAAGAAGAAGAAATATTTAGTTGGCAGTTGTCAATTAAGTTAGCTTATATCAACTACAATTAATAATTACGAGAAACGATATGCATAATTGAGAGCGTTATTCGCATATCGCAGTAGAACAGACAACCAATGTGTAAACAGAACAGTGGAGTTGAACTCTATAATCCAACCTGTATTTATTTTATGCTTTCGATAGGTATCACTGAATTTCATTTCAATTTCATCCATAATCCACATAACTTACTTTGAATTTGTCACTTAAGCTATTTTGTTAGTGATAAATTTCTTTAAATCTAATATATAAAAATGAATAATTGTTTGTTTGTTGGATTGTTTGTTTGTTTGTTTGTTCGTACCTTATGCGCGGCCATACCGTTGATCCGATCGTGATGCGGCTTTTTGCAAAATGTTCTGGAGATTCCCGGGATGAACATAGGCTATAAGAGAGTTGTGATACTCAACTCCTACACCCTTAAGAATTTCCCTTTGTAGTAAAAAACGTAAAAAAAGTAGATTTTTGGACGCTTAAATGGCTTACGCTGCCTAAACCATAACAAATATACAAAATGAATGTACACAGAATTGAATAACTCAAAAAGCTCAACAAAAAAGTCAGCGACAGCATCTCTTACGGATAAATCACAATAACCATTTTTGTCTTTATTGATGCCAAGAAGATCGAGACAAGTACATAGATTCCTGTGCAAGCATAGCAGCACATGGCGGGTATTCTTTTACGGAAAACTCACAATAACGAATTTTGTCTTTTAGCTCATTTATGCCAAGAAGATCGAGATAAGTAGATTCCCGGGCAACATCGGGTAATCAGTACAAGGAATCTTAAAATAATTGCGATATACAATTATAATTATTTTTCATTTTACTTATTCAACTAATCATTAGAAGTACATTAATTTTTGTTTTTAAGCTCATTTATGCCAAGAAGATCGGGATGAGTATATTCCCGTACAACGCCGAATAAACAGCACGGGGTATCTAAAAAAAAATACGATATACATTTTTCCCTTAACTTATTTAACTAAACATAAAACACATTAATTTTCGTATTTCAGCTCATTTATGTCAAGAAGATCGGGATAAGTAGATTCCCGGGCGATGCTGGTAATTAGCACGTGGTATATAAAAATATAAATTTATATTTATTTTCCCTCTTACTTATTTAAAAAGTAAAGTAAAGTTATCCCACAACAGGCCTCAGGAGGCCCTTGGGGTAGTAGGAGGTTAAGGCTCCCACTTTTTCTAGACAATCGGCACTTTATGTCAGCCGGGTTGTCAGCCCTGCGTG
This sequence comes from Diploptera punctata, assembly GCA_030220185.1. NCBI lineage: Eukaryota > Metazoa > Arthropoda > Insecta > Blattodea > Blaberidae > Diploptera > Diploptera punctata. The sequence continues at coordinate 910,859 of JASPKZ010006080.1, forward strand.
ACGGCCGCCTTTACCCCCAGAACAAGCGTCTGGTACTCATTTCCGTTAGAGGCTGAGTCGACCCCAGGGCCATAGTGCCGCCAGAAGGTTTGTGTCAGTTTAAAAATCCTGACCCCAACGGGACTTGAACCCTCGACCTTCCGACTTGTAGCTCAGTGCCTTAACCACACTAAACATAAAATGACATTTTAATTTATTTAGGTGTTGCAACGCATGGCGGGTATTAGCTAGTGTTAGATATAATATTTGACACACAATATCCTACACTCGAAGATCGAATTCTATGTTTATATAAAATAAAGTAGGACAACTTGTCGTTTATGTCTGTAAATAGTGATTTATAATTTCTATCACATTACATACATACAGTATAGGGCTATAGAAGATAATTTATGAATAATAATTTAATGAGGAAAGCATTTCGGAAAATATACAGTGCTAACAAAACAAATCTCCAGCTTCTCCTTGGTCAATATACCAAGAAAATACGTATTATGATAATACCGGGTGAATCGGGACAAAAATCTATAATATCGGTTTCATAATCGTTAACACATATATGTTTTGAACTTCATGATTTTACATAATATTTGATTAACATTTGTACAAGTTATAGTTTTTATCAATCAAATGCATAAGGAATTATTGACATTCATATTCCAGTACTACAAGTCCCTATTCATACTAATTTATTAGGGTGAATAGGGACAGTCTTTTGGGTGATTCGGGACAGTTTGAAATTATTTACTTTGGTAGAATATTTATTTCTCAGACATTTGAACACAATTTTATAACATAATTTTCTGTATAAACTATCAAGGAATAAGATTTATTTCTTTATACTAGCCCCACAAACTTTTTTTCCCCTCAGCTCCAACACACTTTTCATGGCACGTTCACGTCCTTTACCATGATATCAGATGCACTTTCTAGTTTTAATGAAATGGGATTACCATATTTTATAAACAAACCCACACATAGTGTTATTCTGTTCCGACTCTCCAGTATCATCATCATCATTTTGTACTTCGTATTCAGATTCTGACGACGCGACGATAAATTTGCGCTTTATTGCATTTTTCTCCACAAAGCAAATAGCCATCTTTCTTACATTGTTTAAATCTAATTCAAATCCACATGCGGACAATGCAATTCTTTGTAAAAACTTATTTTTTCACCAGATCGTCACTCCTACGGTAACGGTGAAGACACGAACGAGGTGCTCCAAATAACTCTCTCGCTTGATACAATCTCCTCCCCTGACGGAATGATTTAATAGCTTTACAAAATGACAAGGATTTCAGCTAACTACGCCCGACGAACCATCACAGTGGCAGATGAAATAAAATGATTGAGATGAGTGTGGAAAAATAGTGGAATGAAACTTGTAGCAAGGAGAAACCTTGAAAAAGCCTGACCAGACTCCGTTTTGTCCACCACGAAACCCACATGGAGTGACCGAGACTCGATCTCTGGATCCCAGGGGTAAAGGGCGAGCGTATAACCGCTTGCGTTACCGAACAATGTAACACTACTTCGATTAATTCAGAGCGCGATTACCACAACGTAAGTTCAGCTAAGTACTGGTATTTGTCTTTTATTGATATTTACTTTCCGGATTATACCACTTAGAGTATTCCAGGTCTTGAAACCAGAAATTAATTCAACAAGCTCCATAAATGATACTCCATTCATTTGTTAATCTCGTTCACTCAGATTTTGTTCTGTAATTAAAGCATTTAGATTATCCTATTACATTGAGCGATGAAATGTCATTCTGTGACTGCAATACCATCAGTTGATAGATTAATGCAATAATTACTTGCGTATTTATTCCATTCCATTAACTTGGTTTAACCTCTCACCTTATAGGCATTGTCCGACCATCAGATCTGTGCTCCCGTAATATATGCGAACTGAACCCTAATTCCTTTCCTGCCTCGGTAAATCATTTCCCTCCCTGCATTCCTATCTCTCTCTCTTTTCTATATTTCCATATCTCCTCTCTCACTACTCACAATTTTGAGCCTTCTTGCAAGACAGATTACACTGAGCAACAAAAAAGATTTTTTTTTTGTCTCAGAAAGAAAAATATGTGATTATGATAGTATTTTTCTCCTGAATTCAAATATGATATCGGTTTTTCTCCATCACGCAAGGTTTCCGAGAGACAGGCATCCATAATTTCAAACACTTTAATATTTTATACATTCGTAACTACGCAATATTCGAACATTCGGACTCACCTAGAAAGTAAGAAATTACGATTTTCTGCTGTATTTCGCCTGTGGAGCATCCCTCTTGATGGTCCAACAATAATCGGCAAGCATATTAGGATTCCATTTGCCTTGATATCTCTTTTCCATAACTAAAATCTCCTGATGAAAATGTTCCCCGTGCTCATTTGGTTTTATTTTACAATGGACAAATGGACGAAGAAATGTTTATTAAAAATAATTATTTAAATCCATTAATTGAAATTGAAATAAAAAACTGTGGTTGATGAAGAAATTCCGAATACATATTTGAAAACACGATAAAAAAACTGCATTAAGTACAACTATTGATACTCATAAGACAAAAATCATGTTGACCAGTGTTATTTGCACTTGCAGTCCAGTGCTATCAACTCAACATGAGTACTATAGTACGGAGTGGTGAAAGAAATATTATTATGTAAGTAATAGAATTTTGCGATGAAGAGAAACAAACAGGTCAATATCTGTTTCCTATAATCAGTAATAATTAACCTTATACACACAACTAAAATTTTACAAAATTATGGCAGTGCCTGTCTTAACATATGCAAGTGAAAATTGGACTCTTAACCGTTCAGACAGAAGGAAAATAGAAACCGCAGAAATTAAGTTCCTACGTTCAGTGTGACAATTTTGGACAAGGAAAGAAGTGAGGATATCAGGAAGGAATTAAACATTTTTAACTTAACAAATAGAATTGACAACATGAGAAACAACTGGCATGAACATGTCAAGAGAATGCCTACAGATAGAATCCCTCAGCTGTTAACTAAAGTACAAACCAATAGGACATAGAAATGTTGGACACCCATTTACTAGATGGGAGGATTCATTAAATCCCACTTGATGTGAAAACAGGCCAAAAGGCCTAATTTCATGAAGAAGAAGAAAAAGAAGAAGAATTAACCTTATATTATTCAATATTCAAGATACACTGTTTGGGGGAAGTTTGGCAAATCCCTTCTCGGGAAGGTTCGTGGCTGCTGTTTGACTTATTGGGAGGGAAGTGCACGCGTGGAATGGAGTGAGCACAGACGTTAACTTTTCTAAAAATGACAGCGCTGAAGGTGCACAGATCCGATGATCCGACAAGGTACTCGGCTCTCACAGTGGCGCGACCTGTCGGGGGAGGGATTTTAAATTATGGATCACATACATGTGCACAAAGGGCCTCCCCAATTGAGTGATCAGCTTAATGGCAGGGCCTCCTCTGAGACAACACAATATCAAGACGAAACACCATTCACACACATTCATATTAAACTTGGCAAATATGATGATGATGGTGATTATTATGGTGTCCAGATGATGTTTCGGTCTTAGTTTCCTGACATTTGTCTTACAGGTGAAGAAAACATCCGAAAAAGAACATTGTCCACGAATATATTGACTTAGGCTTTCACGGCCGGAGTTACTATGATGATCTTGTAGACGATTTCCGGGCTGTTGGCCGTGGTCTTGAGGCTTGTATTTCCCCAACGTTTCGCCAGAGACTGCGTCCGGCATCGTCAAGAGTTGTCTTGAGACTGGCAATTTTTGAATGAATGAATGAATGATGAGTGACGGTGACTTGGCACCGTCCTGGGCTCTGCATACTGATACCTAATTGGCATTCCTGGCAGTTAATTCCGTAGTGGCTATCGTTTTAGGATTGTGGTTCTTTTAATCCTAGCCATTGTGACAAGATGGTTTCTTTTGGTCTACGGACCTGAATAATAAATTGTGGATATGTCCACACAGTATGTAGACATCAAGTCGCACTGGGTAGTGCAACCCGATATCACACTCCATGCGAGCAACTCGCACAATCTATTTAGTTTGTGGTTCACTTAGCTTTAACCTATGTTACACAGGTTAAAGATCCTGTGCAGGAAAAGGAATCTCTCCATAGGAGAGGGTAGTCCAGCCAATATTGGCTGAAGACCCTGGAGATACTCCTCAACCTGCTGCCCTAGTTGTAGTTTAGGCAATTGCTGGCCCTGGCCTTGAACATTGCTGTTCACCTTTTGGTTTTGTGAAGCGGTGCCCTTCTGTAGGGATTGGGAAAAGGAAACATTAGGTTGGACTTTCACCGAAGTGAAAGTCCTAGGTTGAGATATAGGTTGTTTGGGTTGAGCTGCCCTATTATAACTCACAAGCGCTGCCTGGAAAACAGGGCAGCCACGATAGGATGCTGGGTGTCCGTTAGCCCCGCAATTTGCGCACTTAAGCAAATTAGCATCTCTCTGTGCAGAGGCCTTTAATGGACAGTCCTTATGTCCATGGGCCTCGGCACAGATTACGCAACGTGGCTTCCGGCAGCATGCGGAGAAGGTATGATTGAATGACTGACACCTGAAGCATTGCTTAATGCCAGTCCTTGGTCTGTAAGATTCCACCGATACGACGCAGTAAACCAGCCGTTCCAGGTCATAAATTTTCAGAGCCTCAGCTGTCCGCTCGAGTTCAAGAATGAAATGGGAAGAGGTTTCTCAACATTATCTTTTTTGGCAGATATTTGCCTAATACTTTTCAGAGGAAATCCCAAGGACTTAATTTCCTCTTCTATTTCGTCTATGGGAGTATTGGAAGGTAGCCGTTTTAGCACTACCTTCAATGGAAGTTCCTTTTTAGTCAAATGAGTATAGTATTCCTTGTGAAGGGAATTAAAATACTGTCTAAGGACTAAAAAGTCCTCCATTGTAGTTGCGTAATAACGCAAACCTTCTCTAATGTTAACAACTTTGAGTGGTCCACTTATGAGTGCTTTTATCTCTTTATTCATACGAAACATGTCCCCATGACCAGTGACAGTGATTGGTGGGGGCCTCTGTTTCGCAGAGTCAACATTTTGAGAAGGTGTAGTATGTGTCGTATCGGTCGATGGACCAGCAATAACAGGTGGAACCACTGTAGAGGAAGTTCCAGAAGTTGATACTTCCATACTTGTAGCAGCTAATGCTGCAAATTTGTTAGAAGTCTCAACCCCTGATACTACAGTGGGAGACTTCACTTTGACTTGTTTGGATAAATCTTGGGTTCTCTTTCCAGAAATATTTTCAGTGGTTTTAGATACTTTAATACCTTTACTTTTACTTTTATTTCTCCTCTTTTTGGAGTCGTAGCTTCTCTAGGTTCAGATTCAGTTCTCAGAAAAGGGTTTGGTATGTCAAATTTGGCCGTTTTCTTTTGATTTAACTGGTTGCTCTGAATCTGTTTCTGAAACTCGCGTCATGCTCTGGGAGAAAGCTGTGTGCTTGGAGCTCAAGCGCAGCAGCTTTTACTTCCTTCAACATGAGCGAGTACAGAGTTACACTTTCCGATACTTGGCCATATATCTTATCTAATTTCTCCATACAGGTCAAAGTGATGTCGCACACCGCATCAGACCTCTCACTGCTGGGGAAAGTAGCCAGATTATTAGTGATGAGTAAGAAAACTCCGCGTATCTCATGAATATATCTTTGAAATCGAGCATTTTCCTCGCTTTTCTTTTTTGCAATATATGTCTCGAAAAATTGTGAGGCTTCTTCCCACAACTTGAAAGGTCTGATGTCCTCATCATCATCATTTTCGAACAGGTCCATAGACCCTTGGATCAAATGCAGCAGCCATGCTTGGTTATACCAAGACTTAGTCTACTACTTCACTTAACTTTATTAGTAAACCACTTGCCACTAGGATAGGATTACACTGCACATTAGTGAAGAAACCACAACACTATAACTTTAGGCACTACACACGTGAATTTATAATTTCTAGATAAACACTAGAACACTTGCACGGACCGGGCCGGTAAGCCCGGTCTGGAATTCACTGCCCTAACCGCCGATTGGTTGCGTAGCGATCACTATTTATATAACAACCAATCACAGAGCCACAGAACTACCAGTAACCGCACTGAATTTGATGTTGGTACAGCACTACGGCGTTTACTGATGGTCACCCATCCATGCACGATCCAAGCTCGATGTCATTGACGGTCACCCATGCAGTCTCGACGTATGCTTGCTGCTACTATTAAGGACGTCTTTCTTCTACGAAGTTCTTAGTAGTAATCTGATATCGTATGTATGATGATATGTTCATGATGGATCGGCAATTTTTTCGACTACCTGCTCTATTTATACATTTGTCCGCGACGTGTTCTCTGCGCGGTCCGTTACTTCGAAAATTGTATCTGCCTTCTGGTTGGTTAGCATAATGCAGGTAGTCGAAAAAATTGTCAGTCTCAAGACAACCCTTGAGGATGCCGGACGCAGTCTCTGGCGAAACGTTGGGGAACTACAAGCCTCAAGACCACGGCCAACAGCCCGGAAATAGTCTACAAGATCATTGTCCACGAAACTTGTCCCGAAAAGGGGTCGATCCGGGCCGCAGTGCATACGAGTCGCCGTTTCTATACATAGGTTTTTCGTTAGTGTAGATAATATGCAGACTAGTAAGTTGGTACCCCATAAAGTCATATTATATAAGAATAAAATAATTCAGGGTTAAGTTCGAATTGCCTCGCATAACTGTACCAATCGTTACGTTAAACTTTTGCCGGTTTTAGTGTTCCATGTCTCATTATGTGAAAAAAAAATAACTTTCTATTTCCAGTTCTCGAAACATTTGAAAAAGTGGAACTAACCCATTTTCGTACTATGTCCTGCAATTGCTAACCTACATGTTTTTTTTTTTTTATTGATCCAATTTCTGGTTATATTTTTTCCACGGACACAAGTGGATCGAAAAATAAAAACGCAAAATGCCGCAAGCTGCCCGTTGCCTGCAGGTTTGAAATCTTTGTTACTAACTCACTGGCATTATCGAACCCGGGGACTTAGGCCTGTATGATGTTAAATTTGCAATACTCCCCAGCCATAACTCAGCAGTTTAAGGCATGATGACTTTGTGCAGATCGCGCTGGTTCGAGCCTCCATGTTTGATAAAATTTGATCGTGGAATTACGAACCAGTATGGGAATCGGTGACCACTCAGCAATGTAAGGAATTTGGGTGGCTACAATAAGTAACGGCTCCATGTTGAGAAAAATCATCTGTATCGGCTGGGGGATTCGACATGCTAACTACATGTCACCCCTATACTGGCTAGTTGGTTGTCCATATCTACAATTGGCACATGTAGAAGAGAGGCTAGTAGCCGGCTGGAAGGTCAAAGGTCTTCTAGGCCTGTCGCGCAATGAGAAAAAAAATTGGCAAGAATACACGTGTAAATTCACATTATAGCCTATTCCGAAGAAATGAAACAATTGAATTTATTTTTAAAAAATACAATTCTTCATCGATCCTACTTAGTAGACACCAAAAATTACCAAGTTGTATATATATATATATATATATATATATATATATATATATACATATATATATGACCAACCTCCATGGGTTAGTGCCAGACCTTCTAACTACAGTTCATGGGGCCCCGGATTCGATTTCCGGTCAGAAATTGTATCGTCAAGGGAATTGTTCTTGTGGTCTCCCAATGGTTTGGATTTAGGTTGAGTTTAGGTTTAAGGACTCTCCTTGGGCTTCATTATCATTCATCCGCCTATCACAACATAACTACCGGACTAACGTAAACTCCGCCTTGCAGGCGGCCACTTGAGAAGTAAAGTAAAGTGACCCCACGACAGGCCTCAGTAGGGCCCTTGGCGGAGTAGGAGGTTAAGGCTCACTTTTCTAGACTTGAGAAGTTGGTTACATTTCGCCGATGCAATACCAGGAAGAGAATACCAAAATGTAATAAAAACAACCTGTGACAATGGTTTTAGTACTTGTGTATTGTTTACCATACAGACATACTACATACATACATACTACAT